>OY292401.1:26810941-26991561 GCA_958496205.1 Idaea biselata
ATGTATTTTCGTTGCTTTTATACTTTACCAAGGGCTCTATTCATGTATCACTTGAGCTACTTCAAGCGATTAAATAGCTTAATTTCTTTTGATTTTCGTTAACATCAGTATTTATTCTATGCGAGTCGCACGCGGCACGGCCGCAACAAGTCGTCTCAATAACTCGCTACAGGAGACCGATATCGAACGAAAATCAACAGAAATCAAGCTATTTAAATTTGCCCAAAATGGCATGAGTGATTCAAAAATAAGGCTTTAGAACGAGGGAAAAAATCAGATATGGTTTGTTTAAATAACTTTGACATTCATAATGAATTTAATTACATAATAGTAATAGTTTTAGTACATTACATAGCTTTGGTAATATCAAATATCTTAAATGGCTTGGTTTCCCTAACTTTGTACAATTTAAAAATACCAAGTAGTGTGAAGTAGATTGAATTATGCATGTATCCACTAGACACTTTCTATCTAATCTACGTAAAGAGCTTGTTATCTTATTGTTATAAGACTTAATTGTGCTTATTTTTTGGTGCATTGTTTACTTAATTTATTTAAATTTTTGTGTAAGTAAATTTGCAATGTCTTAGTTAAGTTTTACACTATTTTTAGAGAATGATATTAAGATAACTGTTGACATTCCGCAAGCTTTGAATCAATGCATTTTCTTATTTATTTTTGCATTTTCATATTAATGACTGGGAATTTTGTACAACTACAACAAGGTGCAAAAATCAAAACTTTTTGATTAATAAATTGTTTATTTCTGAGTCAAAAAGTTAAGTTTTTTGGTACCTTTACAATTATTTTCCTGGTACATTGGGGATTTTTTAATTTGCCAGACAAATAGATGTTAAATAAATAAAAGAAATGTACAATGGAATATGTAGTAACTTTATTTTACATTAATCCTTTACATTACTATTATAAAGTATAATTATTACCTTAGTTTTTTATAATGGTTAAAATGTTACTTACAATTAAAAAAATATATTGTTTACACACAATTAAAACTAGGTAGGTAGGTAATTTTCACAAGTCCAATAATTAATTTAGCTCAAAGTACATGATCAAAAAGGCAAATTAAAAATGACCTTTACACTTTACCTAAAACAGACAACACCTACAGCACACATGGACGAATTTCTTTATATGTGTGCTGTAGGTGTGGGCTGTTTTGGGTAAAGTGTCAGTATAAAGGTAGAAACATACATAATCGCTTTAAAGTGTTATCAAACTTAGCACTCGAGTGCGCACGGAAACGTTTGTTTCCGAAATGAAATCAGTGAAATGCGCTCGGAAACAAAAGTTTCCAGGCTAAGTACAAAAACGAAGTTTTGACAAAAGTTCGCGATCGTGCCCTATTTCAAATTTGGTTGAAAATATTTCAAAACAAATGATCTTTGTCTTCATTTTGCGGCCATCTTGGTTCCCATTCGTATAGTTTTTACTCTGTAAACGGCGGCCATTGTTCGCCATTGTTCGCGCCTTTTTTCGCGTCATTTTTTTCGCCGCTTATTACGCTACTTTTTATTTATCTTTTGATTTTTTATAGATAGCTAAGGTCCTAAACAGTATATTTATGTATAAAATTTACTAAAATTTGAACTATATTTCAAATTTGCCATAATCAATCAGCTATATCTTTCGCACTACAAGTGCGTAATAAAAATTAAATAAAAGAAGCCATTCGATACCACAACACACTCGTAATGGGTTCTCTGAAGTTTATAATGACTCGTAACACCATTTGTTAATCTAAACACCGTGTCGAGTGACTTTGTTTTATAATAACAAGTGGGGCGCGCGAACCACTTACGCAGACCACCCACGACGACGTCAGAGCTTGCGCAAGGCCACGCCTAGAAATAATTAGCTCGCGCGCACGAGTGGTTATAGGATTTCATACATAGCGCATAAAGTGCGTTTCGAATAAGTATGTTTCTTCCCTAATTGCCATAGTATTGTTTGAGCTTTAGCTTTATTCAATAGATGGAGCTGCCAAAATTAGAAATTATCTTTGCCCTGTTTCTTTTAAATCCTGTTAGCAATACAAACAAATAACTTATTATTATTCATGTTGTTATAGGACACTTTCTGTACTTTATTATAAACATTTTTTTACCCCTGTGCAGGGCCATCTATTGAACAAGACATGATGGATCTATCTATAGATAGAGACAGATTCAGAGTTCATTACAGAAATAATTCCTTAACTAATCAACATAGTTCAGTTAAAATACCTAAAATAATATTACTAAATATTACTATAAAGAAAAATAGAAATCCTAAATAATTAATAACTATGGGTAATCAGACTTTAATTACATAGCATAATAGACAATTGATATTCTGTGAGATTTATTTTTGAGTGCACTCATCCTTATAAATGCGAAAGTAAGAAAGAATTCATAAACCACTGAACCTTTTTTGGTATAGAGATAGATGGGACCTTGGAGAATGACATAGGCTACTTTAGATCCCATAAATACGCAGGTAAAACTGCGGGGCGCAGCTATATAGTACTTTATATTTGTGATAAAGACTTAAAAATAGTTGTCTCTTACTTTTATCATGCCTACAACTTAACCAATTTTGATGAAGGACAAACTTTTTATCCAAGGTCTTATCTCAAACTTACTTAAAAACATATAAAACCACAGGTATGTTACAGTTAAACTGATCTGCAGGTCATATTGAGACATTTGCTATAACACAAATCAGTAGAATTTTTCCAGAGGTGATACCATTTTGAACTTTGTAATATCATCAGACAGACTGAGGTAACTTTGAATGAATATTAATACAAGGTCTATTTGGACCAGATGATAACATCAGAGCATGTTTCTTTATGTAATACGAAGTATGTGTTACATTTACAATTTGAGTGGCCATCTAAGGTAGCTTAGATTGAATGCACCCTAGTAAAAATCTTAGATATATTAGAGATGTGCAATATATTATTATGTATCAATGAGTAACTACAACTCTAGTCTCCATATAAAATAAGTCTGAGACATCTAATACATTGATTCTCAATGGGATGACATAGTTCTTCACAAGTTCCTGTCTGTGTCCAATCAATTCGAATCGGCGTTTGTAGCTCACATAGTTTACGTAGCGTTAATCTTCAAACCTTATCTTTTTGTTAGGTGGTGTTTGTTTGTGATCATAAAGACCTCCTCTAACAAATCTCTTGGCTGCTTCCACATTTACGGTCGGTCTTTTCGTCTTGTCCTTTACTTGTTGCCACTTAGCCATTGTAGCTTTTATTCGCTGCAATTCAGATTTAATTGGATGATTGGTCACGTCCACGCCCTGGATTCGTAAGTTCACCCAGTGTAGGGAGTTTAACATGAATGCTAGTATTAAATCCAGTTCTATTTGTGAATGTAATGATAATTGGTCGTATTTTTCCTTCAGAGGCAGCAACCGGTCTATTAATTTCTGCAAATCCATCAAGCCTTCCTTTAAATTATCACATTTTCCCACGAAATCTGTGTCGTTTGAGAGTTCTCCATAGCTGAGATCCCAGTTCATTGTCGGTTGATAAATGAACTACAAATTAATTGTGAAATTATAGCAAATTAACTTCTACTTTGATAGAATTTTATTTAAATTCGCGAAAAAATAAAACCACGTTTCTTCCTCTTTCAGATATTTTTGACAACTGTTTCACTTCACTTCACTTCTTTTGTATGGCTGATTGCTGACACTAAGACGCAATTCTGCCAATGTCAGAGTGGTTCGAGTAACAAAAACTTCAGCGCTAATGAACGGTAAACTATGTGTTGGTCGGTTCTTGATGATCCTCGTGCAGAATCATTTTAATCTAAACAAAAAGAGACAACACAAATAAAATACATTATATAGTAATAGTAAATATATACTTACACGCGAATAAGTTACATAATTTATAGTTTTATTTTGTTAGTAATAATATAGGTACCTAGTAATAACCTAGCTAGAAAATAGACAAACCGGGTAGAAACAAGAGAAAGAAGGTTTTTAAGAGAGGAAGGACGAGGAATATCCTCGGGGAGTGAGTCATAAAATGAAAACAGCTGCTTGGGGCAAGAGAAAAATATATGATTAACTGTACCCTCATCCAAGCCACACTCACAAATGGAGCTATCCCTGATCCTTAGTTTGGCAAGATGGACCGGTGAACATGTGTGTCCAATTCTCAACCTGCAGATTAAAGATGTCGTTGTCTTGTCTATATTTTTAAAAAGGGAAAACCAGGGTCTAATCGGGATTGTTGGTTGAATATCACTATAATATTTGCCCACCCTATTTCTAGTCAGTTCCCATCTTTTAGACCAAGCAGTACGCAGAACATCTCTCAGAGTAGGGGTTAAGTCGTGAGAGTAAACCTCAGAGTGTTCCGTTGACCCGCATTGAATAGCATTTTTGGCACAAGAGTCTGCATTCTCATTACCAGGTATTCCAGAATGACCCGGGATCCAAGCGAGTGCAATATCAATGCCTAGTTGGTGACATTCAAAGAGTGACTTTCTAATTTCAAGAATAATTGGGTATTTACCTTTAGAACGAAAGGGGTTTGACAAAATGGCTTGTAGGCAGCTTTTAGAGTCTGTTAGTATTAACGTTTTATTAAGGTTATGTGATTTGACAAATAAAATAGCTTCTAGAAGGGCAATAGCCTCACCTGTAAATACTGAATATAATGAGGGGCACTTGAAACTTAATATGATCCTGGATGAGGGGAACCATACAGCTGCGCCGACTGGGCTATCTTGTGATAATTTTGAAGCATCAGTATATAAAGTGGTCCATCCTGGGAAATCACTATTTAATTTAATTAAAAAAGCAGAAGGGCCGTCTATGCAACCTTTTTCAATTTCAAAATCAACCAACACCATAGGTCTGAAGGTTAAGGCTTCATACTTTAATAAAAAAATTGGGAACAATTGTAACTGACTAATGGGATTGGGAAGGCGAGTTAATTTTAAATAACTTTTACGAATGCACGGTAATTTATCACTTGGAGGGACGTTAGCAGGATCCAGAGAATCATTGTATGCTTTGATTTTTTTTGGTAGTGGATGTTGGGAATTTTGTAAAACTCTCAGAAGAAACCGATCACAAAGGAACTGTCTTCTCAAGTCCAAAGGTGGTTCTACGCATTCGACCTGCATGGCATTGATGGGCGATGATCTCATTGCCCCTATGATTAAACGGAGGGATTTTGACTGGATTTTATCTAATTTGGAAAGAGCAGACTATTACAAGGGTCTAAAATAAATGAACCGTAATCCAAATGACTGCGGACTATAGCATGGTATAACATTCTTTGACAGAACGGGTGAGATCCCCACCATACGCCTGCCAGTGATCGCAGAATATTAATATTTTTTTCGCATTTTCCAGCAACATAGTCACAGTGGGCTTCTCCTGACATTCTGGAGTCCAGGTGGATTCCAAGAAATTTCACCCTTGACACTTGAGGGATCACTCCTCCATTGACATTTAAGTGAACATTTGGGATCACCCTTCTACGAGTGAATACCACAGCTCTGCACTTAGATACTGACAAGGATAGTCCATGAGCTGCTAGCCAAGAATTTAAACTATTTAAATTAATGTTGAGTTGGGAGGTAGCTTGAACATCAGAATCTGCGGATACGTAAATAGCCAGATCATCAGCATATTGGAGAATTTCAGCTGGGGGAGCAATTGATTTATCCAATTCTGCTGTGTAAATGCTGTACAACAAGGGACTTAAGACGGATCCCTGGGGTAAGCCCTTCCAGATAGACCTAAGAGGGCGGGAAGCAGATGCTACTCCCCCTCCCATGTCCACACTGGTTTGGTCTTTGAAAATAATGGACCTTTCTGTAAGCATGTTCATGCAAAAACGTACCATCTTCCACGGAATGCTCAGCTGAACCAGTTTGTTCCTGAGAATTTGGAGTTGGACGTTGTCATAGGCGGACTCTATGTCCAGGAATACCGCTATTAAATATTGTTTCTTACGCATTGCCAACCGTATATCCGTAGATAAGATGCCAAGACTATCAACAGTACTCATTCCCTTTCTGAAACCGAATTGTGAAACTGCAAGCATGTTCTGGCTCTCCACCAGCCATTCCATTCTCTGTTTGATTAGGTGTTCCGTAATTTTGGCTAGGACAGACGATAGAGCTATAGGTCTGCGACTGTTAGGGGAGGACGGATCGACTCCAGGTTTGGGGATAGGAATAATTACCTGGGTTTTCCAGGATTCTGGGATAAGACCGAAATCGAAGAAATTATTAATTAATTTTAGAAGGTGTATTTTACAATTGTCTGGAGATTTGGTTATAAAAGAATATGGGATACCATCCATCCCAGGGGAAGAATCTCTCACACCGTCAAGAGCAGTCTGGAGTTCATTGAGCGAAAAGGGGGAATCTATTAAGCTGGATGAAGGTAGAAAGTAACTTGGGAGGGGGAGGGAGTCCTCAGTAGGCACCCAAGGAGGCGCAAGTTTGTCTAAGAAGGGGTCGATCCATGACTCCAAATCGTTTGAGGACATATTATTGTTAGAGCAGGCTCCTCTAAAACGTTTAATTTGTTTCCATACGATCTTAGCGGGAGTTCGGGGGGATAAGCTCTCGCAGAAACGTTTCCATCCTAGTTTTTTTTTGGTTGATAACATTCTTTTAACCTTAGCAGCACACCGTTTGTATTGAATAAAGTTTGTGGTGGTCATACTAAGGTTATATTCAAGTTCGGCCTCTTTCCTCTTTCTGATGGCCTCGGAGCATTCAGAATCCCACCAAGGTGTGGAGACAAAGAATTTTGGTGGTCTTTTAGGGGGAATGTGAGCATCGGCAGATGCGTTTAAGGCTTCAACAAATAATGAATAGGAACTCAAACAATCGGTTTCATTGGGAATTGGTAGGGAATTAATTTTGCTATCTAGGGTAGAAGAATAAGCAGGCCAATTGGCTCCCGAGAGCCTGTGTTTAAGTAGGGACGAATAATTAGAGGAAGGTGATGCCCTAGTCTGTAACCGAAGAATTATGGGGAAATGATCACTGCTATAGGTTTGAGAGAGGATTTCCCATGAAAGTTGTGAGCTCATGGATGCAGAGCACAGAGAGAGATCTGTAACACTTCTGGGGTCCTGATTGGGAAAGACCCTATGTGTAGGGGCTCCATTGTTTAATACACAAATGTTAAAATTATCAAAAATTTCTAGTAATTTATCTGAGAAGGTGTCATGACGGCCCGAACCCCAAGATGGGTTGTGGGAATTAAAGTCACCTAAAATTATGAACGGGGACGGGATAGAAGATATTATTTGTGAAAAAATAGGGATGAGATTAAGGTTAGTATGAGGAATATATATGGAAACAAAAGAAATATTGAAAGCTCTAACAGCTCCCGCATTTAATCCAAAAGGGAGAGCAGGTAAAGAAATTTGGGAAAAAGAGACATTACGACGAATAAATAATGCACAGCCAGCATGGCTGTCTGATCGATCATCTCGGAGACATGAGTACCCTGTGACCCTGAAAGGTGCACCAGGGTTAAACCATGTCTCCGATATGGCGATAATTACAGGTTTACATTTATTAATTAGATGTATTAGCTCAGGTTTTTTAGGCCTGAGACTACGACTGTTCCATTGAAGGATAGGAATGTGATCCATTGTTAAAGTCTTTTATATATTGTGAAAGTTTATGGGCAACGTCGGACGGTAAGCTAATGTTATTTTGGGTGATAATAGATAAGAGAAGGGATATTAGAAATTGTAGTGAATCCTGAGACTGGAAAGTGTGGGTATTACAACAGGGGTTATGTTGTGTGGCAAGGCCATTAGGCTGAGAGGAAGAAGTGGTTGAAATAATATTGTTGTGAGCAAACCTATCATACGACTTTCCAAGAGCGGGACGTGGACGTTGGTTTAAAGTAATTGTTTTACGGTAAGATTGAGAGGTGGACTGGGACTTTTGGGATATTTGAGCTGACTGAGTATAGGAGAAGGGAGGGTTTTGAGATAACACCTCCGAGAAAGATTTGGACACAGTGGGAAAGCGCATGGAAGCATCAAAATAGGAAATACCTTCCTTAGCCATCACAGCCTTAATATCGTTTTGTCTTTGATATTCAGGACATATTTTATTATTAGCGTAGTGGGAACCAGAGCAGTGAATACAGGAGGCTTGATCAATTTCAACAGTGCAATGGTCTCCTGAATGATCCTGGGAACATTTGAAACATGTTGGTTTTGAGCGGCACTGAGTTTTTATATGCCCGTATTTGCAGCAATTAAGGCACTGAACGGTGGGGTAGTAATAAACCTCCACTGGGAGAGAGGTGTGAAATGAATACACATGTGATGGAAGGATTTGACCATGAAAAGTAATTACTACTGATTGAGTCGGGATCCAATTGACCTTTCCGTCTTGAATACACTTCCTGTTAAATCTCCTGGCTTTCAGGACAAAGGTAGAGGTTGGGATAACTAATGACTCTACAAACTCAGACATCGATAGGTCAGTGGGAACGTTACGTACTACGCCCATCCTAGTAACATTGTAGGTAGGTATATGAGCCCCATATTGGTGTTCTTTTAAAAGTGGATTGGATAGAAATTTGTTGGCATCTTCTGGAAATTTAAAAGTTACGGATAGTTTATTTCTACCAATTTTTTTAATACCATCCGGGTGTAGGTATATTTTTTACATTATACCTAGACAAAAGTTGACCAAATTTAATGGGCTTGACATAAGAGCCTGAATCGGGTTGGGACTCGGTTTTAGAAACAATAACTATAAAAGGTCCTTTAACATCTGTACTGTAAAGGTTCGGGGTGCCGACAACTAGGCTTGGATGGGAGTAGACAGTTTGTATTGAAGCTGCACTTTCCTCTGGATCTATTATTGTTTTTTTAACAGAGTCTTGTGACTTGCTTTCCTGCATTCGCCTCTTATTGGCTTGTCTATTTTCCAGTTGGATTTCAGGTGAGGCCTCAGGCTGGGCTGAGGCATCAATGATGTCAGGTGATTGCACCATTTCTGCCTCGGGAGGCTCACTATGAGCCTCCCCTGCCTCGTCCATTCTGGCACTTACCTAAGCTCAAATATTTGTTAGTGTGGTGATCAGTATCTAAAAAAATAACACTGCACAGGTAAAACTGCAAAAATCACGAAAAAATCTCACGAACACTCTTAGCACACGTGTTTATCCTCTAACACCCGGCAAGAATCTCTATAGCTAAGTTGATAACACACAATAGTTTAATACCTGTGTCAATGTCAGCCGAACTGACATCGGCTGTACTATAGCAAACCATAAGTTTTCTTCTATAAAAAAAAACTAAATAAGTGTCAAAAAGTTATGAAAAATCTTGAAGTTTTTACGAAGTTATTTTTAGTTTTGGAAACGTGCACTGTATTTCTACGAAAATTGCAATGGTCGTGTTTGCAACGAAAAATTGTTTAAATTGAGATGGACGACATAATCTTTATCGGCGATTGGGTAAAAGATAGAGTTCTGGGTTCCGGTAGCTTCGGAGTTGTAGTGCTATGGAAACACAAAAGAACCGATGAGAAACTCGCAATAAAGACTTGCAAATGGGGCGACGAACTGACGTCGAAACACAAGGAAAGATGGACGAAAGAGGTGGAGATGTTACAAAGCTGCAGGCACCCAAATATTGTTGGAACAAAAGATTTACCTCCAGAGTTTGTGGTCGGACTTCAACGAGCCAATCCCTCAGGACTTCCCATTCTGTGCATGGAATACTGCAGCAGCGGCGACTTGAGACAAATTTTGAACAAACCGGAGTCATGTGCAGGCCTCAAGGAGCAACAAGTAAGACAAATATTGAGTGATTTAGGGAACGCTATGCGTTTCCTTCACCAGAACAAGATAACACATCGGGATCTCAAACCGGAGAACATTGTGATGCATGTGAATGACAGCCCTGGAGCTGCTGACCCTCAGAGTCCTGCAAATGTGAGTTACAAGCTTATTGACCTTGGATATGCTAAAGAAATTGATAGCAACTCCATATGCGCCAGTTTTGTCGGAACACTTCAATATTTAGCTCCGGAAATATTGTACAGTAAAACTTACAGCAACTCTGTAGACTATTGGTCTCTAGGACTGTTAGCATTTGAAATAATTTGTGGAAAGAGGCCATTTTTACCATTTATGGCTCCAGTTCAGTGGATGCCCCATGTCAAAAAGAAAGCACACTCAAACATCTGTGTCTATGAGAGTTTTCATGGTGACATAGAATACTCAGATGAGATTTTTCCTGAAAACCATATATCTGCACCATTTAAATCCTTGATTGAGGAATGGTTAAGAATAGCATTAGAATGGGACCCAAAGTTACGAGGAAAGGCTGCCCCTTCTAGAGTTACATTCAATATACCCGAGCAAGATAAAACCAGGGCCTCTAATGTTGTAATATTTGATCGTCTAGATTCTGCTCTAAAAAAGAAAACAATCAGCATTTTCTCCATTTTTACCTATGAAAAGGTAGTGTATGTTATTGAGGATACTACTACTGTTGCCGATGTGATGTCTTGGATTGAAAAGGACAAACAAATATCTGCCAGTGATCAACTAATAATATCACAAACCAACTATATGGTACTTGGGAGCAATGAATTAGTTGGCCGATACTGGAGTCACAATAATGACTGTACCCTGTTCCTATTCAGCAGATCTCAAACAATCAATGAAAATTTGGCAACTATTGTGCCAAAGACAGTCCAAAGAAGTATGGAACACTCGAAAGCCATGTATAATTTCAAAAACAGTTCCAATTTGTACCAGAACGGTCTTTATTTTGTTATAACTCAAATGGAATTGTTTGAATTACTAATAAAAGGATTAATTGCGAGAGAGCAATCACTGATATATGAGAACAATCAACTCCATTTAAAACATAATACAGTTGACAAGAATATTGGAAAGTTACTGGCTCAGGAAGAAGTCATGAGGAAGATTGTTAATGCAGGTGATGGTCACATAACTGGTTTAAAAGAAAGCTGGAAAGAGAGTAAACAGATGGTTGACTTTGATAAACTGTTTAAAAAGTATAAGATTTTATCTGATAAAATCAGCAAATTCAAGAGTGCTTGGTCCCAAGTTACTATACGATTAAAATCAGCTGCAGACAGATGTAATGAGCATATTTCTTTGGAACTCCAATCATTTCATTCAAAGAATAATTTCCAAGCAGTTTACACTTCAGCCTATAAATCTTATCTTATCCATAAGAGAACTATCAATGAAAATAAGGGACAAGATAGAAAATGCCCCGATATCATGAAAACAAGTTATGATTGCCAGGAGACCAGGATGGGTATCTTGGCAAAGATTGGTAAAGAACCATTTTTCCCAAAACTTATGAATCTTGGTACTGAATTTTCCAAAATTGATGGTGTAGTCAAAAGTGTTTCAGAACACAACGAGATTTTATCAGTTGATTTGATGAACATGCTAGAACAAATAAATTCATGGACTTGGACAACTATAAACTCAGTTTTAGAACACAATAATTCAGCTCCTCAGCCAAAGAAGGACCTGAAGAAAAATGATTTCAAAGTAGGAGAAACAGTGTCAACACATTATTTTAGGACTTTTAATATTGATGAAGGGGAACCTTTGAAATCTATTGTTGAAGATAGTTTTAAAATAAGGAAAAATCATAAACAGCTGACTGAGAAATGGAATAAGCAAAAAGAATTGTTGAGTCAGTCCATATTTGATTTCAGCTTCTTAGATGATAAATAGAAATCTACATTTAGGTACCTACTAAAATTGAGAATTTTATAAATATTTTTTGAAGTTAAATATAAAAAGTTTATTTGGCTACTTTTCTTTCTAAACCATAAAAGGAATGTGCCTTATGTACCTACTGTTATCAGTTAGAATGTTTTATGACTAGGTACTAACATCAAATACATCACATAGATTATTTTATCTTACTTTTGTTATATCATATCTTATTATAGTTTTGTTAATACTTGTGGTGAATTGCATTTTAATGCCCATTTCATATTATTTGTGTACCTAAAGATTAATTCCACTTTTAATCAAAACCACCAGGCACTTAAGCCAGATTTACATTACTAAACTAGTGGCATGCATTATAGAGTCGATTTCACAAAAGCAGTCTCGCAGAAGTTACTGGAAGCAACTTTATCAAATGGGTTGATAGTACCGCTGAGTCTATGCAACTTTTTTGTGAAAATGACTCTATTGAAATTGCTTGCCACTAGTTTCATTATTATAACTGGGATAAGGGGAATCAAACACTGAAATTTAATAAGTCAAATTCAATTTTATAAAATAATTGTTTCATATTGAAGCTCTAGGTATCAGAATAATGTGAACTGGGCTACCTATATTACTAACCGTAGACCTACTTGTTATTTTTACTATATTTTATCTACTTAACCTACTGATTATTGTGTTCTAGTCAATGTAAGTTGCAATTAAAAACATGTTTAACTATAGAATTTATTTCATTTAATAAATAGGTACCTACATATTATATTTTGTAATTACATATTTTGTTTAAGTGCATTGTTATAAAATAGAAGAAAGTATGAAGGTCTAACTGATGATAAGAATAGGACTACTCATTAAAAAGAAGTTGCAAATCATTTAGGTCTGAGCCTGTAAACTGCCCCAACCATTCTTTGAATTTATTCATCATCTTTGCAAGTTTTTTGACTTCTGCAGGAGCCTGTAGGTATTCATCTGGTGCGAAACGTGGTTCTGGACAAGCACTAGCATGGAGCCATACAGCAAGAACTGCATCGTCAATGTTAGCTACAGATCTCCGACACAGTCTCGCAGACGCCATGCATGTTGCAATAAGAGCTTTCATACTGCCCACAGAGACACTTGACTTGAGCCTTTCTTTTCTTGCGGCTATAAAATAATTACGCAAAAACTTCTGTGTCGAATTGTCTAATTTGACCTCGATACCAGCTACTATATCAATATATTGAGCGACATCTTTCAACGCATTTATCTCGTCAGTTGTGGTTTTGGTCGGTTCCATAGACTTTTGTAACATAAAATCCACGATTTCGTCTGTATACTCGCAAAAGTCTCCTCGGGCCACTGTCCCGAATACACTAGCTACGTTATACAACAGATTTTTTTTAAAGTCCATACCCTGTGCCCAAACAGCAGTTCGAAGTTTTATATTTCCTGTATCTGTCGTCACTTCTCCTGTTTCAAGTGTAGCTAAAACTGAGTGCGTTTGTTTTTGATTGTAAACATGGAGTGGTAAAGGCAATACGCAGACACCGCCAGTGCTCGCTATGAAGCACGTGGAAACCAAGGCGTTAGGTACTGCCTAAAAAGTTAGAAGCTGAGACTAATTTAGCAGCAGCCGTCATTATTTTTCCTACGAAAGTCGTATCATACCCCGCTGCTAGAACGTGTATTATTTCAGAATTGTTGATTAAATTTGCCTTAACACTGACGAGACTCATAAGCAGTATTATTTTTAGATGCATGAAGCAATTGAGAGGGCAAACGTCTACCCCAATGGTTGAAGCGAGGCAGTAGATGAATTTCCATGGGACACCGGCGCAGGCATCAAACAATTCTTGCACATCCTCCGGAACTGGTGCTGTTATTGGCGACGATAAAGGTACGATTTCTTCCAAAGACCATACAAATGTAGCCTTTTGAAATACTATAGTGTGAACGTAATATTTGGATCCAAGTTTAAGCGAAGGTATCAAATCATCGACTATTTTAAATTCCTTTCCGTTTAAATTCTTCCCCAATTTAAAAGTAGCTGTGATTTGATCACCGCATCTCCGTAAACCGCTATTTTCAAAGAGAACGCTTCTACAAACGTAACATTTCGGAGGAGACTTTGGTATGTATTGGAAAATGACCTCATTTCCTTCGCAATCTTCAGGACAAGACCACACTGTGTGAAAAACATAGGTTGTCGACTTATATATAGATAAAAGGACGCCTTCACACGTATCGAGACCGTTATAATGTTTTCTATTTGCCTTTATTAAAACCCCTGGTACACTTCTGGGTCTTATTAATACACCACATTGCGCCGAAACAACATTTTCGATGTCTTCATTAATAGAAATTAGAGTCGCGTACAAAATATCGTTGCAAGCCCTTTGCCACTTGATTGGCTCTTGTAATAAATTACTTCCGAGATCGGGAAATGCATCAAACAATTCCATAACATCGACGTCTAACTTAAATCTCAACGGTGGAAACTTACTCAAAGTTTTTTCATTCTCCTCTAAAAACAGTTCGCATTCGCTCTTCATTTGAAATAAAGAACGCCTTTTGTCTAAGTAAAACAACATTTGGTGCTGTAGATCCATATTCATCTTTTTACCCGACTGTGCGACGCAAAGAAGGGTTATTATAGGAGTTAGTTATAAAAAAAACTCTTAAATTAATTACCCGTGTAACGCAAAGTTTAAATAAAGTACCTACCTAGTAGTGATGTGCCGAGTATGGCTTGACTCGAGTCAGGCTCGATTCTTTCGGTGGACTCGCTTACTCGAGTCCAAATTTATTTTGACTCGAGTCCGCAGACTCGAGTCCGGGACTCGAGTCCGGCGTACTCGAGTACCGGACTCGATTCTGGGACTCGAGTCCGGGACTCCATTCTGGGACTCGAGTCCGGGACTCGATTCTGGGACTCGAGTCCGGGACTCGATTCCGTACTGCTTACTCGATTCTATTATGCGATTCCAACTGACTTGAGTAAGTTGACTCGCTCGTTCTCGATCTCTGTTCCACTCACTCCACGCAATGTTTCGTTTTCCATAGATACATAGGTACATTTACTTGGAAAAAATAGCTCCCGCCAAACCGTCAAACTTCGACTGTCCGTCCGTACGAATGACGCGGGATTTTTTATTCAAGAATAATATTGTCTGTGGTAGTCCAATCAAAAAAATCAACAAACCATAAATGTTGTAAAACAATAATAAATCTTGGGGATTAAGGAATAACAGTCGCTTGACACACATTCGAGTCTGGGATTCGAGTCCGGACTCGAGTCTGGGATTCGAGTCCGGGCTCGAGTCTGGGATTCGAGCCCGGACTCGAGTCCGGACTCGAGTCCGTATAAACCGACTCGAGTCGACTCGAGTCACAAAAACAGTGACTCGGCACATCACTACTACCTAGAGCTCTACCTAAATAAAGTACTTACCTACCCACGTAATTTTCCCGCCATATCTATTTTATTTTTTAATTTGAAAGTAACCGCGCGGCATCTTCTTCTTCTATCTATACATATAATAAAATCGTAACTCAGCGGTGTCTGTTTTTGGAAGATATAAAAAAAATATAAATTGTACGGGTATCTATTAAAGCAGTAGAACCTATTTTTATGTTTTTCTGGTTGTCTGTTTGTCTGTGCGTCTGTTTGTCTGTTTTTTAAAGATATTGCAGAAAAAACAATTGTATGGGTATCTATTAACGCAATAGAACCTATTTTAAAAAAAAAATGTCTGTCTGTTTGTCTGTTTGTGTGGGCTTTGACTACGCTAATCTCAGAAACGGCTCATCAGATTTCAATCAAATTCGGTATGCAGATAGCTTTAGACCCCGATTAGGCTTTAGGCTATTTTTTATCCGGATATCAATTCCGGTTATCCGAAAAAAGTGATTTTTATAATTTTCTCTTAATTGATTTGAATTTTGTATCAAAGATGTATGCTGTGAGGAATCAACACATAATTTCCGGATATCCGGATATCTCATCTCATTCATCTCATTGCAAAAACTTGTCTTGAATCAAATCCTATCCCACAAAGTACATAAATCAATTATCTTTATTTTATAATTAAGCATAGATCAATTATCTTTAGCTATAAAATACTTTGTCCTGACTGATTGATCTATCAACGCACAACCTAAACCACTAATAGTAGAGAGCTGAAATTTGAAGAATGTGTTCTTTACATGATGTAGTCATCCCATAAAAAAACATTTTTGCGGGTGAAACCGTGGGAGATAGCTACTACCAACTAAAATATTTAGGAGTAGAATAGTGCGTTATGCGTTGGCGTTATGTAGTAATCTCAGGTACTTAGTAATTTTAGTTTAGCCATGATTAAGACAAGTCGGAGGACGAGACGTTAGGTCTAGGACAAAGAAGTACTTAAACCCCGGTAGAATAATAGGTCCTAGGCTATTCAGAAATTGATATCTACCATCAGATACGTGTGTGTTCGCGCAGCGGAATGTTGTTGAATTTAAAGATTTGAATTATGCAGATATTTAGTGTATGACGTCGTATAATTGTGTGTGGTAGAAAAAAATTTGTGCACGCAGCCATTGTGGAGAAATTCACCAAAAACTGTTTCCGCTGGGCGAACGTTGTCCTGGCGGAACTTTTTTTAATCCATTAACTTTAGAAGGAAAGAGATGTGTCCAAAAATTAGTGTGTAATTGTGTATGTATGAATAAAATTAGTGCATGCATAAACTTCGGAGAAATTCAAGTTTCCGCTACGCGAACGTTTGGCCATTTCCTAGTTTGCATATAAAGCGCTTACATAGAGAGCTGTAGATTTTTACATACGTTGTTTTGAATTTGTTTATATTTGTTTAGAAAACAGATTTTTAAAAAATCGTAGGGCTTAAAAGATAAAAATATAAACGTAAAATACGCTTATTAGGTCTTAGTTCTTAAAGTATGCACTTTGGGGTCTAGATTTTCACGTTTATACAAACCTTGTAAGAGTCCGCAACATGTTGCCAAGTATCAATGATGCTCCGTTAGTAATTAAAGAGTTATAGGACAAATTACCATGAATAGATCACTGTTTACAAAGCAGTCAGGGTGTGTCCCACTCGTCACCACCAGCGTCGTCCCCACTGGGGACGAGTGGGATTTTTTCTAAAAAAATATCCCATATGTCCCTACTGGGGACGAATGGGGTGTCACTTAGAAAACATCCCGTATGTCCCCACTGGTGACAAATGGGATTTTACTTAGGAGATATCCCAGTCGTCACCCCTAATAAAATTATTATTTAAAACTGTACCTTATAAATATAAAATTAATTAAAAGAAAGTATAATTGAACGAGATGTATAATTTAAAATATTAAAAATTAAACAACCACAACTTTCTTCAAAATCAACAAGTTTTATTTGTATAGGTACATATAGGTTTAGAAGATTACAGCCTAATCGAAGCAAAATTTTTAGTTATTTAAATCATATTATGAGAAAGTAGTGTTTACTGTAAAATACATCTTCACCTACTATGAATAATGATTAATTATCACTGATATCAACATTATTTACATAATTGAATAACTGTTGCGAGTTATATACTTCCAGCCATTAGTAATTTCGTGTGGCGGCAGTAATGGAAGCACTGCACTAAGTGCAACCTCTCTATATTTTTTTATGTCTTGTGATTTAGTTATATTGAGTTTACGGGCCTTATCCCAGACGGCTTTGTTAAAATGAAAATAACAACCTTTTAAATTGACTTCCGGAAATATTTTCTTAATCGCAGTCATTGCCGCTTTTTCATAGTCAATTTTGTATTTCTTCGGATTCCACCCAGGGATTTGCGATTTAATCATGGAAAATAGAATTTCATAAGATTTCTTATTTCTTTTATTCATAAGTGCGTAAATAACTGGCATTCAATTTGTACTACTTGCTGTACTTCCCATGTCTCCAAATATAACATACAGCTGCGAAAAAGGTTTGGGGCAGCTTTTAAAAGTCCCGTCGCTATAAAAATTATTTGTTTTACATATTAACATTTTTGCTTTTTCTGTGCAAAAAACTAGTATTCTGATGTCATTATCGGCAAAATCAGCTAATAAAAAATTAGAAAATAATTTCGGGACTTCAACATTTTTTGCTAACTTCGGTTGTAAGCATTGTACTCCGGCTTGTGCATTCCGGAATCTGTACATAGATGATTTTACACTTTGGTAGCTTGGCACTTTGCACACCAAATCTAATCCGCTATTTTCGAATGATGCAACCATAGGTATTATTATAAGTTTGAGGAATTGGTTGATAATTTCCTTCTATAGTTTCTAGTTTGCATTTATAGAATCGCTCTTCAACTTCGTTTTTTAAGATGTCGGGTGTGCATAAATGTGGCCTTTCATTAATTATATTATTATTCTGCAAAACAGAAATAAATATCTAAGTAATGTTATCTGATGCATTCACACTATCAAATAAAATAGGTATAGGTACAAATACACTATCAAATAAAAGTTTTTTCAATACAATTGCTCAAAAAGTAGACTTTTATATGTGTGTATAGCGTGCATAAAGTTTTTCTTTTAGGACCTATTGCTTTTTTGTTTTCGACCACAGTATATATTACCTTCAAATGCACGAAGAAAGTTTTTATTTAAAAAGTTTTTAACCAAAAAGCGATTAATACATTAATTAAATTGAAATTAAATGCAATTTTTCGCAATTATATTGAAAAACGTCGTTCGATACAACGTTATTTTTCACTCGTCCCTATTGTTGACCCGCGCCTTTGGCTTGGGTCAACAAACCGGGACTTGTAAAACAATAACATTTCTTACGCACTTGTATCGAAATGCACTATTAATTGTTATTTTTTACGAGACTGTAATAAACAAGAGAAAGAAATGGTTTTAGAGATCATGATTGTATATTTAATCTTTACAACAATATCACTTAAACAACCTAAGTAGGTAGATAGATGTATTATGTACTTAACGCGAAGGATAAATAAAGTTTGAATGAAGAGCCTTTGATAAATAAAAAGTTAACTTCCCATCAGAAACCCATAAAACCCATGTTATTTGTTTATAAACCGATTTTTAATAAAATTTTATTATCGTCTTTAACATAGAAATAAAAAAAAACTTACACGAATCTTTATAAGTCCTTTACATTTCTGCCTTCCTGAGTGCATTCCCACACAGTCAAACCACTTGAAAATTTTCTTTTAGTATAATATTGATGGCCTCCGTGAAGCAAAACAACTCCATGTTTTCTTTTTATATATACTAATGATACTTCACCGGAACTACACGATGCACTTGACCCTGACATTGTTGCGAATGCACAGATAAGTAAGACGACAAAAGCTACCCCCCGTTCCCGGCCGTGCCTTATTTCAAATTCTCAGTTTTAGGAACAGTTTTAGATTTAAATACATTGTACTTACGGGTTAGTTTTTCATGAATCACTCGTGAATCGCCACGACATCAGTTGAAATTATTTCAAATCAGCTCGCCGCACCGACACACCAAAGAATATTCAATTTTATTACATAGGTATTAAGCTATGGAATCGCTTGTGTTCTGTGCGTTGTGGTCAAATAAAAGTAGGTAGGTAAAATCTATTTTGTAAGTTTTTTTATTTAATTTACTAATGTAAAGATGATTATTCAGAAACGGAAACAACCAATGTTATAGTTTATTCAATTATGTAAATAATGTTGATATCAGTGATAATTAATCATTATTCATAGTAGGTGAAGATGTATTTTACAGTAAACACTACTTTCTCATAATATGATTTAGATAACTGAAAATTTTGCTTCGATTAGGCTGTAATCTTCTAAACCTATATGTACCTATACAAATAAAACTTGTTGATTTTGAAGAAAGTTGTGGTTGTTTAATTTTTAATTAATTTTATATTTATAAGGTACAGTTTTAAATAATAATTTTATTAGGGGTGACGACTGGGATATCTCCTAAGTAAAATCCCATTTGTGTGGGGACATATGGGATGTTTTCTAAGTGACACCCATTCGTCCCCAGTAGGGACATATGGGATATTTTTTTAGAAAAAATCCCACTCGTCCCCAGTGGGGACGACGCTGGTGGTGACGAGTGGGACACACCCAGCAGTCAAATATCACGTCGTTCTAAAGGAATTGCATGGTAAAATGTATGCCAATAATTAGTGTATTCATTCAACTATTCACATGCAAAATTTCATGTCATGAAATTCAGTAATTAAAGAAAAACAATTATAATACTGACGAAGCATCGAAAACCTATATAACCCGACCAAGTTCGGATGGCTACAAAAAAGCGGCCTATATATATATAACAAATACCTATAAACAAATTCAAAACAACGTATGTAAAAATCTACAGCTCTCTATGTAAGCGCTTTATATGAAAACTAGGAAATGGCCAAACGTTCGCGTAGCGGAAACTTGAATTTCTCCGAAGTTTATGCATGCACTAATTTTATTCATTCATACACAATTACACACAATTACACACTAATTTTTGGACACATCTCTTTCCTTCTAAAGTTAATGGATTAAAAAAAGTTCCGCCAGGACAACGTTCGCCCAGCGGAAACAGTTTTTGGTGAATTTCTCCACAATGGCTGCGTGCACAAATTTTTTTCTACCACACACAATTATACGACGTCATACACTAAATATCGGCATAATTCAAATCTTTAAATTCAACATTCCGCTGCGCGAACACACA
Organism: Idaea biselata; assembly: GCA_958496205.1. Taxonomy (NCBI): domain Eukaryota; kingdom Metazoa; phylum Arthropoda; class Insecta; order Lepidoptera; family Geometridae; genus Idaea; species Idaea biselata. The sequence continues at coordinate 26,831,417 of OY292401.1, forward strand.
CATCAGATACACAGAACTCATTAATGTAACATACACTCCGAGAACCGGCCTTCGCTTATCTTACGATCTCCATTTCTATGCATAATCCCCTCATATAGGAAAGTTATAAGATCCAGAATGCAGTGTCCTGCCCACGAAACTATATAAGTACTTATTATGTATGTCAGTATGGTCGTTCCTTTGTCCTACCAGTAATATAATCTACTTAAAATTTCTCAACTCTTACTTCCTTTGTCAGGTTTTAGATATTCGCTAACAAGGATCCTTGCTAAAAGCGATGGCGAAACCGACGATGGACGGTTAGGAAGTTCAAACAACTGTAGACAGAAATAAAACTTTATTAGCGGCAGAAATCAAATTGTTAACATTAAAAATGAAAATAATATAATGTGTACTTCGATATTAATCTTTATAAATTGTTTAATACATTTACTAGGTATTACATAGTTACTGTCGCTCACTAAGTACCTATAATTACATAATGAAACTGCAAGATGATGCTGATCAATCATCCAAGTATTCAAAAGGTTCTGGGGGTTCAGGTTCCTTTTCTTCTTCAGTCTTTGGTCCGAAGGCTGCTACTGGCTCAACTAGGACCTGTTCTTCATCTCCTGAGTGGTTCAACATGACAATGCCTCCGATAGTGACGTCTTTTAGCGGCGCAAATCCTGATCCTTCCACTATGGAAATGCCCTTGAGTTGCTGTCTCATAACTCGGGCAGGGTTGCTCATAATCTCGAAATTAGGTTCTGGTTCTTTCTTTTCCTTGCTCTCCTTCTCATCTCCCTCTTTTTCTTCCTTCTTAACATCTTTGAAAGCAACCTCCTTTTCTTTTGATGAACCAGCATCTTTGTCAGATTTACCATGAACTGTAATATTGGGGTTGGGAGATTTCGAGGGTTTCTTCTCTTCCTCATCTACATCCATTTTGGAAGTGGTAGATGAAGTAATGCTACTGCTGGCGGAGCCGTCAGAACCGTGCGCCTTGCGGCGAGCCTTAGCAGCAGCGATACTTAGAACTGCAGTGGTTACTCTTTCGCGTTCCTCTCGTTTCTTTTCTTCCAATGGCGCGGGGTAAGCGTAAAGGGAAGGCTTGGAGTTGGACTTGATATCCAATAGCGGCATCTTCAGATCGGAGTTCAAAGCGATCAAACAAGTTGGTGTAAACGCCAACGAAAGGCAATGGGCCAGAGGGAACCAGTACCAGTACTGAGTGAAAACTAACATGCCAACAACAGCAAGCATATTCATGTGACCGGTTCTATTTTGAAGTGAAACTGTCACGTTGCGACCTCCAGCGTCAATGATACCTTGGGCCAAGATTGCGCCGAATTTAGCCATGACATCTTCATGCTTGTTTGAGATCACTTGGGCATAGAGCTGGCGGAAGTACGTCACTTTAGGGCAGAGGGTTTCCGTTTGCTGTATGAGAATCATTGCCGACGCAATTAGCGCTCCTTGCCTTACGAAATTGACAGGGTCGAATTTAACCATAGGTTCTAAAAGACCGATAGCCTCACGGTTTCCTGTGCCAGCACAGGCAATACCCAAGGCCATTGCGGCGCCGTATCTGACGTGTGGGTTGTATGATTCAGCCAGCAGAGAAACTACCGACGGACACTGTTCTGGAGTTCTGAATAGTAAGAAACCGAGCGCAGTGACCGCGGCGCGTCGTACGTCGTCGTTAACATCAGATACTGCTACGTGAAGTAGGGTTCTGATGGAATCATTGTTCCCAGTGCCAGAGTAAGCTGTCGCAATGGTGTAACAACCAGCGCGCCGCAGTAGTGGGTCCTTGTCTCTTAAAAGTTGCTGCACAAGAGCGTCTGCCTCTTCGAGTCGTCCGTACATGGTGAAGGAAATACCGACCGCTAATCCTCGTAAAATCTTTTCATGCTGCGTCTCTTGAGCATAAGCCACCATGTCTTCGATGGCGGCAGCATGTTTGGATCCCAACATTACCATACCCATCGCGATTCCGGCAGCTTCACCAGTTACTGCATCATCTTGATACAAATTGAACTTGAGCTGTTCGTAAACATCTTGTCTGTGGGTACCCATTGCAGCTAAACCAAGACCGAGACATCCTCCATGCCTCACCATTTCATTCTGAGCATCTTTTAATTGAGTTAAAAGATAGTCAATGATATTTGCACCATGATTGGCATGGATCAAACCGAGGGCATAAAGGCCACCTCCCTCAGAATAGCCTGAAGATGGGCCTGCTTCTTTTGGCAAATAAGACTGCATGAGAGCTAAGGACTCATTCTCGTGACCCCTGTGTATTACACCAAGAGAAGCTGTTACTGTGAGCTTGGCCCAATTTGTGGCTCTGGCAAGCCATTCTAAATTATCCCTCAAGAACTGATCACTAGTGGTACCAGCATGCATAAATGCATTAGCAATGACCGTTGCTGTGTGACAGATAGAGACCCTAATAGCATCTTTTGTGTTCTTTAATATGAGCATATCTGCATGATTGGACCTAATTAAGAATTGTAATTGTAAAGCTATTGATACATCACCACCTAGAATTGATATTAATTTTTCAACCCTCTTTTGGTGTTCTTTTTCTTCATCATTGAGACTGTCGATATCTCTTTCTGGTTTCTTGCTAGTTTCCTCTGCAGGTTGAGGTTGGTCAACTTCCATTGAAGATTCTGGGAAAGGTCCGCCTTGTGGTTGTGGCTTGCCTCCGAGTGCACTAGGTATTGGAGCTGTACTTCTAAGAGCTTGCAATACTCGCCCGAGGAACTGTTGAGTGGCAGAGTCGTAGAGATCGAAACCTATTTGGTAAGCCATTAGGACTGATTCTTGTGGGCCATGTGTGAGTTTGTCAAGGATTTCAGCGACTGAGAGAGGGTCTTCAAGGAATATGAGGCATTGGCACATGTTGACGTAGTCTGGGATGTTCAGACCTCTGTAGAGACCGACTAAGGACCTGAGGACTGTGCTTCGGAATCCTTTGTTTTGAAGAAGGCTCATTGCAACAGTGAAAGCATATTGAAGCATACCTAGAACAAAGAATTGGTGTTAAATAATTTACTAAATTTATCTATGAACTGAATTGGGACAAAAGAACCGCAAAATTATAAAATTGTTTAACAATTCAGCCTAGTAACATGTTACAGAAATTATTTGAAAATAGCTAAGTCATAAGATTTGTTTTTATTAGAACAAAGAAACAACAAACCTGCAATATCATCAGATTTCATGATGGATTCCTCAAAAATATCCATGCGGCGGGTCTCAAGGGCCAGCCCGAGGGCCTGCCTGTACTGGCCATCGTCCAAACATCGCTGGAACATTCGATTGACGATCGCTTCCAGCCGAGGGTCGATAACTTCCGCTGAACTGTCCACGAAAAGCGCCTTACGCTTCTGCGTGTAGAAGTCGATCGCCTTAGCAATCGTCGTGTCCACATACTCATTCCTAGCGTTTACATCAAAAAGATCCCCAGCACCCAACGCGTAGGTCAAAGAATCCTCGAACGCTCCAAGGTGATAGTACACCTTGCTCGCAACCAAAGCAGCGAGCTGGTGCTGCGAGAACACTTTGTCTTCATGTAAAATCTCGATCTTTTCGATAGATTCAGATATTTCCGGCCAAAATTCGTCGACTATGTTGTCCAACCTCTTCAACGCGAATTCTTTCACTTCAGACATGGGCTCATCCAGCAGGGATATAATCCCCGCGGCTGATGTGATATTCATTTTTATGTTTTCTAACTTTAAATCGATACGGAAGAATACCTTTCTCTAGATAAATTCAACTATATTTCTCTGAATGAATTCACACAAAAATATACGATGATTTGACTATTTTCTCTTGTCTTGCCTGTCATAGACTTATTTTAGTTTTTTTTAATAACGATATCAGTGCTGTCAGTTTAAACAATAAAAAAATTTAAGTAGGTATAAAAAAAGCTTGAACCCTGTCGCTCAGATTTTAAGAAAACCCATCAAAAATTGTCCGTGATGCTTTTGGATTTATAATGTTAAAATCAGAAACACTTAGCTGTTGCTTTTTAAATGAAGACATTTTTTTCAAAATAGAAGCAAAACGTGTAAAACGTTACATCTGTAGGTTCAAAAAGTTTTTACTAATAACAACTTTTCATTTTCTGGCAATATTCAATATGCTTAATCCATAGACAAATCTGTGTTTAAAAACTATGTAATTATAATGTTTGGATTTCTTTCTATTTGCTGAATTTATTTTCATATATTTTTAAAGATTGTTTTTAGTGACCGACAACGCAACGACAGGTAATTTTATTCATACATTCAACAGAATAAAACAGTCTGCCGTTATGTCTTCAAGCTCAGGAAAAATTACAAACTGGCAGAAAAGTGAAAACTTTATAACTAAACTTAGTTTCAGAATGTTACTGCAAACGAAGTCGTGAGTTGTCATTTTTCTGTCAATATCTGTCATTCTCATTCGTGTTATTCATTCACATAGTTTGTTGCGGAACATCTGTTTGCGAAAATTAAAATACGCAAAATAAAATTAATAATACAAAATGTTAGACTTATTCAGTATATTCAGCAAAGGAGGCATAGTGCTGTGGTGTTTTCAAAGCACCAGTGAAATTTTTTCGCCTTCAGTAAACGGATTAATACGTAGTGTGATATTACAGGTAAGCTCTACCTAAACTTAAACATACGCAGTTCCATGTTCTATAACTAATTTGTTAATGTAATTAGTGATTTGAACGCGTGGAAATGCAGGAACGCATTCGCTTCGCATTTTTGAAAACCTCAGTTTTGAACCGTATAATACGCAATTTATTGAGTCAAGGTAAACTGGCGAGGTAATAAGCATCTATTAGAACTTTTAATGGATTCAAACGCAAAAGATACTTTGATAACAAAACTACTTTATACAAGAATAGATAAATAATAGCCCTTCTCAGTTTTACAAATCGCTTATTATTTACTATCAATAAAATTAACTCTTTACAACTACTTACCAGTACTAAACTAAACACAAAAGTAGTTTTTCGCACGTAATTAAGGACACATCTATCTCTCTCCGTCTACACTCTCTCTACAAAGTATATTCAGATTCCTTTGATAAACAAACTCGCGAGTTCCCCACAGGATGTTACAGCTGGCACTGCATTCTCGAAAGCCCAACGAGCTCCTTGATCATGCCTCTCATGCTGCAGGTACTGTCATTGCCAACACTTATAAGAGGTTGAAGTTACAAACATCTATTAAAGCTTCAAGAACACAAAGTTAAGGCCCTGTAGGCTCAGTGGCTGACACATAAGCTTCCAAACTGCATTAGAGTTTAACCCTTAAAAACACAGGGAGCAGCCCGAAGCTCGGTTTAGTTAACATTTCGTAAATTTGGTTAGTTGAGGGGTTAATAATGGTCTACAATTTTGATATCTTTCTTTTCAGGAACGTACTGGCAACAACTCCTATAACCACAACGCATTAACTCTACAATACAAGTTGGACAATGAGTTCGAACTTGTCTTCGTGGTCGCGTACCAACGTATATTGCAACTATCGTACATCGATAAGTTCCTCAACGATGTGCACTTGGAGTTTAGGGATAAGTACAAAAATGAGCTTCAAGGAGGGAAGCATGTCATAGATTTTGATTTTAAAACTTCCTTTGATAAAGTTCTGCGAGGATGTGAACTTTGGGGTAAGTGCAGAAAGTTTTGAAGAAATTCTTAGATTATTGAAAACTGATAAGCATGCTGGGATGAAGAAGCAGACTTGAATAGAGTAAATTTTTAAACATGTATTTTCCTTGGATAATATATCTAGTAGATATACACAGGGACACAGTTAGTTAAAAATAAAACTACAATAAAACTATGAATCCATCCTGTGGATTAGAAGTTGTTAGTAGAGAAACAAACAGACAAAAGAATGAGTTTGATGTTTCCTGTACAGAGTACATTTTAAATTTTAAGTCATGTTTTGTACTTTATTTTTTTATTATAAATTTCAGCTAAATCTCAGGCTAAGATTCCGAAACAAATGAGGACATTTGAAGACTCACAGAAGTCTAAAAAAACTGTAGCTTCTATGATTGAACGCAAAGGGGAGGAGAAAGGAAAGAAATCTGGTAATTTTTTTAATAATTCATAATTACAATTACTAGTTAATAAAATGCGTGGTGGTAGATAGACTGACAAAGCCATTGATCCTAAAATGGTTTCTTTATAAGGGTTCTGTCTCGGAAGTCTCAGAAATAGCTTTACCCTTTAGGTAAAAACAGGACCCTATTACTGAGACTTCGCTGTCTGTCTGTCTGTCCCCAGGGTATATCTCAGGAACAGTTAAAATTTTCATGGATGATGTATTTCTGCTATAACAATAAATACTAAAAACAAACAAAAATCAATATTTAAGAGGGGATCAAAAATCAATATTTATAACATATAATTTTCACAGTAAAACGCAACATAAGCGTGATTTATTTTAACGACTGACGCCATCTAGTGACACACTTGCGTCATTGGCGTCGTCGTTGCGTACACAGATTTCGCGTGGTCCAGTGTTTATTTTAGGGTTCCATACCCAATTGTGAAAAGGGTATCCCTTCGTGCGCAAGATTGACTCGCACTTGGCCGGTTTTTTATACTCTGTATTGCCATAGCATAGCTTACATTTTTCATGTTATTTTTGTAAATAGGTTAAGAATAAGTGTTTTTCTATTAACTTCCAGTGAAAATAGTAGAGACGAAGAACTTGACCAACGGCAAGGAGGAAGAAACTCCGGAAGTGGAGGAGGACGTGATTGCGGCCAACAGAGCGCGGCTCGCACAGAAGATTGCTACTAAAAATAAGAAAGAGCCTAAGTAAGTCTTACATTGCAATATCTTTCATCTCTTTTGTGTAGTATTGAGTCAGCATAAGTGAGCAAAGTTCTTATGCTTATGTAAACATTGGCACATACATTTATCAATGTGTTCTAATTTCTTTATTGACTCATTATTCATATATTTCATCAGAGTTTTATAGAAATAGGTATAGATATAGATAACTACAATATTACACATACATATATGTACGTCCGAGACTTCATCCGCCTAATTAAAAAAATATATATTAAAGCCTTCCTTCCTCAATAATGGACTATCCAACACTGAAAAAATATTTCTAATCGGACCAGCGGTTTGGAAGAGTTTGTTTGTTTGAACGCGCTAATCTCAAACAAACAAACTCTTCAGCTTTATAATATTGTAAGAATGTTAAACCAACTACTATATTGATTTTATGTTGGTACTTAGCCGGCACTTGGCTCTTTTATTTTATTTATTTTACGAATTTATTTAAAAAATTGAATAGTACCTAATCTTTAGCTATTTCACAGTGTAAGTGATAATTTTAGTATGTAAATTAAATATTGACGTGTAATATTTATTTATTAGGAAATTCAACAGCTGTTACACAAGATTCGATATAAATTTTAAGAAATAGAAAGCCAATTACAGAATCTCACTGTTATCAAACAATTATTATTATTGTTAGTATTTGTATTTTGAATTTGTACCGACTAAACTATTCTAAATAGTAACATATTGTTATCAACTTATCGTAGAAAGTCCCCCAAGAGTCCGCCCGCGAAAGTGACCGCGGAGCGCGTGAAGGCGCCGCGCGTGTGGGAGCTGGGCGGCGACGCGCGCGACCTCAAGACACTCGACTTCAGCACGGACAAGCCGGGCGACGACACCTGCACCGCTAACTATGACGAGGCTGATGCCGAGGTATGTATCACGTGAAGGCGCCGCGCGTGTGGGAGCTGGGCGGCGACGCGCGCGACCTCAAGACACTCGACTTCAGCACGGACAAGCCGGGCGACGACACCTGCACCGCTAACTATGACGAGGCTGATGCCGAGGTATGTATCACGTGAAGGCGCCGCGCGTGTGGGAGCTGGGCGGCGACGCGCGCGACCTCAAGACACTCGACTTCAGCACGGACAAGCCGGGCGACGACACCTGCACCGCTAACTATGACGAGGCTGATGCCGAGGTATGTATCACGTGAAGGCGCCGCGCGTGTGGGAGCTGGGCGGCGACGCGCGCGACCTCAAGACACTCGACTTCAGCACGGACAAGCCGGGCGACGACACCTGCACCGCTAACTATGACGAGGCTGATGCCGAGGTATGTATCACGTGAAGGCGCCGCGCGTGTGGGAGCTGGGCGGCGACGCGCGCGACCTCAAGACACTCGACTTCAGCACGGACAAGCCGGGCGACGACACCTGCACCGCTAACTATGACGAGGCTGATGCCGAGGTATGTATCACGTGAAGGCGCCGCGCGTGTGGGAGCTGGGCGGCGACGCGCGCGACCTCAAGACACTCGACTTCAGCACGGACAAGCCGGGCGACGACACCTGCACCGCTAACTATGACGAGGCTGATGCCGAGGTATGTATCACGTGAAGGCGCCGCGCGTGTGGGAGCTGGGCGGCGACGCGCGCGACCTCAAGACACTCGACTTCAGCACGGACAAGCCGGGCGACGACACCTGCACCGCTAACTATGACGAGGCTGATGCCGAGGTATGTATCACGTGAAGGCGCCGCGCGTGTGGGAGCTGGGCGGCGACGCGCGCGACCTCAAGACACTCGACTTCAGCACGGACAAGCCGGGCGACGACACCTGCACCGCTAACTATGACGAGGCTGATGCCGAGGTATGTATCACGTGAAGGCGCCGCGCGTGTGGGAGCTGGGCGGCGACGCGCGCGACCTCAAGACACTCGACTTCAGCACGGACAAGCCGGGCGACGACACCTGCACCGCTAACTATGACGAGGCTGATGCCGAGGTATGTATCACGTGAAGGCGCCGCGCGTGTGGGAGCTGGGCGGCGACGCGCGCGACCTCAAGACACTCGACTTCAGCACGGACAAGCCGGGCGACGACACCTGCACCGCTAACTATGACGAGGCTGATGCCGAGGTATGTATCACGTGAAGGCGCCGCGCGTGTGGGAGCTGGGCGGCGACGCGCGCGACCTCAAGACACTCGACTTCAGCACGGACAAGCCGGGCGACGACACCTGCACCGCTAACTATGACGAGGCTGATGCCGAGGTATGTATCACGTGAAGGCGCCGCGCGTGTGGGAGCTGGGCGGCGACGCGCGCGACCTCAAGACACTCGACTTCAGCACGGACAAGCCGGGCGACGACACCTGCACCGCTAACTATGACGAGGCTGATGCCGAGGTATGTATCACGTGAAGGCGCCGCGCGTGTGGGAGCTGGGCGGCGACGCGCGCGACCTCAAGACACTCGACTTCAGCACGGACAAGCCGGGCGACGACACCTGCACCGCTAACTATGACGAGGCTGATGCCGAGGTATGTATCACGTGAAGGCGCCGCGCGTGTGGGAGCTGGGCGGCGACGCGCGCGACCTCAAGACACTCGACTTCAGCACGGACAAGCCGGGCGACGACACCTGCACCGCTAACTATGACGAGGCTGATGCCGAGGTATGTATCACAGTTTATTAATAGGGTAATATCCTAGAACCGGCAGACATCACGTATCTTCTGACGAACGAAATGTGGTCGATTGAGTAGTGTTAGTATGTAGTAAGAATGCATGCCTACCTGCTAGCCTGCTGCGACGGCCATTTCTATCAGGTCATCAAGGTACATAAAAAAAATACTTACCTTACGTTAATTCTCCAAGCTGATTTTCACATATATTGTAGGTAATATACTTAAAAATAAGTCGCCAATACTCTCAGACACTTTCCGTTGGCCGTATTGCTTTGCAGTCGCTTTGAAGTTTCCAAAATAAAAACTTATCTTAACGTAAATTCTGATGCTCTATTTTTATGTATGCCCACCAGACAACTATTTTAAAACCCTTTATAAGAAGACAGACCGATCCAAGTGGCCAATAAAAGTATAGACCAGAATCAAAAATATATTTATGAACAAATAAATGCATACATAAATAATTGTTCCCTGCGGGAAACGAACACGCAATCTGCCTCAGTCTGGTATTCGAGCAACGCGCCACAGAAGTTATCTAGTAACTAATGTAATGTCCAGTTGGTAGGTCAGATGGCGGGCGCGATCCGAGACCTGGAGGTGGACTCTGAGGACAGCGACAGTGAGGAGGACGACGAGGAAGAAGAAGAGAAGACTGCCGCGCCGAAGAAGACTAGCGGCATGTTCAATATATTTAAAGGTAAGGCGACACCTTGCTATTAAAATAATATTGCACTACGTTACACACAGCGCAATCTAACCCCAACCTTCTGCATTACAGTCGGGGCTTCTCCCGACGCATTTCCCCGTTTATATAAGCAAATGTGAACACATTTCATCTACTTCTATTCTAGAAAAGATTCGCAATGGAATTTGACAGATAAGCAGCTCGGCAAAAACGCAACTCGACAGATACGCAATTTTTTCAGATATTTTTACATGTGATAAAAAATATCGTCAAGTCAAAAAAGACTTGGTTTTATTTAATAGAGGCGATTGGTGAAAAACAAAATACGATCACAATATAAATATTCGTCCATCGAAGCAGAAACAAAAGACTTTCTAAATAGAAAAAATAATCGAAAAAAAGTTTTAATTTTGACGGCTGTTATCTAAAATTAAGATCTTGATGATATGTATCACTTCTGCATAGAAACTAATGCTCTAGGATCAATCGTTTCTGAGATAGAGTGATTTAAAGTTTGACAGCTGTCATCTGATATAAAGATCTCATTGAGATGGATCGTCTTTTTTTCTATCGTCTATGTTGATCGATCGTCTTTTGTTTTCTTTTTGCGATAGTCATTTGTTTTATATCGATCGCCTTTTTTGTCAATCGACTTTGTTTTTTTGGGTTCGTCTTTTTCTTGGTATAGGAACAAGCACTCTATTATTTATTAATTGACTGTCCATTTGCGTATCTGTCGAGAAGCGCATCTGTCAAGTTGCATATCTGTTGAGCAGGGGCGTCTCTAGCTCATATAGCGCCCGTGTGCAAATATCTCCTTGGCGCCCTCTAGTAAGAGTTAAGAGTGATTCCAATATGGAATAATAAAGGTACAAACAACAGTACTAACTTGACGTAGGTACCCCTAATATTATTTTATAGTGAAGTTGAAAAAATATGTCGGGAAACAATAGGTACCTACATACATCGATATCTTTTGAATGAAATGTCCGAATTGAATATTTCAAAAGGTCCTAGAAAGGTATTGAATTCGTCTTGAATATAAAGTAATTTATTTTACCACTAATTAATACCAAGGTACAAAATAAAAGGTTATTAAAGCGACGGCATGTTCACGAGTTCCAGGTCGGCAGTGGCACACGTACGTGGGATTTTTTCCCCTTTCTCATTCCGACTGCCATACCCATAAACACGTTCAAATTCCGCCCCCATTTCACCCACATGACCGTTCAGATCACCACCCAAAACGATTCCCTGTGACAACGAGATAGCCCCTAGGACCTCGCCGAGTTTATCCCAAAACCACCTCTTATCAGCGTCGCTACAACCGACCTGTGGCGCGTAAGTACTTACGACGTAAGTAGGAACCCCCCCAATAAGCACCTTCACGCATATAAGTCGATCTCTAAAGCGATTCACCTCCAAATATCGCCATGCAATCCCTCAGCGAGCACCACACCCACCCCGTGCTCTCCACCAGGTGCACCCATGTAGATCAGTTTGTTGCCTTCCACCTGAAGAGTACGTCGGCTAGCTCCCTCGCGCGTCCGGTTAGCGTGAGAATGTTCCACGTTGCGAAGCCGAGTTTCACCTTGTATTTCGGGGCTCGCGTCTTTGGCCGTACCCGCCCGGTACCCCTCGTCCACTTACCACAGGAGTCGGGCGAAGCTCCTGTGCGCCGTTATGCGGCGGCGCCCTATCTGTGTGGCAATAATTTTTTGAACTCCCATAAAAGATTTGGCGAATTTCGACTTTTACGGGAGCGACTGCCGTCTGACCTCCCAACCCCGAAGGGAAAGTCTGCGCCAGAGCCTCGTCCGTTTATCAGCAGGTGCACCAAGCTAGCAGGTGAGGTTGGCTTGGGCCCAACGATCTTAGTGGGCCCCAGCAAAGTTTCTGTTTCTGTTTATAAATCTAAATATCATTTAATTCTTATAAAATATGCTATTTTCATACCTTGATATTTACGCAAAATCATTAATCGTATCAGGCGTCATTTTTCCTCGCCACTCAATCATTAACATCGACACGTTGTCATTATCTTCAAGAGTCATCTTTTAAAAATTTGATATTTCTCCTAAAATATTAGCTTTACAGTGGTGCCTCTTTTACCATTTTCTATTATATTAATCAAGTAATTAATAAAGTACAAAAGATTTAAAATTGCGATGCGACATCTAGCCCTAATATGCTATTTCGGATTACCATCTCATACCTACCTACAGCACCTACCTACCGTAGACTATAACAGAATCTTTAAAAATAAATATGAAATAAAATAAACCCCATAGTTTCCGAAATGCGATTCTGATACGAGGGCTGGGTGTGGGCGCCGCGGCGCCCCTGAGACCGCTGCGCCCGTGTGCTGTGCACACCTTGCACACCCGCTAGAGACGCCCCTGCTGTTGAGCTGCGTCTTTGACGCACCTAGTGCAAATCTGACTAGATGCGATTATGTCAACATGCGTTTTCTGGCGAAATGCGTATCGGACCACTGGCCTTTCTGAAAACATGCTAGTTATTCGAACGGGCTAACAAAAGGCACTAATGTACCCTCTCCATCTCCAGGTCTGGTGGGATCCAAGGCCCTGTCTGAGGAGGTAATGAGGCCAGTGCTGGACCAGCTCCGAGACCATCTCATTGGCAAGAACGTGGCCTCAGATATTGCCAACAAGCTCTGTGACTCTGTCTCCACCAAACTTGAGGGAAAGGTGAGGGAAACCAATATTACAACTTCTTTTTAAACTAACACGATTGGAACTCATTATATTATGTTTTCCCGTTTTTATGTATAAGCATAAGCGAAATATATCCGATTTAATTGAAGAAATGTTTTTCAAAAATTGCACCCGACAGGACTTGAACCCGCAACCTCGACATTCCGTGTCGCGCGCTTACCAAAGTGACCGGTAGATGTCGCTACGTGCCTTAGTCGTAAGAAAAACGAAGAGATGTGGTTCATAATTTCATCACGACAGAACAAGCACCCGTAGCGCAATTGGTAAGCGCGCGACACGGAATGTCGAGGTTGCGGGTTCAAGTCCTGTCGGGTGCAATTTTTGAAAAACATTTCTTCAATTAAATCAATTATCCAAGTGTAGGAAACACTTTAAAATAAAATCAAGGCAAAATATATCTTTTAAAATTCACGATTAGGGAATTATGAGATGATGATGATGAGGATAAGGGATGAGAAAATATTTGAAGATGATTTTTTTCCTTAAAATGTCTTTAAAATGCCTTGTTTTAATACCATTATAATTGTTTCAGGTCCTGGGAACATTCGATACAGTCGCTCGGACTATCAAAGCGTCTCTAACGGAGTCGCTGATGCAGCTGTTGTCTCCCAAACGCAGAGTTGACATCCTGCGAGACTGTCTGCATGCCAGGGAGCAGGGCCGGCCGTATGTCATGACCTTCTGTGGGGTACGTACTCTATAGTACTTGACGGAGTCGCTGATGCAGCTGTTGTCTCCCAAACGCAGAGTTGACATCCTGCGAGACTGTCTGCATGCCAGGGAGCAGGGCCGGCCGTATGTCATGACCTTCTGTGGGGTACGTACTCTATAGTACTTGACGGAGTCGCTGATGCAGCTGTTGTCTCCCAAACGCAGAGTTGACATCCTGCGAGACTGTCTGCATGCCAGGGAGCAGGGCCGGCCGTATGTCATGACCTTCTGTGGGGTACGTACTCTATAGTACTTGACGGAGTCGCTGATGCAGCTGTTGTCTCCCAAACGCAGAGTTGACATCCTGCGAGACTGTCTGCATGCCAGGGAGCAGGGCCGGCCGTATGTCATGACCTTCTGTGGGGTACGTACTCTATAGTACTTGACGGAGTCGCTGATGCAGCTGTTGTCTCCCAAACGCAGAGTTGACATCCTGCGAGACTGTCTGCATGCCAGGGAGCAGGGCCGGCCGTATGTCATGACCTTCTGTGGGGTACGTACTCTATAGTACTTGACGGAGTCGCTGATGCAGCTGTTGTCTCCCAAACGCAGAGTTGACATCCTGCGAGACTGTCTGCATGCCAGGGAGCAGGGCCGGCCGTATGTCATGACCTTCTGTGGGGTACGTACTCTATAGTACTTGACGGAGTCGCTGATGCAGCTGTTGTCTCCCAAACGCAGAGTTGACATCCTGCGAGACTGTCTGCATGCCAGGGAGCAGGGCCGGCCGTATGTCATGACCTTCTGTGGGGTACGTACTCTATAGTACTTGACGGAGTCGCTGATGCAGCTGTTGTCTCCCAAACGCAGAGTTGACATCCTGCGAGACTGTCTGCATGCCAGGGAGCAGGGCCGGCCGTATGTCATGACCTTCTGTGGGGTACGTACTCTATAGTACTTGACGGAGTCGCTGATGCAGCTGTTGTCTCCCAAACGCAGAGTTGACATCCTGCGAGACTGTCTGCATGCCAGGGAGCAGGGCCGGCCGTATGTCATGACCTTCTGTGGGGTACGTACTCTATAGTACTTGACGGAGTCGCTGATGCAGCTGTTGTCTCCCAAACGCAGAGTTGACATCCTGCGAGACTGTCTGCATGCCAGGGAGCAGGGCCGGCCGTATGTCATGACCTTCTGTGGGGTACGTACTCTATAGTACTTGACGGAGTCGCTGATGCAGCTGTTGTCTCCCAAACGCAGAGTTGACATCCTGCGAGACTGTCTGCATGCCAGGGAGCAGGGCCGGCCGTATGTCATGACCTTCTGTGGGGTACGTACTCTATAGTACTTGACGGAGTCGCTGATGCAGCTGTTGTCTCCCAAACGCAGAGTTGACATCCTGCGAGACTGTCTGCATGCCAGGGAGCAGGGCCGGCCGTATGTCATGACCTTCTGTGGGGTACGTACTCTATAGTACTTGACGGAGTCGCTGATGCAGCTGTTGTCTCCCAAACGCAGAGTTGACATCCTGCGAGACTGTCTGCATGCCAGGGAGCAGGGCCGGCCGTATGTCATGATCTTCTGTGGGGTACGTACTCTATAGTACCCGACCGTATCGTATAATCTCCGAGCCTCGATCATATTGCAAGCCTGCATTACGACGATCATCGGCAAAAACGCTATATTTCCTAAGTATTTTTAACATTAAGTTGGAAACCCCCAGGTGAATGGCGTGGGCAAGTCAACGAACCTGGCCAAGATCTGCTTCTGGCTGATAGAGAACAACCTGTCGGTGCTGGTGGCGGCGTGCGACACGTTCCGCGCGGGCGCCGTGGAGCAGCTGCGGACACACGTGCGCCGCCTCAACGCGCTGCACCCGCCCGCCCAGCACACAGGCCGCACCATGGTGCAGCTCTATGAGAAGGGATACGGTATGTATAGGAAACCCATTCCTCTAACCTACGCATATATGTTATAGCGTCCCCAGCTATGACCAGCAAGGGTATGAAGAGAGGGGTCCGCTGTACCGTCAGCCCACCCCGGAGGGGCAAATACGGTATGTATAGTAGGTGTATGAAACGCAACTATTCGTAGTTCGTGTTCAAATCGAGTTGTTTTAGATTAAGCTTAACAACAGATGGCACCACGAGAACGATTAGATCACAGTATCGTTACGTATCAGTAAAGAGTGTAATTTTCTGAACAGTGGGAGTGGTAGGGTGATGAGCGTTGTGGTTTCATTTCGCCTTAAATTGACTCGACTCGATCGAGGTTTTAATTTAGTTAAAAGGTCGGCAATTAAGACCCGGTACAATGTTGTAAACTATTAAAAAGTTGAACTAATTGGTGTATTTTGTATGTATCTTGCAGGCAAGGACGCGGCCGGTATAGCCATGGAAGCCATCCGCCACGCCAACGACACCCGCACGGACGTTGTGCTGGTGGATACTGCGGGCAGGATGCAGGACAACGAGCCGCTCATGCGGGCACTCGCCAAGCTCATCAAGGTATGTACATCCGCCACGCCAACGACACTCGCCAAGCTTATCAAGGTATGTACATCCGCCACGCCAACGACACTCGCCAAGCTCATCAAGGTATGTACATCCGCCACGCCAACGATACAGATTTTGATGAAACTTGGTACACAAATTGATTAGCATTTAGTTTTTTTTGAAGGATTTTTTAATTTGTGGAGAATTTCTCCCACAAACGGGGCTACTAGATATCTCCGCACTCTGACCTTCCAATAAAATACTCCGAAGGTCATGCGTTTGGATCCTGGCCGACCACCCACCAATGTCGTTTTCTTAGAAAAAGTTCATGTGCGTTATTAACATCGCTCTTACTGTGAAGGAAAACATTGTGAGGAAACCCACAGCTTAGTTAGCTCCAGACGTATTGACCTGTTCTTTCCTCTGGGCATGGCTGGCTAGGCTGGGAGAGTGGTATAGGTGCTGGGGTAGCCCACCCGAACGACCCGGGTGCTACAGCGCACTAAATAGCATCGATTAAAATGCTTGCGCTGTTTAAATCATCTCAATAATAGATGAAAAGGCCTTGTGCTTAAGACTGCAATGGGTTTTCATAGAAATATTCTAAAGGAAAAATATATCTGCAAAAACACAACGCACGATAGACGCAGAGCGGGATTTGAACCAAGAACGCATCTTTACTCAATCCGGAAGCAAAGACCTGACCAATTAGTCTACTGGCGTCAGTGACTCATACGCTGAATCTTTGCATCTGTACCTTTACCATCTAACACAACTTAGGCTAGTTAGGTTTATGCCTTCCACTGCGAGCGGAGCGGAGTTAAAATGTGTCAGTTCAACATATAACGGTTGTTTTCATAGTCATACAACTCTTTCGCGCTATGGAAACAATTGTTGGATGTGAAACTGATACATTGTTAACTCCGCTCCGCTCGCAGTGGAAGGCCGGCATTAGGCTGTGGCTTAGACTAGTATTTATATGTATTCTTCAATTATATTTATGTATGTTTGACCCTCCAGGTAAACGAACCCGACATGGTCCTCTTCGTCGGCGAGGCTCTAGTCGGCAACGAAGCCGTGGACCAGCTGGTCAAGTTCAACCAAGCACTAGCGGACCACAGCTCGTCTGCCTCCCCCCACGTGATCGACGGGATCGTGCTCACGAAGTTCGACACCATCGACGACAAGGTAGGCGCCGCCATCTCCATGACGTACATCACGGGGCAGCCCATCGTGTTCGTGGGCACGGGGCAGACCTACACCGACCTCAAGGCCTTGAATGCTAACGCTGTGGTCCATGCGCTTATGAAGTGAGCCAGACTCTACATATACAGACTCTAGGAACAGCGACTCTAGATATCCAGACTCTCAATATCCAGACTCTAAATATACAGACTCTAAATATTTAGACTATAAATACAGACTCTAACAAATACAGACTCTAAGAAATACAGACTCTAGATATCCAGACTCTCAATATCCAGACTCTAAATATACAGACTCTAAATATTCAGACTATAAATACAGACTCTAACAAATACAGACTCTAAGTAATACAGACTATAACAAATACAGACTCTAGATATACAGACTCTTAATAAATACAGACTCTAACAAATACAGACTCTAGATATCCAGACTCTATAAACCAACCAGTAAAGTCAACCAAGCACTAGCAGACGACAGCCACAGTATAAAATCAAATTACAAAAAATATTTAATAACGGAGTATTCAGAAATATTCTCAAGAAATAATACATGTTTAAAATTCTCCGACGGCGAGACTCAAACTCGCGTTTCTAGATATCTTCCTTCATTACTTTCTGAACATACAGGGGTTAAAAATGGTAACCCCTTGGGGAAAACCTAAAATACACTGTCTGATTCTGATAAACTTATAATTAAACTGTAATTGAATTTTTCACTCGTTGCACGCCGGGTCGTTAAAGCGGTGAGCATTGCAGTATCGAAACCGCTTATCTTTAGCAATAATACGCAACACTGTGCCCTGTCTAAGACCCATGAGTGGGAAAGAGAGCGAAATACTTTTTGCACCGCTCCCACGTTTTACGAATCGAGGTGTGTAACGAGTGAAAAATTGTACTACAAAATAAGCCAAAACAAGAGTCCTAGGTATTTCTTCAAAACTATTTCTTCAGTTTAATTTTATTTTAGTACATTTTCTTTTAAATAAATGGGGATGGGATGTTTAAACACAGATTAATATGTACCTCTATGTAAGAAATATTGTACCTAATTATAATTAAACATATTTAGCGTTATAAATAAACGTGGAGTAAGGTCGGAGTAATTATACTTTTTGTTTCTGTCTGTTAAACTTTGAAAGTTCTTGTCACGGAAAAATACCAAGCATGTTCTCACTTCTCCGACCTTACTCCACGTTTATTAATAAGGTTATTTATTAGTCTTTATTTATTTTTATGTACCTATTGTAAGATTATCTTTATCTTTAATATATATTTTCTTTTATTTCTTGTGTTTTTATTTATATTTTTTTAAAAAGAAAAGCGTAGGGTCACAAATTTAGGATTTATTATTATGTAATGTTTCTATTCAGAGTTTAAATACTAAGAAATGTTAGTTATTTATTTATTTTCTTTAATTTTTATTCCGAAAAGATACAGGGATTATTTTCGTGAAAATTAAAAGGTATTTTCGTTTTTTTTTTGTGAAAGTGTCATATTATATTATTTTCGTTTATGAAAAAATAGGTTATGAAAACCTATAGTACAGTTTTTCACCCGTTGCACAAACTGGGTGATAAAACTCCCACTCACTGATCCCAAGTTTTAATCACCGCTTTAACTATATACATGCGATTTATGAGCGGCGTGCAGCGAGTGAAAAAATGTACTAAAATTCATTAGTTTTATGTATCTTAATTACGGAGGACCAAAATAGAAGGTTTTATTTTAGGTTAAAACATTTATTTGGGTTAGAAATATCCTTAATATGCCTTCGGAAGTTTCTAAGGAAAACTTTAGTTAGCATTATTTCGTCTCGCTCTTATTCGTTCAAAGCTAGCGAAAAGAAAAATATTTTTTTTGTAGGTAACTTATAATTTCCAAAAATGAGTTCATATTCTTTCATATCATATCAGGGTCTTTACCATGACGTCTGAATTACAAGACCTAACGCGTGCAGTTCTTAACCTTCAATATTTTTTTTATTTAATTAAACCTCTTTGACCGTCTAGCTGTTTCAAGTGCAATGGCAATTTCTTACAGTTTGCAGAGCTGCCTAAAACACAATAAAAACATTTTTTTAAACAATTAACCAAATATACCGGGTGTTCTGAGAAAGGGGGGTTATTAAGCCGAAAGGGGGTTGTTCTAGAGGTCTAAGCGAACAACTTTAGTTCTACAACTTTTGGAGATTCTAGGAAATTTTCAAAAAAGTTGAGTTTAAGGTTTTCGTGAAAATCAGCTGTTTCTTAAAGTTTGAGGTCATTGGCCTTAAGGTGTCCTTTTATTTAGTTTGGACCAACTTCAAAATTTTCGAAAAAGAAGTTCCAATTTTTTAAAGTCGTAGAACAAAAGTTGTTCGCCTAGACGTCTCGAACAACCTCTTTTCGGCCTTGTACCCCCTCCTCGGAACACCTTGTTTAACAATTATTAACAATCTAAACACTAAAAAATATTTTGATGCATTAGTAGTAAGTCATGTACAATTTTATCTAGGCAACAATTTAAGAGGATCGTCTCCGTTCTCTTTCACCATACAAACGTAGTTTAAACTTTCCTCCCTGGATAAAGACATTAGAGCAAATATGTTTATGCCATAAAACTTATATCTGTCATGACTATGCATCTACCTTTTTATTTTTTTTCATTTTATTATTTTTTATTATTATTTTAATTAGAAAATAAAAAAAAATAAAAAGGTAGATGCATTGTCATGACAGAGGTTTTATGGCATAAACATATTTGCTCTAATGTCTTTATCCAGGGAGGAAAATTTAAACTACGTTTGTATGGTGAAAGAGAATGGAGACTATCCTCTTAAAAGCAAGACCTAATTCTGCTTAAGAACTGCACGAGTTAGCTCCTGCAATTTAGAACTAATAGTAAGACCCCAGTTCGGATTATTGATAAGTTGGGAAAGTAGTTAAGTAGTTTGCATCTGCACGTCTTACCAAACAACTTTTGTTCTTTCAACTTTTGGAAATTTTGTTCTACTACGTTTGGATGTTATTTTTGTTTTCCCATAGTGTAGGGTATCGTTAGATAGCTCTTTTAAAACAATTGTGGGTTTTCAAAAAAGAGTTTTAATTTTATTCAATGAGGAAGAACACTAACTTTTTATCCTGGCAGAGGTCGGTAGTCGAATGATCTTTACTGTCAAACGTCAGATGTTTTTTACAACTCTCGGCGCCAAATTGGCCATATCGGTCTGAGACCGAAAGAATAAAAAAAAACTCGGCGTTTCCATTGGTGGAGGACCGTCATCGAAAAAAAAAAAGATCATCCGATGCCAGCGCCTCTGCAAACAGCTTTGCGCGTGGCACCCCATTCACACCACCTTCAAACCTCACTTATCTGTTAAAATTTATTTTAAAATTTACATTATCAAAATTTAAATGTAAAAAAAACCGTCAAGTGTTTGATTTCTATTTAAAATATTGTAGCGTTTTTATTCAGTGGTTGGACATAAATCTTTTATCTACAGATAGAATTGAAATGAGCCCTAAATTAACTTTAACATTTTAAAAAAGGTAATTTCTAAAAGTTGCAGAACAAAATCTGTTTAAATTTATTAATCGCCCTTAACTGGTTTCCTACCAACTCAAAATACCTGTAAAATATATGCAATAATGCATGACGATAATAATATTTTGCATGTATATTCAGTGCCTTTATGTAGTTCATATTTACTGCCCTTTTGTTTAGCAACAACTTTATAGGACATGTTAACAATAATTTTGGTAAATTATTAATAAAATATGGAGTTTTAAGTAACTGAAATGTATAAATTATAAGAATATTCAATTATTATTCCATTAAGGTTTAATTATGGTTAATTGAGTGATGTTTGATTTATTAAAATATAATACAATTTGTTTATAAAGATGTTGTTTTATTTTATTACTAAAAGCTGCACCCCCCGGTTTCACCCGCGTAAGTCCCGAATCCCGTGTAACCAGTTGAAAGTTACTCAAAATGAAACTATATAACTTGTAACTGGACTGCAACCAATACATAATTAACTCAAAAATGTATGGAAAACGATATTCTCTGAATAATTGCTTTTCGTAGAATGTCAAATGTTATTTATGAAAAGTCCAATTTGGTTAAAAATTGACTACAATCATATTATGAATAATTTTATAACGTCAATAGGCCATTACGTAAAATAGTGGACAAAATCACCTAGTCATCAATTATCCAAGTGTAGGAAACACTTTAAAAAAAATCAAGGTAAATGGAAGTCACATCTCAATGTTGTGTTTATTTCCATGTAAATGGGAAAACGCAAGCCGGTAAACTGCAAAGTGACCGGTAGATGTCGCTACGTGCCTTAGTCGTAAGAAAAACGAAGAGATGTGGTTTATAATTTCATCACGGCAGAACAGGCACCTGTAGCGCAATTGGTAAACGCGCGACACGGAATGTCGAGATTGCAGGTTCAAGTCCTGTGTCGGGTGCAATTTTTGAAAAACATTTTCTTTAAATAAATCAAAATCACCTAAACAATATTTCTCGAGGTTGCCTGGAAGAGACCACTCTCAGTGGTAAGGCCGCCTATTGTGCCACTATGATTAAGATTTTTTGTACTTTATTTTATTGTAATTTATTTCTGGTGAGAACAATAAAGCGTTCTATCTATCTATCTATCTTAGTGTTCACCACATTAGGAAATACTGCTTTTGAAAAATTACTTTCATAAATTCATAACCCGGCGTAATCCGGAACCAGCGCGATAGCCGCTACGCCATGGGTAAGCCTTCGTCACGCCAAAATTAAGAAAGCATCTCGTGTTCTTGCGAGTAAGCCTCGTAGTGACATCTATCGGCGAACTTGAAATTTCCAGTAGGCGCGGGTTCGAGTCCCGCCGGGTATTAAAATCACCTATTAAAAAAACCCTACCTATTTTCGTCACCAACCAATTTCCAGTCAGCGGACGTATCGCGCTAACCAATTAGTCCAACTAATCATTTTATCTGACCTTTTAATTTGTTACTGTACGCGCATCCTAATTAAAACATCCGAATTTTTACCTATTTTAACACTAAACCCCACGGAAAGCGGTTTGGCTACGCATTTGTATTAAAATATAAGTTAAAATGGAGAGTTTCGAATATGTGAAGAATTTGGTAGTGAATTTTAAGTTGGATTTCTGTTGTTGGATCGCGCCAGTGCGGATAGGGCTCATGTTCGTTGGATATTTTAATATTATTTTAGCAGTAAGTATGTTTGCTTGTCTGTCATGATACTATCAGTCATCCCCTTCTTTAAGTTTTGACCATTCATTGTGGCCTGGAAAAAAATCACCTGTAGGCGATAAGGCTGCCTATTGTGCCCCTTCAGTTTCAAGATCATTTGTATTTGCTGTACAAGATTTTCCTAAAATAATTGTCGTAGGACGTTGCACATATCGTTATCTAGAAATATTTTAAAGAGACAATACTTCTGCAAAAACACAACGCACGATAGACGCAGGGCTGGATTCGAACCAGCATCTTACTCAAACCGGGAGTACAACTTGTAAGTACGACTACGACTTGATTCAGACGCTGTATTTTCGCAAGTATTGCTTCATCTATTACAACTTAGGTAATATTTCTAAGAAGGCCCAGTGCAGGCTTAGGCACTCAAAATAGAACATCGTTATCTAGTCCCAAAACAAGCAACTACCAACTAGGCTTGAACTATGGGTACTAGACAAGGGATACCTACACTAAATTTCAGACGATTTTTTTTGTAAATACATGCATACGATACACAGAAAACATACGAAACCAGATACAAACATTTATGGTCAGCATATAGGTATACTTATTTGTCCCCGGCGGGAATCGAACCCGCTACCTTCTCCGTTGTAGATGGGAGTTCGCCCGCAACATAAGCAGTCATAATAAACCACACGCCTCCTTTTTACTTCCACCTGCAGATAATATCTCTAATAGGAACAGCGAACGAAAGTTTCCCGCCGATAATAGTACAAGTTCAAGCTGTGATATCTGAGGACAATATGAACAAGCCACTGCCGATCGTATGCTACGCCATCGAGTTGGGATTCAGTTTTCTGCTGCTTTGTGGAGTATATCGCGTAAGTTATTTAGCGTAAGCGCTAGTTAAACTAGATTATTGTTTTGACATAATAGTTTCAATAAAATGTGAGCCGTCACGGGACGTCTGGCGGATGTGAAACATAGTAATCGTATTGTGTAAGTTACGTATATTCCATCATATAACATGACCATGCGTCGCCACGGTCTGTATCGCCACGCGAAAAAAATGGTTTACCCTCGCGTAGATAATAACTTTTTATTAGAACTTCCTAGGACTGTGAAAAAAATATATCCTTTGGTACCAAATAGGTTCTAAATCTTGGCATATATAACGGAGAGTATGTAAACGTGGATGGATGGCGACAAATATAAGCTGGTCCGGCCAACGTGCAACGGCCTGACTTCAGAATGGCCGGCCACTTTGTATCGTTAATATTTTTAACTACTGAAACAGCGAAGGTACTAAATCATGAGCGTAGTTTGGTGTAAATCTATCGCATGGTCCGACCAAGCTGACGCAACGTAGTTTTAGTACTAAGAATTGATTTGACATCAGATAGGCGTTCTTTCTTTTTCGTATTGTGGTGTGGCTCACCTAGTGTTAGAGTTGGTCAGGTCACCCTAAGGCCTCTAACTTGACCTAACGACTGCTATCAGAGATAACAACCGGGACCAACTGCTTAACATGCCTTTAAATAGGCGTTGCCAAGCTTCCATGTACAGAGATTTTCTTTCTATATCTGTACAAAACGATAAATGTTCCAGAAAGACATAAAACTTCTGCGCGTGTACATGAAGTACTGCATAGCGGCCATCATTCTCTCGTTCCTCGTCTACTCGATGGTGATCGGCGTCATCGATATACTGATACAGATCATTATTATATTCAGCATGGGTAAGTATCCTACTATAATATTATAAAGCGGAAAGTATGTATGCGTGTTAGTTACTTAATCACGTTAAAACCGCTGAACCGATTACCATGAAACTTGGTTTGTAGATAGCTGGAGACCTGGAATAACATATAGGCTACTTTTTATCCCGATATTCCCTCGGGATCGGGACTTACGCGGGTGAAACCGCGGGGCGCAGTTAGTATGAATTTAAATCACTGCAGCGCCCTGCGGTTTCACCCAAGTAAGTCCTGAACCCACGGGATCAATAGAAGCCTTCCTCCTTCTCCAAGGTACCATCTATCTCTATACCAAAATTCATCAACATCGGTTTAGCAGGTTCTACATTATCGAGGAGTATAACATAGGTCACTTTTGGTCGCGATATTCCTGCGGGATCGGACTTATGCGAGTGAAACCGCGGGGCGGAGCTAGTCTTTCAACAAAATAGTAAAAACTAACTTTAAAAAAACTGATCCGACCCGAAGGACCAATTTACCAAACCGACTTCACTTTAACTTTCAGCTTACCAATTCTACGTCATAATGCTAGTAAGAAGCACAATAGTCGAACTAAGGCTTGAGAAGAAGAAATACGAACTACCCACTTTAGTAATGAGTTCTATTTTGCAAGAAAAGGACGGACAGCAGAATGGAGAGACAAAAGAAGTTCCGAAAGAGAATGAAGATGATATAGTAGTAACTACTACAGATACTGTGGCAGAAGATGAGGGAAGGAAGGAAGAAACTACGCCAGAATCTGTGCCAGGAATTGTTCATATCAGCTTAAAATCCACATCTACTAAGAATGATGTTAAAGATGTCAAATTGGAAACTGTCAATGAACACCCTAAAGAATAAATGCATATATTTACTGTAAGAGATTGCACAAAGCTTTACAAGCAACCGTATTATTTATCTCGTTGATAACATTGATAACTGAGTTTGATAAACACTAAGCAGTACATAGCTGTTTTGATGTAACGTCGGGCATTGGCTGTCGCGCCAGACACCGGGGAGCAATGTACTGCGTAGTGCCTATTAAACTGAGTTGTCAACTAGATAGATGATGAAGGTGCTGAAGCCGTATTTTAGGAAATCGTATACGAGAGTGCGCGTTTCGCTTTTTCAAGTACGAATAAAAGTTCGAATAATTACAAAATATCATTCCAAGACCTAAACTTGTCAATTAGGCTTGTAATACGGTAACAAGGCTACTAATAGTAAGTATATATATGTTATTAAATACTGAATTGTTTGTTTTTGTTAGAATTTGAACTCGAATCACACATTTTTCAGTTTATATTTGGATGTCAATATATCGCAGTAATTACAAAACATAAGGAAACCACATTTAAGACAAAAAAAAACCGGGCAAGTGCGACACTCGCGCACAAAGGGTTAAAAAAATGCGCCCTAAAATGGTTTACAACAACCAATTTTTAAATTTTATAGGAAAATATGAGATATTTATCTTCGATTCTTACTCCCATCAAACGACCGAATCAATCAAAAAAAAAAAAACCTTGGCACAAAGAAAATCTGAAACTTATAAGAAACTCTTTGGTACGTAAGGCAGACTGGTATATTTGACAGATAGGGCAGCCATTTTGAATTCCATGACCAACTCGATCTGTCCTGACCAATCAGAAGCGACCTCACATTGTACTAAACTCCTTGTTATTTTTGAAACACGTTTGTTGTATGGGAGCCCCTCTTAAATATTTGTTTTATTTTGTTTTTAGTATTTGTTGTTGTAGCGGCTACCGAAACACATCTGTGAAAATTTCAACCGTCTAGCTCTTACGGTTCATGAGATACAGCCTGGTGACAGACAGACGGACAGACGGACAGACAGACAGCGAAGTCTCAGTAATAGGGTCCCGTTTTTATCCTTTGGGTACGGAACCCTAAAAATGACTGCACTCCTCGAAACCACGGCCGGTGTGACCCGTTTGTCGAAACGTCGAGGTAATTTATAACAATGATTATCTATAACGCGATGTAGACCCGTGTCTAAAAATAATGAAAAAATGACTGTTTTGTCTAAAATGTGGATAGGATTGTCTCTACATAATATAAATGTGTACATAAAAATAAAACAATAAAATGGGGTAATTACAAAATTATAATAGTCAAGATTACAGCAACTATTACAAGTCAATGATAGTCTTAACAAATATATTTATTTTATTTATTACTAATTAAAAATAAAAACATTAAATTACTCAGACACGTTTTTAAGCATTTCCATTTGAAAAATAAAAAATACGGTGGTCCAAATATTTTTTAAATGTATTTTCAAAAGTCATACAACAAGTTTTTAAAGACTTTTTTCTGGAGGCTGAACGACATTTATTTCCCACATCATCTAAAAGTCAACAAAAATTTAATAATAATAATGGCATAAACAAACAAACCGTCTCCTTTTTCGAAGTCGTTAAAAAATCAACAAAAAAAACTTCTAGCAGAAAGCTTGCAAAATAACTGAATACGGTGAGATTTGAAACCACGACCTTGAGTTTCAGCGTAGCGGTGGCTTTTTTCCAAGGAGAGATTGGAAATTACACCCCATCGAGTTGAAATTCTAGAAAACTTTCTTTATACTTATGAATCATCTATTAAACATTATCCCCCTTACTTATAAACGATGACTAACTTTATGTGATGTTTGTCTTTTACTGTGACATTTAGTTTCAAAGTTGACAGACAGAGACAAACGTTACATAAACTTAATCATCATTATGTAAGTAAGGGTATTTGAAACATAAGTCGAGGATTGTCTCGCTCTGGAATCTTACACATTTTGTCTCGCTTTTAAAACGAAATGAAGGCATCTATAAAAGATGATTAACAGATGACTAACTCCCATACATATAAACCTTGCATAACTTGCAAATTATTCATTACATAGCAGTTGATTAGGACAATACGGTACTTGTTAACGCTAAATGAAGTTAATCACTACATAAACCTTAAAAAAGAACCTGGCACTTATGTTTAAGCCACACACAACTTTATGTAACAAAATGGCGGCTGTGGAACAGCTGAATTTTGGCATTTGCGACTCTGTGGGTTGGTTTTAGGTATTTTTTATGCAGTGAACAAGATTTAGCGACTGACATAACTAATCAGCGGCTATGTACATATTTCATAAGGAGAGATTGTTATAAGTTAGACCGTAAATTGTGTCTGTTAAGTTTAAAACATCATTCCACAGTAAAAGACAAATGATACGTAGTCAGCTAATAATCATCGTTTTAAGGTAGAGAAAACGAGTAAACAAGACCAAAACTGAAAATCCATGTGGGATTCATCGAAAATTGTTGTTTTGTTCTGACGCAATGATTTTGAGTGTGTGGTGAATCCGACAGAGGTTTTCAATTTAGGCCTTGTTTACCCCCTAATGTTAGTAAAACTGGGACAAAGCTGTGATAATAAGCTAAGATAAAACATTTCTAAGTACGACTCTACAAATTTAGTACGAGTACCTTAGGAAGCAAGTAACCAAACATACGTAATTTACTTAGATCTAAGTTTTATCACAAATGAGGAGTGTAATTTCAAAACCCCCTAAAACACTAAGCATTTTAGGGGGTTTTGAAATTATAGCCCTCAAATACGCACCGATAATTATCGGTATCACTTACCCTTACTTAAAAACGCTGAGTAACAGCTGCATAAACTATGTATCGTTTGTTTTTTACTGTGACATGAAGTTTCAAAGTTGACAGACAGAGATAAATGTAACATAACTTCTGTTATTCATCGTTTATAAGTAAGGTTATGATTTTGGTCGGAGATCATCATTAAAAATGATAATATATTTTCAAGGACGATTATTTTAATATTACTTTTATAATTATTTTATTTTATAGATTTGGTAACGTACAAAATTAAATTTAGACAAGTTTATAACAACACCAAAAATAAATCAAATTATGTCACTTAAAGTGAAAGAAATGAAATTTAAACATATTTTTTTTTGCAATATTGCACCTATTATTACTTAGTAATTCGGTAAGATATATTTTTTTTATTAATTTGGTAATGGAAAATTTAAATTTTGACAACAATTATCACAATTTTGCACAGAGAATAAATCAAATATATTCTCACTTGAAGTGAGACAACAAAATTTAGACAAAAAATACAATTTTGCACTTAATATGTTATACTATACTAAGTACTATATTATGTGTTACGTATAATATCACTTGAAGTGATAGATAACATAGCGTAATAACTTAGTAATAAAATAAGTAGTGATGCGCCGAGTACCAGTTTTACCGAGTATCCGAGTACCGAGTATTACTCGGTTCAAAAATTACCGAGTCGAGTACTCGGCAGAGTTACTCGGTTCATTAAAATAAGCGCGAAAACAAGTTGCAACGCGCTCAAGACTTGATTATTTTAAACTTACACGCTTGGTTTTCTTTAATACTAGCTGCACCCGCAGATTTACCCGCTTATGTATCGATAAAAAGTTCTTCAGCTCAGTACCTTTGTGTTAAATTTCATCTATATTGGTCCAGCCGTTTGTGCGTGAAGGAGGAATAAACAAACACACAAACTTTCGCATTAAGTTAGGAAGCCAAAACTGTACCCAGATGAAATTAGATCGCGTTAGAATTACGTTATATAAATACTAGCTGACCCGGCAAACGTTGTTTTGCCTTATAAATTATAGATAGTAGCCGATTCTCAGACCTACTGAATACGTATACAAAATTTCATAAAAATCGGTCACGCCGTTTCGGAGGAGTATGGTAACTAACTGTGACATGGAAATTTTATATATTAGATATATTATCCGAGTTACTCGACTTATGAACCGAGTACCGAGGCCGAGTACGAGTAGTAAAAAACTGCCGAGTACCCGAGTAACGAGTACTCGGCAGAGTACTCGGCGCATCTCTAAAAATAAGTAATTATAAATTAAGCAACGTAAAAAAATGAAAATTTAGGCAATAATTCTTTAGACTTAGAACAATAGGATAAAAATCATCAACATTTATAGCTAACAAAATATTTAATTTTAGAACAAAATAAATGAAAAAAAAAAAAAACTTGTTATACATCGTGTTTCGAAGACTGAGATTTAAGCCAAGAGGGTGTTCTAGGTGTCTAGGCGAACAACTTTTACGTCTTTTGTTCTATGACTTTTGGAAATTCGAAGTAGTTGAAAAAAATTGTAGGTGTGGGTACCCCTACAATTTTATTTCAGTTAGATACTTTACTTGGAAATCAGCTGTTTTTAGAGTTAGAGGTCGTTGACCTTAAGCTGACCTTTTCGTTGGTTTGGTTGGACTACTAATATCTTAACATTAATTGCCTTTACTTTCAAAAACACCTGGTTTTCGGTGAAACAAAACGTTAAACTTTTCGAAAAAAATCTTTCGAATATTCCAAAATAGTGGAACAAAGGTTGTTTGCCTAGACCTCTAGAACTACCCCCTTTCAGCTTAAATTACCGGTTCCGGAACACACTGTATATAACAGGTTATTAAGTAATTGTTTTCATAGGTGTTGTTTTTATGTGTTTTAAAACCGCGTAACAACATTGTTACACATTGTTGTAGCATCCCTTTCTAACTTTTATAAAGTATTATGACGACAGAACGGCCGTGTAGACTAGTGGTAAAGTCACCCGCCCAACAAACCTGAGGCTTAAGAATTTTTGAATTAAAAATATGGGTTTTAAAATATTAAACCCACATTTTTCCCATTCAAAAAGTTCCTAAGCAGGCATAAGTTAGAATCTGTACTTTGTTTTTTAATTGTAGACTATGGTCTACTATGATTTGACACATCTTTCTGAAGAAAAAATGTCAAATACAGAAACCGAAACATAGTCTGAAATTAAAAATGAGGTATATTTGCGGATACAATTTTCAGAGACACATTTACCCTTATAACATTACTAGAACTTAAATTAAAAGCAAAAAAAATATTTTATTTTAATGAAATTATAGAAAAGTAGATTTTTTGATATTAATATCATTTTTCGGTTTTAATCGCGTGGTGATCATTACTTTTAGCATTGTTTTCAGTGATTTTTTCCTGTTTAGTGCTCAACGTTTCGAGACCTTTAAAGGTATCTTCTTTAGGATTGACCCAAAGAACAATACAATGCTTAAAATAATAAACACCACGCAAATAAAACCGAAAAAAATTAGTTTAATTTCAATTCAACATCGCGAAAACAGAAGAGAAATCTAGATGATTATTTACCCGTTCTCATAAGACATACCTACCTAAAGCACTACAGCAATAGCAGTTCACTTGCTTCCACCTGCTACACTGCTATAACTGCTACTGGCAGACGAACCGCGACCTGGAAATGGTAAAATGAAAACTATAAGACAAAACTTTTATAAACAACAAGATTGTAGCTAATAATTTTATATTTTCCCATTTAGAAAGGCAGTAATTTCGCTAAAAGTGATCTGTTCTAAGGGAACCTTTGAAAAACATAATTACATTTTACCGTGTGTCAATCGGGTTTTATTATTTATTTTCTTACCTCGACGTTTCAACCACGTTACAATGGTCCATGTTACAATAGTCCCCTCGCGACCAAGACCACTGGTTGAAGGTCTTACGTCGAGGTAAGAAAATAAATAACAATACGGGATTAAGAATGTAATTATGTTAACAAATCGTGTGAATTTAAATAGGTACTTTAACCTATGAAAAACTTTTATAATAGGTAGGTAAAAAGTTTACAAGAATACTAGCTGACCCGGCAAACGTTGTTTTGCCTTATAAATTATAGATAGTAGCCGATTCTCAGACCTACTGAATACGTATACAAAATTTCATAAAAATCGGTCAAGCCGTTTCGGAGGAGTACGGTAACTAACACTGTGACATGGAAATTTTATATATTAGATTAGTAATAGAACATACCTCTTCCGCGGCCCGTACTAGACATGAGAGCGAGGAACTCAACTCGGACGCCCACGGAAACAACTAGATGGCGTGACTAGTACGAAATCCTGAATCGCACTATCAACATTCTTTCCGAGAAAAGCTTATTAACTCTCGAGGAAACATCGTCGGACCGCGGCCTACCGGGCATAACCACCTGCCCGGTGGAAGATCTTCCCTTTGGAGGTACACAACATCTCGTACCTCTAAAGGTATGAAGGTAAAAAGTTTGAAAGATATATGAGTACAGTAGTTACCTCTGCCGCGGCCCGCACTGGACATGAGCGCGGGGAACTCGTCCTCCGTTATCTCGGGCGGGGGGCGGATCAGGTTCGAGTCTGGAAGTTATACGAACAGATAACCATTAGAACATTGACCTGGACCGGTCTCTATGAGAAACTAGCTGTGACCCGCGTAACTCCCGATCCCGTGAGCATATCGGGATTAAAGGTAGCCTATGTTACTCAGGGTAACATAGGCCTATGTTACTCAAGGTAACATAGGCTACTTACATACGGCTTACATAGAATTTTTGAAATCGGTCTAGTAGTTTTTGAGTTTGTTCATTACAAACATACACACACACACGGACACACTCAAAAATACAAATCTTTCCTTTTTATAATATTAGTGTAGCCTAGAAGTAGAAAGGTCGCCTGATAGTGATCCATTTCAAACTCGTCTCTGACGGACGAGACCAGCCGGTTCCAAAGTCTATTTGTTCAGGAAATTACTCTCACGCCTTCAAAAAATAAAGATCAAACTTCGAACGTCGTAGTTAGAATACCCACCATGTATACAGGGTGTTTGGTGGAGGGTTAGACAAACTTGCTGGGCGTGTAGCTGGACCTATTTGTAAAATACAATTTGAAGAAAAAGACCCTAACTCTTCACATTTTTTTTTAAGATTATTTTGTGATTTTTTATTTTTTCCCCAAATTTTACCTCTTTACCCTTACAACTTTTTTCTGAACATGTTTTCGCTTAAACTTTTTATTCGATTTTAGTCCCAGATGTATCCTTAATCTATCGAAGGCATTGTTAATCCAAAATAATGACAAAATAATTATTATGGGCTCTCAAAGTTAAGAAAATAAAAAAATGTTGCCCGAAAGGTCAACTAAACATCATTCTAAAAAAAAAAACTAATAGTGATAGAGGAGTTCAAATACTCTTAAAAACTGCTCTTGACATCCCTTATTACAACGGTGTATTCCATGTATCATAAAAATCTACCAACTTGTCAAAAATAAGGCTTATGGGGAAAATGGAGTGAAAATTCAAAGGAAAAAATATACACTCTATTTTGTTTAATTACGAATTTTGTTCAAAAACATCTCCCATTGTTCCAGTACATAATGTGCGCGACAGGTGGAGCCCATGAAACGGGGCCAAGTCATCTAATCCACGAGTTTGTGTACTCTCTAGTTGGGAACGCGTTGTCTATGAACTCTCTCTCACTGCACCCTGTATATTCTATTTCAGAAAAATCCCATACATTTATTTGAAAGTGACAGCTCTTTATTTACTTTTGCCTTTAAAATTGACAGTTCTTTGTTTACATTTTGGACTAAAATTCTGAAATAGAGTAAGCGTAGAGTTCTGTTTGAGACGCCTTGGTGAACGCGAGGTCCTGAATTTTATTTTCGTGAAACCTAGTTATTTGCGTGTAAATTGTTTAGTTTTAATGGCAAAATAATCAATTTAGTTTCATAAAAGATATCGAGTGTAGTGAAAATAAAATAACAGTGGCGAACACTGAATTATCGCGTTACAAACAGATGCGCATATGGAGTTGCAATAAAATTCGCCACCATTTTTTTGTACATTCCTACCCGCATTAAAAATTCTAAATGTCATATAGTGTTATATTCAGGTGATATTGGCCCAAATTGCCCTTAAATGCTGGCAGAAAGGCCATAACTAAAGAACTGAACTGAACTGATTATGGGTAATCTAAGCATACGAACATTGGCGTTCATAATATTGCTGGGTTTAGTTAGTAAGGTTTTTTTATACATTTTGATAAACTTACAATCAGTCTTCGGTTGGCGAAGTTGTTTATGTTGCCTCCTAACGACTTCTTTGGCTGAAATATAATATATATAAATATTTTAATTTCAAATAAAAGTAACTTTACAATACAAAATGGCAGATGTGGAACAGCTGATTTTCGTCATTTGCGTTGTGAAACATATATATTTTTTATTTTTCTTTCATGTCTTTTTGTCAATTGGTTCCAAATAATATTTCTAATAAAATCTTCGAATAATAAGATATATATACTTACGTTTTTCAGTAGGTTGTTCATCCTTCACGGTAACATTCGATGAAAATGAATCGTTCAGCGACGGCGTCTGTAACAACAATTATTATGTATTAGCTGCGCCCGCAGTTTCATACGCGTAAGTCCCGATCCCGCGGGATTCACGGGATCAAAAGTAGCCCATGTCCTTCTCCAAGGTTCTATCTATCTCTATACCAAAATTCATCAATATCGGTTCAGCGGTTTAGGCGTGAAAGCGTTACAGACAAGAGTCTACAATTGCATATAAAATATGAAAAAGACAGATAAGTACAAAAGTAAGATACGATGAACATGATCTCAACCTCAAGCGTAGCAAGCTCACCTAGAAGATACCGGAAAATACGGTCTAATAATTAAGGATAACTCACCATATGTTGAGGAGTTGCAATTTTCCACGCATCCTTCTTTGTTTCTTTCGTTTGTAAAACAGTCTGGAATTTTATAAAAACAAATGTTTCATCAATATTTTAGTATTTGTTGTTATAGCGGCAACAGCAGTACATCTTCCGCGAATATTTCAACTGTTTAGCTAGCATGGTTCGTGAGATACAGCCTGGTGACAGACAGACGGAGTCTCAAAGGGTCCCGTTGTTACCCTTTGGGTACAGAACTCTAAAAACCTAACAAAACCTCGGAAGTGGCGGGTAAACTGTTTTGTCCCAAGTAGGGTTGGATTGGCAGCCAATAGGCCGTTAAACATTGCCAAATCTATTTGCAGTAGGTGTGGTGATCATTAATTTAATGACCTATCTACTGTGCCAACCACAAATATTGTATCTGTATGTGTCTATGGAAAATAAATGGTTAAGAAATAAAATAATATTATTTAATATGATTTTAGCGGACCCTGGGTTCCCGAGAGGGATGCAACCGGGAACATCGCTCCGATAAGAAGGATTTTAATAATAAGTACATACGTCAACGTCAACATCCCTCGGTAGATGGTTGCCCGGCACGGGTTCGATGCCCGCCACGGGACAACAGCTGTCGAATATAGTGTACGCCCAACGCTTGACGCGGGCTAGAGTGCATTCCACTTGCTTTGTTCCTTCTTCGTGGAACTGAAAGAAAAAAAACATACAAATCACCACTTTTTTATAGTGAGACCTTAGGGTGGGTCCGTTCACACATACCGGCTCGGAGAGGAGAGCAGATTATTTCACGTTTAAAACAGAGTTTTCAGTTATTGTAATAGGGTTTATTTTTACATGTCACTTCTTTTATTATTGAGATTACTTGAGAGCAAACCTTGAAAGAAGTGACATGTAAAAATAAACCTTATTACAATAATTCAAAACTCTGTTTTAAACAGGATCAAAACCTGCACTCCTCTCTGAGCAGGTCTATGTGAACGGACCCTAAAGGTCATAGCCCACTTACACAACTCTGCTCCCACCCGGCAATAATAATTAATAAAATAATTAATAATTATAAAAATAATTTAATTATTATTAAAATAATAATTATATAATTCAAATATGGGCTTTAAGTATTGCTCTTTAGATATATTTTACACTGACTGACGAGCAGTCTGACGGCGGTAAGCTCGCTGAAAGCGAGCTGTCTGCTAATTTATGATGCCAATGTAAAATTTATCTAAAGCGCAATATTTAAAGCCCATATTTGAATTATATTATTTTTGCCGGGTGGTAGCAGAGTCGTGTAAGTGGGTTATGACCTTTAGGCTCCAGAGAGAGGGCAACAGCGTAGAAATGCTAGTCGGACTCGCGCAAGAAGGGTTCCATACCATTATTGCAGAAAAAAAACACGATTCTTGTAAGGGAGCCCCACTTAAATATATCTCTTATTTTTTATTTGTTGTTATACTGGCATCAGAAATACATCATTTGTGAAACAGGCGTTTCAACTGTCTAGCTATCGTGAGGTACAGCCTAGTGACAGACAGACGGTCAATGAAGTCTTAGTAAAGG
Organism: Idaea biselata; assembly: GCA_958496205.1. Lineage (NCBI taxonomy): Eukaryota > Metazoa > Arthropoda > Insecta > Lepidoptera > Geometridae > Idaea > Idaea biselata. The sequence continues at coordinate 26,866,791 of OY292401.1, forward strand.
GTCTCTTTGGGTAAAACCAGGCCTATGCCACTCCGCGATCTGTCATGAAACGACAACTGCACTAAGCGAAGTGCATGTACGCCGGTTGTCAAGCTCGTCTCGCTAGTGTACCGGAGCTTGCGGGCTGTGTTTCACGTAAATAAAAAAATCGTGTGTCTCTTATGAAAAACCGGCCAAGTGCGAGTCGGACTCGCGCACGAAGGGTTCCGTTTCCGTACTCACGTGATAATGGTACGAAAAAATTTAAAGTGGTCATTTGATACGGAACCCTAAAATGAACACTAGACCAACCAATGCATGAACGCAACACGAACGTTAAGTCTATCATTCCATCACTAGATGGCGTTAGTGGTAAAAATACATCGCGGTATCGTTGCGTTTTAATGTCAAAAATTACGTTTGTTGTATGGGACAAATATTTGATTTTTTATAGTATTTGTTGTTATAGCGCCAACGGAAATAGATCATCTTGAAAAATTACAACCGTCTAGCTATTACGGTTTATGAGATATATCCTGATGACCGACGGCCAGACAGCGAAGACTCAGTAATAGTTTTTTTATTTTTCAAAATCATACCTCCTCCTTTTTTCCGTATTCGGGTAAAAAACTTTAAATAGACAACCCTATCGCGAAATTTGACACTTAATTGAATTTATAATTGTTAAAGCCCGTTTTCAGAACACAGGTTTTGCTTGGTGGGTTCACTATTATTTAAATGGCGGTCAACAGTGTAGCTTCTGTACTTGTACTATTTATGTATTCTGTGGTAAAACCTAATAAGACAGACCGACCTAATAAGCGTCATACGCGAGAACCCTTCGTTCTGGTGACCCTTCATCTCGTTTATCAGGTACAACTTATTATGACGGAACCCTAATAAGACAGAAGTATTACCTCACAACCCAATCCCGCAGTATACTAGAAGGAGTCCTTCTTGAGCTGAGCGGTCGCGAGCGTCATACGCGGGAACCCTTCGTTCTGGTGACTCTTTATCTCGTTTATCAGGTACAGCTTATTATAACGGAACCCTAATAAGACAGAAGTATTACCTCACAACCCAATCCCGCAGTATACTTGAAGGAGTCCTTCTTGAGCTGAGCGGTCGCGAGCGTCATACGCGGGAACCCTTCGTTCTGGTGACTCTTTATCTCGTTTATCAGGTACAACTTATTATAACGGAACCCTAATAAGACAGAAGTATTACCTCACAACCCAATCCCGCAGTATACTTGAAGGAGTCCTTCTTGAGCTGAGCGGTCGCGAGCGTCATACGCGGGAACCCTTCGTTCTGGTGACTCTTTATCTCGTTTATCAGGTACAACTTATTATAACGGAACCCTAATAAGACAGAAGTATTACCTCACAACCCAATCCCGCAGTATACTTGAAGGAGTCCTTCTTGAGCTGAGCGGTCGCGAGCGTCATACGCGGGAACCCTTCGTTCTGGTGACTCTTTATCTCGTTTATCAGGTACAACTTATTATAACGGAACCCTAATAAGACAGAAGTATTACCTCACAACCCAATCCCGCAGTATACTTGAAGGAGTCCTTCTTGAGCTGAGCGGTCGCGAGCGTCATACGCGGGAACCCTTCGTTCTGGTGACTCTTTATCTCGTTTATCAGGTACAACTTATTATAACGGAACCCTAATAAGACAGAAGTATTACCTCACAACCCAATCCCGCAGTATACTTGAAGGAGTCCTTCTTGAGCTGAGCGGTCGCGAGCGTCATACGCGGGAACCCTTCGTTCTGGTGACTCTTTATCTCGTTTATCAGGTACAACTTATTATAACGGAACCCTAATAAGACAGAAGTATTACCTCACAACCCAATCCCGCAGTATACTTGAAGGAGTCCTTCTTGAGCTGAGCGGTCGCGAGCGTCATACGCGGGAACCCTTCGTTCTGGTGACTCTTTATCTCGTTTATCAGGAAGAAGAAAAGTGTGTCCAGTTTGTATATGCGGAAGATTGAGTCGTCCTCACCTGGAAGAAAATGCTTAATCTATACATGCTATATCTATATTTATTATAAAGCTGAAAAGTTTGTTTGAACGCGCTAATCTCAGGAACTACTGGTCCGATTTGAAAAAATCTATTAATTGGGGAAGGCTATAGGCTACTTTTGATCCCGATATTCCCACGGGATCAGGAATTACGCGGGTGAAAACGCGGGACGCAGCTATAATTAATATATGTCCAGCCTCAGAGGAACTCGATATTTTATCTGGGCCCGCTGATCTTGTTTAGTCGCGGGGATGAGAACCGCCTGGCAGGATCATTACTTGGATGGATGACCTTATCTGTCACTCCATGCTTGGCGCGGCACGTTAAGAGGACAGTCTCCATTCTCTTTCTCCATACAAACGTAGTTTACATTTTCCTCCCTGGATAAAGACATTAGAGCAAATATGTTTATGCCATAAAACCTATATCTGTCATGACTATGCATCTACCTTTTTATTTTTTTCATTTTTTAATTAGAATAATAATGAATAATGAATAATAAAAAATAAAAAAATAATAAAATAAGTCATGACAGATATAGGTTTTATGGCATAAACATATTTGCTCTAATGTTTTTATCCAGGGAAGAAACAGTCGACTACGTTTGTATGGAGAAAGAGAATGGAGACTGTCCTCTTAAGATTCTGACCTCCAATGATATCTGTATCTGATCTGTTAAACCTAGGAACCTAGGAATGTACCTCATTTTTTATAATAACGTTGTGTATACCTATAATTGGTAAGCACACTTGTCCATCTTTCAATGAAATGTGTTTTTCTGTATTAGATATAGTGTACTTTACTGTTGGTGTACCTAATAAATAAATAAATAAGCAATTGGTCCTGGTTGTTATCTCTGATAGCTGTCGTTAGGTCAAGTAAGAGGCCTTAGGGCGACCTGACCTAAAGGTGTGTCCAAATATAGCGCGGTGTGCGGGCGTAGCCGCGGAGTGTTTCGACGACTGCCGCGAAAACATTCGTTGGTTAAGTCCTAACTAAAATGTGTCTTGCAAACGCCACGTATTACTGCCGCGGACTTGTCGCTCTATATTTGGACACACTTTTATACTAGGTGAGACACACCACTTTAAGAAAAGAAGAAGTAAGTATTAAGCGTTTGTTAATCCCTTCCCTTCAATGTTGTTAATAAATAGATTTTATTGTACTGTTTAAGACGACAATCTACCTACTCTTTCTCCATACAAACGTAGTCGACTGTTTCCTCCCTGGATAAAGACATTAAAGCAAATATGTAAATGCCATAAAACCTATATCTGCCATGACTATGCCCACGTTTTGTTTTTTATTATTTTCTAATTAAAATAGAAAATAAAATCAGAAAAATTTGAAAATTAAAAACATCAAAACGTAGGGGCATGGTCATGGCTGTTTTAGGACTTATAGCATAAACACATTTTTTCTTATATCTTTATCCAGGGAAGAAACAGTCGACTACGTTTGTAAAGTTTGTATGGAGAAAAGAGTAGGTAGACTGTCCTCGAAATAGAAACCCTAACTTACTCGCTTTAATACACATCTGTACAATAAAGTCCTGGACTTGATCCACCTTCTCCGGCAAGGTGTACAGCGGAGGCAGCACCTTGGTATCCTGCGCGGACTGCTTCAGGTAGTCGATGGTGTTGGCCAACACCTGCATGGAGTCTGTAGGCACGCGCTCGGAGTCCGGCTTCTCGAGGCCTAACTCTTCCGCGCCGAACTTCACGTCCGATGCGTAGCCCACGGGGTTCTTGCCTGGAAATTATAATATAATAATAAACAAATTCTGTGAACAACACACAGCGCCATCTAGCCCCGTGGTAAGCGACTAAGTTTATGTTACGGTGACTAGACAACGGATATACAACTTATATTTATTTTTCTTTTGTAAATACATACATATTATACATAGAGGGACACCCAGACCGACGGTTTCTAAGCATAAATACTTGCACCCGGCGGGAATCGAACCCGCAACCTTCTGCATCGCAGTCGCGCTTTCGCACGACGCGCCACAAAGGTCGTCGATAATAAATTAATTTAAAAATTGCCCGACAATATAAAATAATAATAAATTCTTTATTGTCAGGCAACATACCCAGACTACATACCCAGACTACATACATACCCATAAATGTAGATTAAAAAACTATAAAGTTAAAAAAAGTAGTGTCTGTTACACTATTTATAACCCACGAACGTCTGAACCGATTTGACTGAAAATTAGTGGGAAGGTAGCTTAGTAGCTTAGTAATAATAACAAATTAACAAATAATCATCCAAGCGATGTTTCCGGTTGCATCCCTCTCTCAGCCCGGGGTCCGCTTTCCTACTTTTACGTCTCCACTTCGCACGATTTTCGGCATCCCGCGTAGTAAGGCCATTTGCACGCATATCCGATCTTACGACGCCAAACCTTCTTGGGTTCAAGCCAGCGCTTCTTGGGTAATAAACAAATAAATACAGACATTGAATGCTTTTTTCAAAAAAAACCTATATTCGTCTCCTGGTTCTAAGCTACCTTACTTACTTACTTACTTCCAGCAGGGGACGCCGCGAGCCGGGCGGGTGATCTGCCCTTCCATGAGGGCCATTTCACCCAATTCCCCTATCCCTCCCTTGGGGAGGCCGAGGGACGCCCGGCAATCACGGCTTTCTGTCGAACCTACCTGTCTCTTTACAGAACCTTACGATCTGCTCCACCTTCAGATTTTCGATGTCCTGTGCTTCTAGTAAATCTGTTCCCATGTTTTCCCATCGTATTAGTGAGTACATGGGACATTCGGCGAGCAAGTGGAAGCTGGTTTCCTCTGTCTCCATGCATTCTGGGCAAGTGGGATCTGTTTTCACGCCTATGAGTGTCAAATGTCTGTTCAGTCGGCAGTGTCCTGTTATTATTTCTATAACAAGTCTCATGTTATCTCTTGTGAGTTTTAACAGTCGGTTTTCTTTGAGTCTAGCCCTTTGATGAATATCTTCGACTGTCTCATGACAGGTGAGGATGTCCATCTCCTATTTGTTTCCGCTGTTATGCTTCGGCTGATTGCACCCTTCGTAATTTTGAGGGCAATTGGCAGCCTGGGTTCAGGACCCATCTGGTTCTCATCGGCTCCCTTCCTAGCCAGTTCGTCTGCTATCTCATTACCTGTGTTGCCCTCGTGTCCAGGTACCCAGGCAAGTGTAACATCGATTGTTCTGGATAGTTCCTCTAGTCTTTTCTTGCATTCCTTGACCAATGCTGATGTTGTTTCTGTCTTACCGAGCGCCTTCAGTGCCGCCTGGCTGTCACTGTACATTGTGGCCTTGCCTGTGTCTTTTAGGTGGCCTACCATTTCAGCACATTCCATTATGGCGTACATTTCTGATTGGAAGACGCTGGCGTACTTACCTAAGGATATTGTTCTATTTATCTCTGTTCCGTTTTCGCATATGATATGGATACCGGCGCCAGAGAGCTTTGTTGTCTCTTTCCGGGAGCCGTCTGTATAGCAGACTGTGCCTGCACTATCCAGCCTCCAGTTGTCTCTTTGGCCTATGTGAATTCTGTATTTCTTATCAAAGGTCCTTTCCTTCTTTATTAGGTCATTATTTGTTAGAACCATTGATAATTTGTCTTCGTAGTACTTGCTGATCTTGGCGTGGCCTTCGTCATAGAAGTTGCCAGTCCATTGACCAGTGCTTCTTAGTTTGAACCATTGTAAGCTACCTTAGTTAGGTAGCTTAGAACTTTAAATTGGTAGGAAGGTAGCCTACCTACCAATTTTCAGTCAAACCAGTTCAGCCGTTTTTATATAGATGGACATTCCGCGTTAGAGGCAAAATAGAATATCCAATGTCCGTCTCCTGGTTCCACTAATTTTCAGTCAAATCGGTTCAGGCGTTCGTGAGTTATAAATAGTGTATCTGACACAATTTTTTTTTATATAGTAAGATACTAGGTGACCCGGCAATAGATAGATGTTTCACATCAAAAATCGAGTTGATGCCATCAGTCAAGCTGAACCTTAGGACAGTGCTTTCCCCGATCAAGTAGGGATTGTTAATTGTGATATACTGCACTAGATGCTGCCAGTGGTCAGACAGACAGCGGAGTCTCAGTAATAGGGTTTTTACCCTTTTGGGTACGGAACTCTCAAAACAGTGTTCATCTTACCCGGGTTAATAGATTCATGGTAAAAGTCTTTGATGCCATCACTCAAGCTGAATCTTAGGACAGTGCTTTCCCCGATCAAGTAGCGGTTGTTGGCTCGGCAGAATGAGTTCACGTCTATTAGAAATATGTCTTCTTCGAGTATCCCTGTAAAATACAATAATTTTAAATAAATAAATATTGCACGTCGTTACACACAGCGCAATTTAGCTCCAGACTACGCACTGGGCTTAGATTATGGATACTAGAGAACAGATAATCTAAAGTAATTGTACTTTTTTTTGTCATCATCATCATCCGAGCGTTGTTCCCGGTTGCATCTCTCTCGAGAGCCCGGGGTCCGCTTTCCTACTTTTACGTCTCCACTTCGCACGATCTTCGGCATCCCGTGTGGTGAGGCCATTTGCACGCATATCCGATCTTACAACGTCAAGCCAGCACTTCTTGGGTCTTCCCAATCTGCCGCGGCCGGGCGGAGGCGCCATAGCAAGACATTTGTTTCCCACGTAACTAGCCGGTTTTCGTAGAACGTGGCCGTACCACCGTAGGCGGCATTCTTGCAGTTTGTCTGCAATGTCTCGGACATGAAGGCTGCCCCTGATGCGGGAGTTTCTGACGCGGTCTTTTCGCGTCACTCCACACATCCAGCGCAGCATCTTCATCTCCGTGACACGCAGCTCCGGCTTATGTCGCTCAAGCAATGGCCACGCCTCACTACCATACAAAAGGACAGGTCTAATGATCGTTTTATAGACCTGTCCCTTCAGTTTAACCGGCATTTTCGGGTCACAGATGACACCAGTTACCTCCCGCCACTTGGCCCAAGCTGCCGAAATGCGGGACTTGACGTCACAATCGATGTCGCCGGACTCGTGAAGCACAGATCCCAAGTACTTAAACTGGTCTGTCCGCTCGACCATGTGACCGTCTACGCAGACAGGTGTGGGATCTGTGGTATTGCTAGACAAGTATTCGGTCTTCGCTACGTTGAGTTGCAAACCGCCGTTCTCAAGTGACTCTTTCCACGCATTTACACGCCTTCCAAGCCGTCCCTTATCCGAGTCCGCTAGCGCAATATCATCAGCATACATGAGCATCCACGGGGGCTGCTCGTGTGCGTCTCGGATGATTACGGACAGTGCGTCCAGTATTACGCTAAACAGAAACGGACTTAGGACGGATCCTTGGTGGACTCCGACTGTAATGGGGAAAGATTTAGTGTCACCAACAGCAGTTCGCACCACTGAATCGGAATTTCGGTACATGTCCCTGATGGTTTCAATGTAAGTTTCAGGCACCCCTTTGGACTCCACCAGATCATCACGCGAGGAACACAGTCGAAGGCCTTCTGCAAGTCCAGGAACAGAAAATGCAGAGGCGTATTCTTCGTTCTGTATTTCTCCATAACGATCCTTAGGGCGAAAACAGGGTCCATGGTACCATGACCGGGGCGGAAACCATACTGGCCCTCCGAGACAGTGCACTCCTGCCGGATCCGAGAGTCAACTATACGCTCGTAGAGCTTCATGGTGTGGGACATGACCTTTATACCACGATAACTTCCACACTCCTGCACAGATCCCTTGCCCTTGAAAACTGGAGTGATAACACTCAGTCTCCTCCACACTCCTGCACAGATCCCTTGCCCTTGAAAACTGGAGTGATAACACTCAGTCTCCATTGGGCGGGGATTCTGCCGGTCTCGAGTATGCGGTTAAAAAGGTTGGTTAAGATGCCCACACCACGAGAACCCATAGCCTTCCATACTTCGATGGGGACTCCATCGGCGCCGACAGCTTTCCGATTTTTCATGCAGCGAAGAGTCTTGCGCACCTCCTCAGGCGTTATCAGTGGCACAAGTCCTAGATTCGGAGGGAGTTCCGGTGGCTGCACCTCTTTATACTGCTTATTGAGCAGCTCGTGGAAATAAGAGCGCCACCTCTCCTTCACCGCGAGGTCCTCGCATATCAGGTTACCATTAGGATCTTTTACACAGCGGCACTTGGTTACATCCTGTGCCGCTTTGATCCTAGAACGTGCCAACTTATAAATGAGTTATTATGGGCTTCTGCACCTCAGACGTTTCCAACTTATCGTACAATGGCTGTAAGTGGTCCCGTCTGGCTCTGGCTACTGCTCTCTTTGTGGCACGTTTGGCAGACCTGTACGCGTCGCGATCTTCAGGAAAGTTGGACGCTTGCCACTTTTTATAGAGGGCTTTCTTCACCCTAGTCTCCCTCTGGACTGTGTCGTTCCACCACCAAGTTTCCTTGTCACACTTGCGTCCTCCCTTAGACATACCGAGGACCGACCGCGCCGAATCAGCGATAGACACCTGAATCCTGTCCCAGTGTTCCTGTACCGATTCGCCTTCAGCATTAGCACATTTGTCGCCGATTGCTGAGGCGAGCATCTGGGACTTGACTTCATCAAGCATCCACCATCTGACTCGGCGCTGGCATGGTTCCGGTCGTTTGTCTTTGGTCTTTACACAGAGATCCATGACAAGGATACGGTGTTGGGCAGTGAGACTCTCACAGGGTATGACTTTGCAGTTGGCCACGTTGCCGATATGGTGTCTCCTAGTGATTAGAAAATCGATTTGGGTAGCGCGCCCCCCGCTCCTGTAGGTGATCAAGTGGTCGGGCTTCTTTTTGAAATATGTGTTCACGAGTGCCAGGTCGGCAGTGGCACACGAACGCAGAATTTCTTCCCCTTCCGCATTCCGACTGCCGTACCCGTAGCCTCCATGAACACGTTCAAATTCCACCCCCATCTCACCCACATGACCGTTCAGATCACCACCCAAAACGATTCCCTGTGACAACGGGATAGCCCCAAGGACCTCGCCGAGTTTATCCCAAAACGACCTCTTATCAGCGTCGCTACAACCGACCTGTGGCGCGTAAGCACTTACTAAGTGGGTAGGAACCCCCTCAATAAGCACCTCCACGCACATAAGTCGGTCGCTAAAGCGATTCACCTCCAAGATATCGTCATGCAACCTCTCAGCGAGCACCACAGCCACCCCGTTCTCTCCACCAGGTGCACCCGTGTAGATCAGCTTGTAGCCATTCCCGATGAGCCGGGATCTGCTGCCTTTCCATCGAGTCTCCTGCAGGAACGCCACGGCCACCTTCCGCCTGGAAAGTACGTCGGCTAGCTCCCTCGCGCGTCCGGTCAGCGTGCCAATGTTCCACGTTGCGAAGCGGAGTTTCACATTGTGTTTAGGGGCTCGCGTCTTTGGCCGTGCCCGCCCGTGGCACGGTAGCCCTAATCCACTTACCACAGGAGTCGGGCGAAACTCCTGCGCGCCGTTATGCGGCGGCGCCCTATCCATGTGGCAATTTACATTTACGAGACTTTCCATTAAGATTTGGCTAAATGTCGACTTTTACGGGAGCGACTGCCGTCTGACCTCCCAACCCCGAAGGGAAAATCCGCGCCAGAGTCTCGTCCGTTTTTCAGCAGGTGCACCGGCTAGCAGGTGAGGTTGGCTTGGGCCCAACGATCTTAGTGGGCCCCATACACACCCTTTTACACAACACACACAAACACAATTGTACTTTTTTTTGTAAATATAATTTATGATATACATAGAAAACATACTGATACTAAACAAATATTTATTTTTAAGCATAAATATATAGTTTAGTTTTAGTTAAGCGTGCTACATCTTAGAGGTTCCTGACATACAAAATTATATATAAACGCCCTGCGGTTTCACTCGCGTAAGTCCCGATCGCGCGAGAATATCGGGATAAAAAGTAGACTATGTGTTATTCTGGGTCTCCAGCTAGTTTTATCGCAATCAGTTTAGTAGTTTTTGCGTGAAAGAGAAACAAAGTCACATACATACAAACTTTCGCGTTTATTATATTACTAGCTAACCCGGCAAACGTTGTTTTGCCTTATAAATTATAGATAGTAGCCGATTCTCAGACCTACTGAATACGTATACAAAATTTCATAAAAATCGGTCAAGTCGTTTCGGAGGAGTACGGTAACTAACACTGTGACATGGAAATTTTATATATTAGATAGATAGATAGATAGATTAACGCTTTATTTGCACAACAAACAATATACAAAACAACATACATATGTAAGACAAATACACATAAAGCTTAAAACTAAAATGTTGCACAAATGGGCGGCCTTATCGCCCATCGCCCATTTTATATTAGATTAGGATAAATGAAAAAAATAATAATAATACAGTTGAGACCTTAAATGTTGTTTATTGGACATTGTTACGGCAGGCGCCAATGTCACCATAGTTCCCCCAGTAGCTAATCCACTACCATCACTACCATCAATGGCCGCCCATTGTGCCACCTAGATATAAGTTATTTTATGTATTTCTTTAAATTGTTTTTTTATATTGGTGTTACAATAAAGAATTAATCAATCAATCAATCACATCACTATAGCCCATGTTTACATCCGTAGATTTCTCAATAGTTCTATCCGATCCGGTGGTTGTCCTTTGCTGCATTTTATAGTGCAGACAGGGATAATCGCCGGCTTGGTGGCCACTTCATTGTTTGCGAGTAAAATTGTTATTGAAAAGGGCCTCTACGTGTTGGCTTCGGCTCCACGCATGCCTTCAAAAAGTCCGGGGCTCCATAGATAGCCCCGTGATACTGGACGTATACAGTTGAGACCTTAAATGTTATGTATAGAAAAAAAAATCTTACTCTTATTAAATCCCTTCAATTTAACAAAGTTCTTGATCTCTTTGAGCTCAGTTTCCTCTGCCTCTTGCACGGCTCGCTGCTGCCTTTCAATCTCTGAGAACGGAACGCCTTGCGAAGTAAACTTATTCTCAGGAATGTTGTATTTCGCCTTCTCTTTCTTTGCTATTTCTTCATACTTGGCCCTTTGGCCTTGTGTCATTTGCTAAAACAAGTGGTTTATATTTTATTTATTTTTGGGAACAAACAAACAGTAACATTGACAAAATATACAACTTAATTAAATACTACATGCATATCTTCGCATATTATGGCTTGCCAAATGCTTGTACTTATGGAATACAAACACGCTATTCTCAGGAACCGCTGGCCCGATTTGAAAAATTGTTTTCAGTGTTGGATAGTCCATTTATTGAGGAAGGCTATAGGCTACTTTTGATCCCGATATTCCCACGGGATCGGGAATCGGGACTAACGCGGATGAAACCACGGGGCGCTGCTAGTCCCAAAATAAAGTGTTGAGACTGATGTAGATCAAACTGTGTGACATATCTAGCTAGTGAAATAAATACACTAATATCATTGTACACCAATGTAAGTAGGTACATGATATGATTTAGTTATGAAACTCATGTTACAATACAATGTAGACTTTATAATCGGTTGATAAGCAACGGTGTGTAGAATTTTATAGTTCTAATTTAAGAGGTGTACTTGTAACTTACATCTACTTATTAGAATAGGTATGATGCTGCCGAAGTAGGTAGGTAGGTACTTACATACTTTTCTGGCTTAGTTTAGATAATGATTTGACCATGAAATTGTTTAATAACTCCTGGAAATCAAGCCATTTTTCCAACAAATTCGTAGGTCAACCCAAAATAGAATATACATATAGTCTTCCTGAGCTGAAAAATACGTTCTGCTCCTTCCTTTTTTTGAACTTACCCTCCAAACTGGATCCGCAGCCTGTTGAACTTCAGTCATGTTTCCATAGTTTATACCTTTTTTCCGCTGCTCTTCTTTGAAATCAAGCATGAAATAATAATATGAGTTACGCACTACCTTTTTAGGCATTTTGTATTATTTATTTGTGGAAAACTAGCAGGAACACTTCGAAAAAAAATCAAAAAATTGGGCAGCAAGCAAAGCAACATGCGGCATGTACTCGACCGACCGGCTTACCATTAGTATTGCCACCTTTGGTTTTAAAAAAGGCAAAAAAGTGTTCAATAATTTAAAGTTACTCTTTGGCTTCATCTAAAAAACAAAGCCTGTTGAATTATTTTTAACGTAAACTAATGAGGAGGAACACTAACTTTTTATCCCAGCAGAGGGCGTTAGTCGAATGATCTTAGGTTTGAATTAAGAACTGTCAAACAGGTGTTTTTTTACAACTCGGCGCCAAAGAAGATCGGCGTTTTTCCTTAGGTATTTTACCTGGGGGTTAGAGGTACCTTAATTTTATTTTATGTGCCATCGCAAATTACGAGACATGGATTAGTCAATTGATTTATGCGAACTAAAGCCATGGTGTTAGTATTTTCGTCCTACTCTTGATAAGTTAAAAGATATTGGATTTTAAAGTTTCCCATTTGGCAGTGATCACACAAAACACCACAAGATGTCGTTACTTGTCTTGAATATCCATAAATCTGAATTGGTATACCAATATGGCAGATAGTCAAGTCATCTTTCAGTCAATAAATCTTATAAATTAAAAATAATTCTTTTCTTTATAAATTCTGGACCGATACGTGGAATTCTGTAGCCATTTATTGGTTTCACCAATTCAGATTTATGGATATTCGAGACAAGTAACGACATCTGGTGGTGTTTTGTGTGAACACTCCCAGATGTGAAACTTTAACATTCAATATCTTTTAACTTATCAAGAGTAGAACGAAATACGTAATCAATCGAATGATCCATATTTCATAGCTTGCGATTGAAATAAGTTCGTGTAACAAATTGTTTGAAGTGCCGAATATGATATCTGTGGAACATAGCTGGTCCATTTTGAACGGTCTTCTTGGCCATATCAGTCTCAGACCGAAAGAAAAAAAAATTCGGCGTTTTCATTCGTGGGGGAACATCAACAAAAAAAAAGATCATCCGATGCCAGCGCCATTTGCTCACAGCTTTGCGTGTGCCACCCCATTAACTGGCCTTTTTCATCAAATTTATACAGCGCTAGCAACATTTACTTCATGCTATTTATAGCACTATAGTACCCACCCGGGAAATTACGAAGTATTTTAAAATATACTACTATACTATGAACATAAAAACATAAATATTTTAAGTTCTTAGTAAATAGAAAATGCAAAAAAGTTTATAATTTGTTTCTAATTTGAAATAAAATAACGTAGGTACTTTAATGCCTACAACAGACTGAATATTAAGGCCAGGCGCACTTTGGATACGTCATTTTTATTCGTGCGCTAACGTATTTTGTACTATGGAAGTATTATACTTTGCACGTACAATATTGCTTACGAATCAGTAAATACGTAATACTGATTTGTATGCAATATTGCACGTTTAAAGTATAACACTTACATAGTACACAGTGCCTAAGCCATGTCGATTAACAACAAACGGGCGAATGCTCATTCTATTCAATCTCCATTAAAAAAAAGTTAACCGACATAGACCATTTTTTTGAAATTCTGTTGCGTTCACAACGCAATACACGGGCGACAGTGTCGCCGCGACACTGACACTGCAGCTTTACATAAAGAGCTCACACCTACAGCACAGATGCACGAATTTCTTTATAACGGGTGCTGTAGGTGTAGGTAGACCATAAAGATATAGTTGCAGTAATACTGACGGTCGCCCATTGTATTTGGGATTATTTATGGATAGCTGTAAAAATAGTTTAAACTTGCGCCATAAAGTGCTAGATCTGGCCCATAAAATGCCAAGGTGGCAGCACTGAAATGTAATTTTATCGTCTACAGAGAGACAGACGGATGATAAATAATTGTGAGAGCTCATACAGCCTGCCATAATATTTTTCCATTATTTATTTTCTTGTCTTATTATACTATAATATTATCACTCGTGCGCGGAAGTTTTTTATTTCTAGGCGTGGCCTTGCGCAAGCTCTGACGTCGTCGTGGGTGGTCTGCGTAAGTGGTTCGCGCGCCCACTTGTTATTAAAACAAAGTCACTCGACACGGTGTTTAGATTAACAAATGGTGTTATGAGTCATTATAAACTTCAGAGAACCCATTCCGAGTATGTTGTGGTATCGAATGGCTTCTTTTATTTAATTTTTATTACGCACTTATAGTGCGAAAGATATAGCTGATTGATTATGGCAAATTTGAAATATAGTTCGATAACATATATTTTTTATACATAAATATACTGTTTAGGACCATACCTATATATACAAATCAAAAGATAAAGAAAAAGTAGCGTAATAAGCGGCGAAAAAAATGACGCGAAAAATGGCGCGGAAAAAAAGGCGCGAACAATGGCGAACAATGGCCGCCGTTTACCGAGTAAAACTATACGAATGGGAACCAAGATGGCCGCAAAATGAAGACAAAGATCATTTATTTTGAAATATTTTCAACCAAATTTGAAATAGGGCACGATCGCGAACTTTTGTCAAAACTTCGTTTTTGTACGTAGCCTGGAAACTTTTGTTTCCGTGCGCGTTTCACTGATTTCACTTCGGAAACAAACGTTTCCGTGCGCGCTCGAGTGGTTATTGGCAGCGAATACGACAATCAATTCTAAGTAAATAAAACAATGAATTAATAATAATATGATTAATGATTATATAAGCCACAGAAGTTAACCTTTGGTATGTGCTAGTTTAGGATCCTGCCATGCTCCGTCGTATGTGTGTGATACTGATCCTTATCATTACTAACCTACTACTATTTTGACGATTTTGAGCTGTAAGGGTTTAATTTTAAGGTTTAAAGCTCTATGAAAAATAAAGTGATTGAATGACCTAACATATACCACAAACATTAAAAAATAAAATACAAATAGTTCAACGAGAAAAAGTTGTCAAAGTAACTCATCGACCGTTACGAGTGCCGTGAGTGTCGTGTTGTTAGAATTTAGTGAAATTTAGTGATAATTCATTGAGTTTTGGTAAATAAATGCTATTTTTATTGTTTATTACAAATGTAAGTTCAATTATAAGTGTTAAAAACTTTCTGAGACCGCTTAAAGTACCGTCCTTCGGCGTTTTGCAATCCAAAACCAGGCAATGAAGTAGAAAGTCCAAGTTCACTTGTAACATTAGTTTTTAATAGAATTAAACACTTAAAACCAGTATGTAGCCACAACTAAATAGTAAGTAACACCAAATGTATTGTTTTAAGTCACTAATAACAGTTCGGAAGCACTAAATCTATTCTAAAACAATTTCTGCATCCGCATTTTTCAGTTGAAAAAGTTTGACAGTTCTTCAAGTTTCCTTTCCGTCCTGTCACCGCGCCGGCAACCCCTTGCCCCCTACCTCGGTGTTGCCTGCGCCTTTACGGTGTTGCCAACATAAGTAAATACTATGTGCAAAGTATCTTTTATTTTTGAATTATTATAATTACAAAAATTGATAAGTTTCTGACTAACATTTCGTCTTTTTTTCTTACAATAGTTTTGTTGTTTTATCATAATAAACTGTTTCGTATTATATATATATTTTGTTGGAAATTTTATGAAGCTTCTAGATTTCTATACCGTGTAACACAATTATTTGGAAATATTTTTGTTTATTTATATTTCCGAAACTATCTAACGGTTTCAATTGAAATACGCACTCACACATGCGTAAGTTCAAAATGGCGGACGTGTATACGTACATGGTTACTGCTATATTGTACTCCGGTGTGTATGATACTTATCCTGACAGACTATATAGGGGGATGTTACTTTTCTTTAGATTTGTAAAAAGAACGAGATTTTTAGTTGGATATACTGTTTGTTATGTATATTCGGGCATAACTTTTTATAAATTATCAATCTAAATGGAAAAGTCTATCTCTGAATTTGATGATTTTTGGTAAGTAAATAGTACCGGTGATCCCGATTCTGACCCCTAAACGGGACCGACGATTTCAATAACGATTCAAACCGAAATTATAGTAAATAAAAAAAACAAAACTTATATCAAAATCCAGTGTAGTCAGGTAAAATATTTCATTATTATTACACCTCTGAATAATAGGGAAACACCCTTTGTATCTGTCAGGATCCATAACATACACAAACTACTGAATCTTGACTGAATCAACATTATGTCAGGATCCGTATCATGCACATACGAACGTATTTGAAATGCACACACACATGCACGTTTTTCTTGGCCCAAAAAAACTTGTCATTCCAAAAATCGATCTGTTTATTTATTTTTCAATAGATTATCCAATAAAATTACCGGTAGTGTGATATATTGATAGAAAGCCCTATTTTTGTAGTTTATGGCCATGTTCTTTTATTTGAAAATAGTCTATAGTAGATTGCATGACATTGATTTGAAACAAAGCTTGAATATTGCAGTGTTTTCATGTTTATCAATGAAAAATAAGTTTCCCTACATAAATGAAAGATTTTTTTATATCGAAATGAAAAATCTAATATATTTTCTAAATAAATAAGTAACCAACATTGTCTCACACTAAATTTTCACGCTTAAATCGACATGTAAAGTAGCGTCGTAAAAATGACGGAAAATGGCGGAACTTCTAAAACGTCACACAGACCGGGGGTGGTCATTTTTGCAGTGTTGACACAGACCAAAGGTTAAACATGAATATTTGGTTCGGCTTAAAAATCTATTGTCCGTCATTGTCAATGGTTCAAATGACAATGACAATCCAGTTGACGAAACAAGCAATCAGGCGAAAAAAAACTCAGTTGAATTTTTCTTTGATGGAGGAGGATCGTTATTAATTTTCACGAATTTCTTAGTGAAATACAAGGAATTACATCTCAGATTTGTGTTAAACAATACCAAACAGAACAGTTGCAGTGTCATAAAAATTTTGGAGTGATTCGTGAGTGAAATTTTAATTTTGTATAGGTACGTACGGCCCCCTAATTTGGAACCGATATTTTTGGTTTTATTGGTGTCGCTAAAACTTGTTTACCACATCCAGAGCTGAAATCAGAACGGTGGACTAAGTTAGATAAAGTCTCACGTGTTGCTCGTAGGCTAGATCTGGGAACATACCATATCATTGTCTGAGAATAGGTCTAAATTATCAATATCCGTCTTGTCACAGGCACGTAAGGACTGCACTGTCGGACCGTTAGGAATATTAAAATAAAATTCTTTATGCTAAATTAAATACTTACCCAACTACGCACCCCTATGTCTTCTTTTATTATGTATGTATTCATGGAAATTAACATAACATAACCAAAACATTGGTAAAGTATCATAACACATTATTTTGTGGAAAACCCCTCGATTATTCCTAAAACTTTATACCTAACCTAACCAACTTTTCCTATAAAAGTTGACTGAACTTGAATGTACTATGTATGCAAATATTTGCCTAAAACTGTGTATTGTCTGTCTGGGAATGTTGTCTTCATCTATTACTGCAACAGTATAGTTTGTATGGTGCTTTTATTTGCTTACGAGTAACTTATAAGGTGCTATAATATAATTTTATGTCCCAGCTACTGACATAAATCTATTTCACAGTTAGAGACACCTACCAAATAAATCGAATTCAGTAAACATTTTATTGAGGGCTGCTGATTTTTTATGCCATTATTTCAATACACAATACCTGTATTGATATATAGGAAAACACTGATGTAAATATGTATGTAGATAATGTATTAATCGTGAAAACCGTTTAGATTATTTTAAGGCAAAGTATTGTGGTACCTACCTACCCATCTACGGTAAATTTGACTAAAACAACCCCAGAATGCTTTATGGTGCTTTTCTTTTGGTGAATGTCCAGTAGTTTTTGAGTTTATTCATTACAAACATACAGATACACACACACACACACACAAAAATACAAATTTTTAAGTGTAGATTTGTGATTGTATTTACAAAATAAAAAAGCTTATGTAATGTACAGAATTTCTTTATTTTATAAAGATTTGAAACTGTTACAGAAGTAGGTATTGATTATAAACAAGACCTGTGTTACTTTTGTCTATATATTCCAACGAACTCAGAATACTATGGAACACGCATTGATTAAAAAAAATGGTCCACAGACATTGCGACTCGGAAGTCGGAGACGTAAAATTGCGACTAATCGCGAATCAGTCTGTCACCAGTCACTTTGATAAGAAGTCAGTCTGCTCTAATAATAATAAATCGTTGGTTATATCGCATTAAAATAGGTAATTGTGTGGTTAAATGGTGTAGAAAAAGGAAAGAAATTTTTAAAATTAATACCGGAGTTACTTATTACAGGTAAGTTAAAGAATTTCGTACTTTACTGAAAAAAATATGGATGGTATTATGCAACCGATAGTCAGTCAGTTTTCAATGCGAAAGTTTTATTAAAATTCTATTATACAATATTAGGTATGATTAAGTTAGTTCTTATCCTAAAAATGCCAGTAGAGCATTTCTGTGCATTTAGGGCACATGTGCATAGATGTGTGCTTGTGTGTGTGCTTTATAGAGAACTAGGTTTTACTCGCGTAAGTCACGATCCCGTGGGAATATTTTGATTAAAAGTAGCCTTCCTCAATAAATGGACTATCTAACACTGAAAGAATTTTTCAAATCGGGTGCACTTTAGAATCCTACGTCACGAATTTGTATAAAAAAAGACTTGTAGGAGATAGAGGAGAAACAGGGCTAACCATTATTGCTAGTTTTATGTTGAGTAATGAAAAAAAATTTTTTCATACATTTTTACTTGAACTTCGAAAAAAATATACGGATCACCCCGACTTGGATAGGTTAGGTTAATGTTAGAACATGATTACGCGCAGCTTTTGGCGACCGCTGCCGCGGCACGCTCGCTTCGCTCGCTCGCCAAAGCGCCTAATTCTAACTATAAATAAAACTATGCTGCGAAGACTAAACTGCTGCCAAAGCTGCAAAGGTGAGTGTCTGGTGCTGCGTTTTGTCATGCAAGGGCTGAGGGGCTGCTGCTACAGCCCTTGCGTCGCGCTGGAGCCCACACATATTCAAATTTTAGCAAAATTATAACCTCCAAATTATTATTATATTTATGGTATTTTTTAAATTACGCATCTGCTCAAGGGGGGAAGATGTTAGGGGGGTTGTACAACAATCCCACCCTCCCCCCCCCACCCCTCCCTACCCCCAAAATCGTGACGTAGGATTCTAAAGTGCAACCTTCAAATCAGACTAGCGGTTCTTGAGATTAGTGTGTTCAAACCAACAAACAAACTCTTTAGCTTTATAATATTAACATAGAAGAGCTCATCATCATCCGAGCGTTGTTCCCGGTTGCATCTCTCTCGAGAGCCCGGGGTCCGCTTTCCTACTTTTACGTCTCCACTTCGCACGATCTTCGGCATCCCGTGTGGTGAGGCCATTTGCACGCATATCCGATCTTACAACGTCAAGCCAGCACTTCTTGGGTCTTCCCAATCTGCCGCGGCCGGGCTGAGGCGCCATAGCAAGACATTTGTTTCCCACGTAACTAGTCGGTTTTCGTAGAACGTGGCCGTACTACCGTAAGCGGCATTCTCGCAGTTTGTCTGCAATGTCTCGGACATGAAGGCTGCCCCTGATGCGGGAGTTTCTGACGCGGTCTTTTCGTGTCACTCCACACATCCAGCGCAGCATCTCCGTGACACGCAGCTCCTGCTTATGTCGCTCAAGCAATGGCCATGCCTCACTACCATACAAAAGGACAGGTCTAATTATCGTTTTATAGACCTGTCCCTTCAGTTTAACCGGCATTTTCGGGTCACAGATGACACCAGTTACCTCCCGCCACTTAGCCCAAGCTGCCGAAATGCGGGACTTGACGTCACAATCGATGTCGCCGGACTCGTGAAGCACAGATCCCAAGTACTTAAACTGGTCTGTCCGCTCGACCATGTGACCGTCTACGCAGACAGGTGTGGGATCTGTGGTATTGCTATTATTGTATTCGGTCTTCGCTACGTTGAGTTGCAAACCGCCGGTCTCAAGTGACTCTTTCCACGCATTTATTTATTTTATTTTATAAAAGTCTTGGCCGCGAGTCAGATCAGTTCTAGAGCTATAAGGGGATAATAAATACTACTACACGATTAAGACTCGGTGAAATGTAGTTAAATTTCACCGGGTTAACATCTAGTTAGATGTTAACAAATCGCAAGAATTTAAAAGTTTATCTATGACGTTTTGTATGAGAAGACTCCACAGTACAATTTGGCGGCCTTACCGCTAAAAACAATCTCCTCTTGGCGGTCTCATCACTAAAAGCGATCTCTTTTAGGCTGCTTTATCGCTAAAAGCGTTCTCTTCTAGGCGGCCTAATCGCTAAAAGCCATCTCTTTTAGGCGGTCTTACTGCTAAAAGCGATCTCTTCAAGGCGGCCTTATCGCTAAAAGCGAGAGATGGTTTAATAAGATAGTCTTTTTAAGTCTTATGTTCTCCAAATATTTTTCTGTAGGTTTCCCTTACCAGCGCAGTGCCAAACACACCAATACCCCCGTTTCCTGTTTCCATGAACACCCTTCAAATTTAAAAATTAATATTTTCCCAGACGAAGTTAAAACCTAACTAAATAACATTAAATGACTGATCCCTAAAGACTACAGTATAACACTATCCACTATGTCCGTACCTATTGTCATAGCCCCTCTACATGCTGGGCCAATGAGGAGGAACACTAACTTTTTTTCCCGGCAGAGGGCGTTGGTCGACTTGATCTTAGGTTTGAATTAAGAACTGTCAAACAGGTGTTTTTTACAACTCTCGGCGCCAAATTGCCATATCGGTCTCAGACCGAAAGAAAAAAAAATCTCCCCGTTTTCATTTGTAAAGAACCATCATCAAAAAAAAAGATCATCCGACCCCAGCGCCATCTCATCACAGCTTTGCGTTTGCCACCCCATTGCGCCATCATGTAGAGCGTGGAGGCCGTATTGGTGTAGGATGGGTGATGGTGCGCGGGATGGCGACGGGATGGCCGCGGTGTCGGTTTTTCGGTCGCACATCACAGGTACTGGGTCAGCGATGGTCGTACGCATCTACACTTGTTCCATTCCGTGACTTACTGTAGTAACTATTGCGATGGATAGATAAGATAACATCTACTATGCCATTTCTTTTTAACCGACTTAAAAACAGAAGGAGATGAACGTGTTAAGAAAACATTGGTACCTATGTGCTGTATAGATAATATACATTCGCCAACAAACTGTTAACAGTTTGGCGATAAATGCAAATATAGGTATAATATAATGTAACTATTTTTTTATTATAAATAAATAAAAAGAGATGGCCATGCGCTAGGCCATCGTGTAGAGGGGCTCCAAATTACTGTCAGTCATGTCATGTGATGCATCCCAGTGCGCGGAATGTCTGCGCGATGGTTCGCTTTGGAACACATTTTTATCGTGTTTACTATGAGAGTTAGATCTCTGTAGATATATTCTAATATTTATAAAGAGGAAAGATTCATTTGTATGTTTGTTTGTAATGATAGGATCCAAAACTACTTGACCAATTTCAAAAATTCTTTCACTAATAGAAAACTACATTATCGAGGAGTAACATAGGCTACTTTTGATCCCGATGTTATCGCGGGATCGAGACTAATGCGGGTGAAACTGTAGGACGCAACTAGTAGAACCTAAAGAATGTGTTGGATTGTATATTTTGATGGCAATTAGTTTACAATTTGTGGCTATGTTTGTAAAGATTGTTATCATTAATGTTGAGGAAACTATGGTATTCGAAATCCACTATGTACACAAAATAAATATAAAACGAGAATTCTATGGTTACTCAACGGATCAACGGAACGGATTAATGGATAGCACAGCCTAAACTGCTGATAGTAGAGAGCTGGAAATTAGAGTGGGATTTTTAGAGTTCTGTAGCCAAATGGCAAAAAACGGAATCCTTATATTATAGAGGCATCCAATATGTGAGATAGTGGTGAAACACTCATCTATGGGTTTCATGTGACTTTTGAATATATCGTATAGTATTGTTTGTGATTTGTGCATAATAAAAATTAGTCTTTGCAATGTAAAGTTTTGATACAGTTAATATTTTGTGACGCCTAATATTATTTAACATAAAATAGGGTTACCCCATCTCTTCCAGGCGTAAAAGAAAAGGCGACTAAGGAATCTGAGGGAGACTAGCAAACGTTAAGTTCTTCCCTCGCAGTGGCGAATAAACGGCTTCGTACCTAGGAGGGTTGGTGTCAGGCAGGCGGCCGACCGTAAAAATATTGCCAAATCTGCTTGCTTAATGTATGATCAATGATGACTTACCTAATGCGCCGCGCCGCCCCAAATACAATTGGGGTTTAATGAAACCCAGGCTCCCGAGATGCCATCGGGAACATCGCTCAGATGAGAGAAGACGGTAGTTTTTCATTAAGTTTATAGAACAAAAAGAATGACATAAGATTTTAAACTTACATGGTTGTATTAACTACAAATATTATGAAATAACGGGGTATTTACCTTGTTTAAATTGGTTATTTAACGAAGCTGATATTTTGTCAGTAATTTCAACTGGCTTGTTCACGAGACCACATGGTGCATGGATCGAACATGGTTATTAATACTCCGTTATTTATTATTATCTGTAAGAATGACATATTACATCTCAGTCTACCTGTGAGTCTGTGAGCAAGAGGTCTGTGACCTAAATGATTTAAATTTTAATACGTATTAGCGCAAATTGCCGCCTATTATTGCTACATTTTCACAACCATGGACGATTCAAGGAAAACCGAACAATAAAACATTCCGTTATCACATCATAACATAACCATAACAAATGGAATAATCTGCATTCTGAAGTATTATAGGGGCCTTATTGCTTAGATAGCGATCTTGCTTGTTTAGGCTTTTACTGGGCGGACTTCAAAGCTTATTTGGACCTATTTATTTGGTTTAATATATTTATTATGTTTTATTGCTCAAGGCATTTTTACCTACTCTATTTCAGAAACTAAGTTCAAAAATGTCAACAAAGAACTGGCAATTTTATTGGAAAATGTAAATAAAATCTGTAGTTTTCAAATAAATGTATGGGATTTTAATTTACATTTTCTACCTAAGTTTCTGAAATAGGGTATCTATAGATCTATTTTATAAGGAGAAATGCATCATCAATAAATCTCCCGTGACAGAATTCGAACCTGTGCTTCTAGCTTGCGCCACTATCCCCTGCGCCACACGGGAACCCACGTGACACGGTTAAATTAACGATTATGCTTTCTTCCTGTTTGTTCAGCAACTAAGGCTCGGTTTGAACGTCATCTACCAGAACAGTTTTACAACTATTGACTGGCTCGGGTGGTTAACTTTACAGATAACGCCTTCGACTTAAGATGTCGTTCTTTCTCCTATTTAATATTTCCTATGTTTTATTGCTCTAAGCATTTTTACTAGAAATATTAAACAATTAATATCAATTGATATTGGACTTAGCTACGCCTTAACTAACAAATAATTATAGGACCACTTTTGCGCTATCTTTTTTCTATCAATCCTACTAATATTATAAAGCTGAAAGTTTGTGAGTATGTACCTATGTGTGTTTGTTACTCAATCACGTTAATCAATTATTTTCTTTCTTTCTTTCTAAAAACCGCTGTACCTATTACCATGAAACTCGGTATGTATAGATAGCTGGAGAACTGGAATAACACAGGCTACTTTTTATCCCGATGTTCCCGCGGAATCGGGACTTACGCGGGGGAAACCGCGGGGCGCATGGTTTCATGGTAATCGGTTCAGCGGTTTTTACGTGATTGAGTAACAAACCCACACACATACATACTCACAAAACTTCTGCTTTATAATATTAGTAGGATCACGAAACGATTCACTTTACAATTCTTCTGCCGAATTCGTCGACAATTCTTTAACTGTCGTCAAGAATCATTATTGACAGTAGAAATTCGGTTCCCGCGTAAGGCCCAACCCTGTGAAAATTTCGAATAATCTTTTCTAATGCCTACATCACACAAGAACACACTCTGCAAATATCAGCTCTTTACTATCAGCGGTTTAGGCTGTGATCCATCAGTCAATAGATATAAATATGCCATCTTGAGAAAAAATAAGCTCACACCAATCCAAGGTCAACCAAAAAGATGGCAGGATGTATAAAAAGCAGCACACAAGCACAGTCCGTCCATAAACCTGATATAATAAAACGGTTTAATTATGTCTAAAATAACGCTATAAACATTGAAAGCTCATGTTTTACAAAGGAGATGATAATAATAGCGCGTGTCACTTGAACCGTGAATCGTTGGGTTCATATTTAGTTTGAAACTAGCGAACTGGGGCCTTATATACTTACTAGCTGTGCCCCGCGGTTTCTCCTGCGTTACAGTCGCGCGGTGTTGTTGTCAATCCTGAAGAAGAGTAAAGGTCACGAAACGTTGAGCATTGAAACAAAATACTAGAAGTAATAAAAACCACGCGATTAAAACCGGAAAATGAGTTTAATTTCAATCCAACATGGTGAAAACAGGGTAAAAATCTATCTTAATTTACTATTTCATTTATTTAAAAAAATAATGTAAATAAATAAATAACATTCTGAACACCACCAAACCATGATTTTTTGGTGTATTAGAAACTTATGGTTTGAACCAATTATAATTATAATAATAATGTAGTCTGGCGTTTCAGTATTCGGCTGTAAATAATAGTTATATTCTGTGTTGAAGTACCTACCTACCTAAATCATTATATTATGTTGTTTTGTTACCAACATAAAATAATTATGCAATATTATTCAACATATTATTCTATCTAATCTTCTCTAATATATAAAATTTCCATGTCACAATGTTAGTTACCGTATACTCCTCCGAAACGGCGCGACCGATTTTTACCAAATTTTATATGCGTATTTAGTAGGTCTAAGAATCGGCTACTATCTATAATTTAGAAGGCAAAACAACGTTTGCCGGGTCAGCTAGTTATTATATAAAATGTAGTTCACATCATAGTGCGATAATTAACTATTCAAGCACAACGAGGACAAACTATCAATATAGTAATATTATGATTTACTAGCAGATTCCCGCGGTTTCACCCGCGTATGTCCCGATCCCGTAGGAATATCGGGATCAAAAGTAGCCTATGTTACTCAGGGTGAATGTAGCTTTCTAATGGTGAAAGAATTTTTGAAATTGGTCCAGTAGTTTCGGAGATTACCCCCAATATAAATACATACATACATACATACATTTTACCAACATTACCTCTTTATAATATTAGTATAGATGATGTGCTACAAGCACTGAAATGAAACTATACAAGTACGCTGGAATTGCTATACTACACAAAATGACATTAGATCTTTGTGCCAATTTGATTTGCGCCATGTTTCGCTGTTGTCGCGCGTTTTTTTTATTGAAAATGATGGTGACCGTCCATGGAACTAATAGTTCCGGAGACGGTCACCATCACTTTCGCAACTTGGCGCAGATCAAACAGGCACCTAATTAAGAGCGCTATGTCCTGTCCAGTTGTAATAGAGGTCAGTGGCTACAAGTTTGAAGAAAACACGAATAATCAATGAAGAAATATCACTAAGAAGGTTATTATCACAAAACCTTAAAATAGCATAGCGATTTTTCTCACGGTGATACAATCGTCGTATTTTAACCGACTTCAAAAAAAGGAGGAGGTCTCTCAATTGGTCGCGATTTTTTTTCTAGGGTGGAACCAAACTGAACCGATTGGAATTTAGTAACAGAGAAACAGATAGACATACATT
Source organism: Idaea biselata (assembly GCA_958496205.1). Taxonomy (NCBI): domain Eukaryota; kingdom Metazoa; phylum Arthropoda; class Insecta; order Lepidoptera; family Geometridae; genus Idaea; species Idaea biselata. The sequence continues at coordinate 26,892,557 of OY292401.1, forward strand.
TTTAAAACTACGTATTATAAAGTCTTGTTTTCCTGCCTATCCTGAGTGACCTAGATTCATTTCTTTGTATTTTGATGTCAAATGTCCAACTTACAGACTTGTAGTCCCCTCTACCTTTATTATAAGTATAAAGTATGGATAGAAAATATAGATAACTAGCTGCGTCCCGCGGTTTTTTTCGCGTAAGTCTCGATCCCGTGGAAATATCGGGATCAAAAGTGATCACCTATGTTACTCAGGGTGAATGTAGCGTTTTAATGGTGAAATAATTCTTGACATCGGCACAGTCATTTTTTGAGTTTATTCATTTCAAACATACAGACACACACAAATATACAAGTTAACTACGTTCACCCTGAGTAACATAGGCTACTTTTGATCCCGATATTCCCACGGGATCGGGACTTACGCGGGTGAAACCGCGGGACGGAGCTAGTTGTAGATAAATGAGAAAGGTAATATAAATGTAAAACACGACACAAAGTAAATAAACAAAAAGCCTACCTTGCTTGAAATTCAGGCCTTGATATTCAGGTAACCATTATATGATACCATAGTAGGCAAGTGGTAATTAATTATGCAAATGACACATCATGTCATCATAATAGAAAGATAGATAAATATTGCAGGACGTTGCACAGCGCTATCTAGCAAACTAAATAACTAGGCGTGATATGGGTGGGTACTAAGACAACGGATATAAGACAACCTCTGTGGCGTGTCGTGCGAAAGCGCAACTGGAATGCAGGAGGTTGCGGGTTCGATTCCCGCCGGGTGTAAGATTTTAAATTGTGATCTAAAAAGTGCCACCGTATCGAGCTATTATCACAAAAGAGACAAAAGATATGCCTGAATCCGTGACTCTTTATAATATTACTAAATATGAAGACACATTTTAAACCTACACGATTTGTAGTCTATATTTACGTTTCCTCGCGACCAAGACCGTTGTCACATAGGCGAAACATCGAGTTAAGAGAATTTAAAAATAACAAAACACAAATAAGACCCCGAAAAAATGTAAATACTAATTAATGAAGTTCGACGCGGATGCTTTCAGTCAATTCTAGTGATTGAAGGCTTACGTGTCGAACACTTGTTAAGGGGTAAGGATACAGTGGCCGGCAAATAAGTTGAAAAAAATGGCGGATGCGCAGAAGTCGATTTTTCATAGAAGTCGCATGTAAAATGTACTGCACAAACTTTCCCCTTCCAAGTAAAATTTTTCCAACTTATTTGCCGGCCACTATACCTACTCTTTTCTTTCTACAAACCACAAACGTAATTGACTGTTTCTTCCCTGGATAAAGAAATTAGAAAAAAATATGTTTATGCCATAAATCCTATATCAACCATGACCATTAGGGCATGCAATATCGGAAGGTTTTCAATCTCGGGACGATATCGATATTAAGAGCTCAATCCCGGGATCCCGGGATTGATACTGAATTTTAGATATCGTTAAAAAAAGCGAATTTAATACAATAAAAAAGTGTTAAATCTAAAATATTTAAAATATTTAAGACTCTAGTGGTTTCATTACGTAAATAAGTTACCCCGAGGGCCGTCCACCCCATCATTTTGGAAATATGGCGGACAAATAGCCTAAACCTGAAAGTGTCTAAACTTTCGCGCCAAATTCTAGGCGCACCACTAAAATGTTTTTAGCAGAAAAAAATTGCATGCGAGCTTGTATAAAAAATAATTGTCTTAAAAATTGCAATGATTCACGTTACTTTTATTGTTTTAAACATTTTACCAATTCCCTACGCTTCTAAATCTTTACAGATCTCTTCCTCAGGGGTAGACTAATTTGGGTTTAATTTTAATAGTTCTATTCAATCATTCCATGAGGAAAAATATAGCTAAAAACCTTAATTTATACCCAAATAGTAAATTGCTCAAATCTCGATATCGGATCACTCAATCCCGGGATTATAATATCGAACTTTTGCGTCCGAGATCCCGGGATTACGATATCCCGGGATCCCGGGATTCATGCCCTAATGACCATGCCCGTTCATGCAACGTTTAGATTTTTTATTTTTTTTTATATTTACATCTATTCTAATTAGAACATGAAAAAAAAACAAAACGTAGGGGCTTGGTCATGGCAGATATGGGTTTTATGGCATAAACATATTGTTTGCTCTAATGTCTTTATCCAGGGAGGAAACAGTCTAACTACGTTTGTATGCAGAAAGAGTAGATAGACTTTCCTCTTACGTTTGTCGCCTTTCCTCAAAACCAGATAGATTCTCACAATTCTCACTATTTCACTTATAAAACGGTTTATTATTTGTGATCATGACTGCGTGTCATAATTTATGTGGCCTGACATTTACCATGGAGTAGGTATAGTACCTATTGTTAGAATGGACTGACCGTCTATTTTATATTTGATATCAACTACAATTATCATTAATTTAGTTTTAATGATGTTTGACCATGTAGTCTGTCATGTTGGTCTGAATTTCGAGTCGTAATTTTCAAGAATCAGGATGTAATAAAATATTGTTTCATATTTTGCTGTGAACGGCTGCAGGTATTTAGGCTTGAAAAAATAAAATTTAATAGTTTCTGGTCTGGGTTCAAATTCAATTCAAATTGATCCCGTGGGAATATCGGGATCTAAAGAAGCCTATGTTACTCCTCGATAAGGTAGCTTTCTTATTGGTGAAATAATTTTTGAAATGATCCAGTAGTTTCAGAGGCTATTCGTTAGCCTATTCGCTATAAGTACTTAAATAAACATTTTCTTTTTATAATATTAGCATAGAAGATATAGTGTTTGTATGTATGTACAAAAGAAAAATGTATGTATTTTATTTTTAGCCTATTTTGTCCCACTGCAGGGCAAAGGCCCCCTCCCTTCTCTCCACTTCTCCCTATCTAGTGCTAGTTGGGCCCAGTCTCTATTATGCGAGCGCAGTATCAATTTTTTTCTTGTTTTCGCGATGTTGTATTGAAATTAAAAGACATTTTCGGTTTTAATCGCGTGGTGTTTATTACTTAAATAGCATTGTTTCAACGCTCAACGTTTCGAGACCTTTACAAGTCCCTTATTCAGGATTGACAGTCTGTTGTCTAGTCACTGTAACACAAGCTTATAGTAGCTTACCATGGGACTAGATGGCGCTGTATGTTCACAGATTTTTATATTTAAATAACAATAAGATTTGGTTTACATCAAAATAATAATATGTTCAACGTGAAAGTGTTAAATTGTAGTAACTACCTAGGCACCAATAATTTTATTTTTATTTCACCAACTCTTATTGCTACGACTTTTACACGAGAATGTTAGATTATGACTTCTGAGTAATGGTTTATTGCGTTTGATATCTGATGTGTACAGACAAGATATTTGCGTTCGCGACCTTTCGCGACTTGTTCAATTTTTAGCACCAGGTCTACCCTACTACTTTCTATAATTGTTATTTTTTAATAACCACCCAGTAAAGCTGACGTCAAAAGCACGTTGTTAAAGCTCACAACACTACGTTGGAGTACAATATTAATAGGCCTTTTCATCTAATTTTAGACGATTTATATACAGCAAGCAACTTTTGAATCTATGTAATTAAAGTGCTCGGGACATTGCCAGGTGGAGTAGGCTTGCCCAGCACCTATTCCACCCTCCCAGCCTAGTCAGCCATGCCCAGAGGAAACAACAGGTCAATACGTCTGGAGCTAATTAAGCCGTGGGTTTCTTCACGATGTTTTCCTTCGCTGTAAGAGCGATGTTAGGGCATGCATTCTGCAATGCAGAATGCGGGTTCGATTCCCGCCTGGTGCAAGTATTTATGCTTAAAGATAAATATTTGTCTTCGGTCTGGGTGTTTTCTATGTATCCTAAGTATGTATTTACAAAAAAAAGTATAATAGTTTTTTTTTTTTTTTTTGTTTTTTTTTTTTTTTTGTTTTTTTTTTTTTGTTTTTTTTTTTTTGTTAAGAAATAGTTTTATTATCATATCACCTTTTGCAAGATACCCTAGCATACTTGCTTACCTTATAGGAATATGTTGTAGGATGTTTTTTTAATCAGAATTATCGTGAAAATTTTAGCGATATCCTGATAAATATGAATAATTATTTGGTGAATAATTATAGAATTTGGTTATGACATTTTAAAATGTAATTTTCCGTGTTTTCGTGAAGTTTTGTGCTAATTTTCAGTTTATTAAATCATTCTACAACATAATATTATAGAGTTCTTATTTTAAATTAACAATAGCGTATAAACTTAATTTAATTACCACTTAGTGCCTAGGTACATTTAATTATAACTACTTACTAGAATAAAATTGTAAAGTAAAAATTACTAAAAAGACTTCTGCAAAAACACAACTCGCGTTCGGCGCTGAGCGGGATTCGAACTAACAACGCATCTCTACTCAACCTGGGAGCAATGACTTAACTAATTAGTCTACCGGCGTCGGCGTCGGGGAGTCATGCGCCATCGTATACCATTAAATAATAATAAATAATAAATGTTTATTGTTCAGAAAAAAGCTACATTAACTAATACATAAATAAATCGTACGTGTAAACAAAAACGTAGGGATAATAAAAAATACCTTATGATTAGATTCGATTTCTGCCGTCCAAACTAGGCCTGGTAACTGGTATAATAGTGTAGTATATCCGTTGTCTAGTACCCATAGTATAAGCCTAGTGCTTATTTGGGGCTAGATTGCGCTGTGTGTGACGTCGTGCAATATTTATTTATTTATTTCAGAGTTTTTTTCACATTCCATTTTGGCGAATTATTGGTTTCCACCCCAAGAAAACTTCACGTATTCTAACCTAACTGTTATTTCCAGTGCATAATGAAGAGGGTACGATGAAGAAGACGAGATGAGGCACTCCAACGGTCACATCTCGTACGGCGACTACTTTATGATGTACTTGGCGAAATGGAAGCGCGTTGCAGTCGTTCTACTTGTCATATGGATCGTTGTTACTTACCTGGTCATCTCTCCGCTCAGGTTAGTGTCTCTCTCTCTGTAGTCAGCCCCTCATGACTGAAGATCGTGGTCATCACATACACATTTAGACATCACATAGACATTTATAATTTTTTATACATTATTTTTTTACACCTTTTTTACATTATTTTAATTTTGAATTTTGTATGATTTTTTCTGTGATATGGGTGGAAATATGCCTGAAATAAAGGATTTATTATTATTATAGAGGTCCGGACCTGCCCTTGACGATCTCTTTCCATCGGCTTCTGTTCATTGCATCTCGGACAATTTTTTGGAGTTGACGGCTGATGAGCCCTTAATTTGATCATACCATCTGGTTGGGGAACTTATCGTAAAGTTATAGTGTCCCATCGTAAGGTTATCCCATCTCTTCCCGTGGGTGCCGTAAAAGCTGACTAAGGGGTTTAGGGGCGGCTAGTTCACCTGGAGTTCTCCCAGCACGGTGGCGGGTAAACTGCTTGGGTCTAACGAGGGTTGGTGTCAGATAGCCGGCTAACCGTAAAACAACTCTTAATTTAAAAGAAACTTTATTTTTTCATCGTGATTTGCTAGCAACAGAGATAATAAAAAATTTAAAAAATAGTCAGCATTTGGGCAAAAATTCTCACCAACCTAATGATTGTGATCTACTTCGTAATTTATAGAAATACTAGCTGCGCCCGCAGTTTCACCCGCGTAAGTCCCGTTCCCGCGGGATTTACGGGATCAAAAGCCCTATGTCCTTCTCCAAGGTCCTATTTATCTCTATCTCTTATCAATATCGGTTCAGCGGTTTAGGCGTGATAGCGTAACAGACAGACACACAAATTGACCGACAGACAGACAGAGTTACTTACGCATTTATAATATAAGTTAGCTCAGTAAATATTCCAGATGTGGCGGAAATTCAGATGACGTGACGACAGAAATCCAGGAGAGGTTACGAAAAGTGTCCACACAACTCGACTCGCTGAGGAATCAGCACAGCAAGCTCATTACTCAAATCAAGAAGTCGGGGTAAGTCTTTACATCCACTAACTGATGTACCTACAATAATTAATTATAAACTATACATAGATAAAGGCTATATTGTACCAAAACCACAAATTCAAATTATACAAAACAAAAGGTTTTTTCCTAAATTCAACAATTTCGTGCGATAGAGAGATATGATGGATATGAGAGTAGGCTACATTTCTTTGTGAAATATTATTTCGTAGCAACTCTGTTATCCACCTCTAAACCATTACAAAATACTCTGTAAAGCTTCCTCCCAGTGGTTTAATGCTTTAATACCACGATCTTTCAAATACCTTAGTATAGTACACCCATTCCACTTAAACATCACCTTTGAAATACCCTAGAACACCCTTTCCGCTTAAACACCATGTCCTTTCAACTACTCTAGTACACACAATCCACTTAATTAATTTCACGTGAGTTGTTTTGTTATCGTGTAAACAATCAATCATGCCGTGATTGTAACAAACAGACAACCTCAAATTATTAGTACTCGTTGTCATGTTTGCCGGTAATCGCAGATTTTCATCACTAATGCATTATCTATTCATTACCCTCATTATCTAGGTACCTTGAATGCAAGCATCACGCAAAACTGTTAGGTACTTCAAAAGGGTCTTTAGGAGATTCATATTAAGAATAACTTATGACTCTTCTAAACCAGACCTATAAAATCTAGACCTAGACCTATTCCAAGCTGCGTACTTACGATCTCTTTAGACTTTTGTCTAAAATTACTGCCTCTATTGAAGGGTAAAGAAAAACGATTGTACCAAGCCGGTTCATCAATATCCCTGTGACTGGTGTTGTGATTTGTGATGCTAAAATTAGAAATACTTACGTCACAAAGACATTACTTAGGAAAGTCGCTCACCATGTTTATTTTAGAATTCAACCGATTTCCGTTATACTAATAATAACTGAGGCCAAACAAACACTCTCTCACTCACTATAGTTACACCGTGGGTGCCTATGGTTTAGCTTTTAACAAACGGTACTATGCTTTTACAGTGTTTTTATAATAATACTAGTGCCCCGCGGTTTCACCCGCGTAAGTCCCGTTCCCGCGGGATTTACAGGATTACCTTCCTACCCTGTCCGCTCGTGCAAAGCTCATCTTCTCGCTATCCTCGACCGTTCGTCTAACTTCTATGGTATCTTCTTTACCGCTCGCGGTGTGCTACTTTGTACCGCTCAGCCAGCTTCTATCCGTCAATCTAAGTCTCTAGCAGTGTTTTAAGCCAACGTCTACAAACACTATATTTCTCTTGCGAAAGCGAAACATTTGAATAGGTAGATAGTTTTATGGTCGCCCTATATTTGAAAATGATACCTATTGTCAGTTTGTATTTTATGTTTTACTTTAACTCCAAAAAATAGCTAATTTTCGAGACAACATACCGGCAAATTTTCAAAAAAATATAGTAGAACAAAAGTGGTTTCTCTAGAAAAACGGACGGAATAAAGCATTTTTTTTAATTGTAACACATTGAAATCATAGTAAGTTTGTCACAATGCACAACAATATTTTCGTATGGTAGGTATATGTGGCAAGGAAAATCGCCGCATGGTAACATAATATGATTTTTTAAATTTATTCATTTATGAAAAAAATATAAGTATACATAACCAAAAAAATAAATCCTGCCAAACTATAGGCAGTTTGCCATGTTAACAGCTTAGGGAAATTCTCAGCGGGGCAGTTGTCATTAGTGAACAGCAGGGCACCCAGTAAGAGTCTGATTAATATCACTATCATCTCAGCATGACTTCAGTTTGTCTTTATTACGGGAATTCACTGTCTGAATGAGAGTTTGTTCAACATACTAACATGAAAATTGCAATGCCTACTTATTTATGTACTAGCGACATCGTCCGCCTAATTTTTTTGAAAATATAATATAGCCTATAGCCTTCCTCAATAGATGGACTATCCAACACTGAAAAAAAAATTCAAATCGGACCAGCAGCGGTTCCTGAGATTAGCGGGTTCAAATAAGCAAACAAACTCTTCAGCTATATAATCTAATATATAAAATTTCCATGTCACAGTGTTAGTTACCGTACTCCTCCGAAACGGCTTCACCGATCTCCACCAAACTCCACATACGCATTCAGTAGGTCTGAGAATCGGCTACTATCTATAATTTATAAGGCAAAACAACGTTTGCCGGGTCAGCTAGTCTTATATATAAAATTTCCATGTCACAGTGTTAGTTACCGTACTCCTCCGAAACGGCTTGACCGATTTTTATGAGATTTTGTATACGTATTCAGTAGGTCTGAGAATCGGCTACTATCTATAATTTATAATGCAAAACAACGTTTGCCAGGTCAGCTAGTATTAGTATAGATTTCTCATAATAGCATACATGTCACTTAGAGCTAAGTATAACAAACGTTGAAGAAATCCCTTACGCGAATAGACTTTTTCTTCTACCTGCCATTTTTCTCCTCCACTCCAATCTGTTTCCTCTATATCTCACGCTCACCCCCTTTTGCCCCATATCCTCCATAATGCAGTCGCTCCAATTCTTTTTAGGTCCTCCCTCGCACTTCCATTTAGTTCCAAGTTCTGTGCTTCACAGAATTCTTTCTCCGCATGAAGTGACCAAACCACGCCAGACTCCTGCATTAATACATACGAGAATGAGAAAAGCTATAACTACAAAAAAAATAACTCTAGAAGTAATTGGTTCACAATTTAGTCCTAGACCGCGATAAATGAAAATAATATAGGTATTGAGGCCTAATAAAAAAAGTCAAGTACCTACTTCAAAAAGTACTTAGTTAAAAAAAGCTTGACAAACACAATTTATTTGCCTTTACAAACAAAATGAAATATAGTTACTGTATCGATCACAGTATAACAAATACAAGTCAAGCACCGCATAAAATTCGGTATCTGTATCTCGAATCTAAGTCGATTTTATGTATTCCAACTCCTTGATAAATGTATGTACAATTTCAATTGAATATTATAATGTTACGTGTTTCGGTGTACTGAACTTTGCTCCGTGGATTTCGTGTTGTTTCATTCTGTTTGTCTATCTATACATATAAAATTCAAAGTCCAGACTGGTTGACTGTGAACTATACATATATCAACGCAGAGTCGGCCTCTGCGTTGATATACCGCTGGTCCTAGGCACAAGAAATGTGGAGAGTGTGTTCTTTGTCAGGTATTCACTTATCATCATCCGAGCAATGTTCCCGGTTGCATCCGTCTCGAGTGCCCGGGTGTAGTAAGTGACGATCAGGTCTAAGATATCACGCACACCAAGCAAGCAAGACAGAAAGATGGCAGTGGGACTAGTTTCTACTAGTTTTTTTTGTGGCCCAGCGTACTATTTATGTATTCTGTGGCCCAGCCTACGTTTACGGAAAACGAAACACAAAAAAATATATAAAAACTTGACTTATATCCTAACCCCTCTTTTCTAGATTGAACCCTAACTTCAAAGACATAGACGCAGCCCTTCTACTGGACTCTGGCCAGGGTCCAACGGAGGAGTATGAGAATCTTAGACGTAGAATCTACACCAACACGAAGGAGTTATGGTACTATGTCAACCATGAGCTCGGGAAGATGGTCAGTGAAGACACAAAGCCGGGGAGAGTTCAAGCTATTTTGGACCAAGTTGCAGATAGAAAAAGGTTGGTTGATATTTGGTTGTTTTATGTGTTAATATTGGACCAAGTTGAGAACTCCTTCGTGTTGGTATCGGATCTACACAAACACGAAGGAGTTATGGTATTACGTTAACAATGAGCTCGAGAAGATGCTGATAGGAAAAGGTTTGTTGATATTTGGTTGGAAAAGGGTTGGCTATGCCAAATTAACTGTCTAGAATAACTTCAAAATTTGATACTGCAAGCAACGCAACACCCCCAATTCTTAACAGGGAAGTCTACCTACTTGTTCTCCGTACAAACGTAGTCGACTGTTTCCTCCATAGATAAAGACATTAGAGCAAATATGTTTGTTTATGCTATAAAACCTATATCTGCCATGACCATGCCCCTACGATTTGTTTTTATTTCATTTTCTAATAAGAATAAAAATAAAATTTAGAAAAATAGAATATGAATAAAATCAAATCGATGAGGTCATGATAAAGGATTTATGGCATAAACATATTTTCTCTAACGTCTTTATTCAGGGAGGAAACAGTCGACTACGTTTGTAAAGTTTGTATGGAAAAAAGAGTGGGTTATCCTTGATTCATTTCCTATAGAGCACAATGTTTTCAGATCACTTCTCTCTGACCAAGAGAAGTTGCCGGATCTAGACGGGTACGGCGAGTGGCGGTCGACTGAAGCCGCCAACGTCAGCGATCTGGTGCAGAGGCGGCTGCATCATCTGCAGAACCCAGCGGACTGCAGGGACGCTAGGAAACTCATATGTAATTTGAATAAGGTAAAATTCTTCTTCTTTTAGTATAGTAAAAAAAAAGTATAATATGTAGTATATCCGTTGTCGCCATGTTTTTATAGCGGCAACAGAAATTCATCATCTGTGAAAATTTCAACTGTCTAGCTATCCCGGTTCATGAGATACAGCCTGGTGACAGACAGACTGACAGTGGAGTCTTCGTAAAAGGGTCCCGTTGTAACAGTCTACCTACTCTTTTTTCCATACAAACTTCACAAACGTAGTCGTCTGTATCTTCACTGGATAAACATCTGGCATAAACATATTTTTTCTAATATCTAGAAAAAATATGTTTATGCCAGAAGTCATATATCCGCCAAGACCATGCCCTAGGTTTTAATTTTTTTCATTTACCTACTATTTTTTTCAGAATTTTATTTCTATTCTAATTAGAAAATGAAAAAAAAAAACAAAATGTAAGGGTAACTGATCTAGGACTTATGGCATAAACATATTTGCCCTAATGTATTTATCCAGGGAGAAAACAGTCGACTACGTTTGTATGGAGAAAGAGTAGCTAGACTTTCTTCTTAAAGTGTACGGAACCCTAAAAACAACGTTTATTTGTTATCACTTATCAATTTAGTGTAAATAACTGGTTTTCCAGCCTATATTTGCGATTGCAGTAACAATTTGTTGCTAATTGCTTTATCAAATTGATCTTTTGAGTTCAGTATTCTGTAACTGTATGACTTATGCAAAATAAGCGTGCTACATCTTGAACTGCATTGTCGTTTACCATCTATTGGTCTGATCAGGTCAGACAAGATATCCAGAAATCCAGGTATCTCAAAAAATATGAAATCGAAACGTGCCCCTTTTTAACCAAAGAATGCAAAGAATGGTTATGTGTTTATCTGTCTATGTAAAAATGTTTGTTTACAAACATAAAACGAAAGTTTTGTTGTGGCACTTCCGAGGCCAAACGGATGGACCGATTTTGATGATTATTACGTCAATTGATTTGTCTTAGTCCAGCGAATGTCACTAAAGATAAGTGCGAGTCGGACTCGCGCATTAAGGGTTCCTTACAATTATCACAATTGGGTACGGAACCCTAAAATAAAAACTACAAATCAGCTTGGTGACAGACAGATAGGCAGACGGACGGATAGGCAGCGAAGTCTCAGTAATAGTAACAGACTATTATCAAGTACAGTGGCCGGCAGATTAGTTGAAAAAAATGTACTGCGAGAACTTTCCCCTTCCACGACAAAATTTCTCAACTTATCTACCGGTCACTGTATCGTTGAATAGGTTTGTCTACAAGTTAAGCTATAATGAACTATACAAACAAACAGTTGAACGCGTTCGTCAATTGTCACTGAGCACGTGACGGGGTCAATGGGCGATCTATTAGATACCTCTTTGTAAACATATTTGACATTATCTCAACTTATATTTAAGAGGTAAAGTTTAGGTTATCTTCAGCGAAATTGAACCGATTTTGATAATGTTTCTAAAGATAGAAAATTATTATTGAAATTCAAGGCAAAACAATTTATTCTTTTAAATAAGTGTCTCTGAGCTAAACCGCGGACACAGAAAGACAGACACGACGAAATAATACGTGATTAAGATCCGAAAAAATATAACTATGTTAACAAATCGTGTGAATTTAAAAAGTTTAATACTTGACACTGGCTATTCCTAAATGGCCATCAAGACCGAGAACAAAATAAAAAAAAAGGAATCTTCATCCCGAGATTCGAACGCTGTCTTCGTCGGAACAGAAGCCAGAGACCCTACGGTACAGGCTAACGAGTCTTTAGAAAGTGATTCGAAATTAACTAACACTTGTAGCACTATGTGTAGGCATGACACAGGGTTATTATAGCGTGGCGAGGCGTCGCGTCGCCATGGCCTGTATCGCCACGCGGATTTTTAGGTTTACCCGCGCACATAGATGCGCGCGTTTTTTTCACATAAAAAAAACGTGTGGCACTCGGGGACTGCCACGGTAAAGCTATTGGATAGCATTTTTTATTAACTTATGCAATTATGATTATTTTTTTATTTTGTACCACGTTGCCATGGTTACCATGGCAACATGAAGGCGGAGTGGGGGGTGTTAGGTTTTTTTCGTTACGAAATTTCTTCATTCAAAGCTCAAAGCTATGCAATAGCTTTGACATGTATTTACTTTTTAATTTCTCCATGTCCAGGGTTGCGGTTTCGGCTGTCAACTGCACCACATAGTGTATTGCTTGATATTCGCGTACGCCACCGAGCGGACCCTCATACTCAACTCTAAGGGGTGGCGGTACAACACGAAGGGGTGGGACTACGTATTCTACCCCTTATCCGACTCTTGCACCTCTGCTTATAATGATAAAGTGATACAGTGGCCAGGTAAATTGATGACATTCGTTAAACAGATTTTTCTTCTGTTTTCGCGATTGAAATTAAAGACATTTTTTGGTTTGAATCGCGTGGCGTTTATTACTTTTACAGGAACGTTTTGATACCTTTTTAATAATTGATTTTTGATAATACGGTAGTTTCACTGTAACTTTTTAATACATTAGAATGACAAATCATATCTCAGTCAATCCTGAAGAAGGGATCTGGAAAGGTCTCGAAACGTTGAGCGTTGTAACAATGCTAAAAGTAATAAACACCACGCGATTCAAACTGAAAAATGTCTTTAATTTCAATTCATTATAAATATTATTTCATATAGCCTTATTAATAAACGTGGAGTAAGGTAGAAATAATTTTATCACTTTTTGTTCCTGTCTGTTAACTTTGAAAGTTCTTGTCTCGGAAAGAGACAAAGCATGTTCTTACAACCCCGACCTTACTCCACGCTTATTAATAAGGATGTTAGAGTTTGTGTTCTAAGAGAAATGCTAGGTATCTAAAATTTTAGTACCCACCAGGTATTTAAATTTTTGTAGCATGTATATTAATGACTGTTGCTTTTGAAGAACAAAAGCAACAGTCATAAATATATTTCGCAAGGCATTATTTCACTATAATTATTTTACAAGGAGAAATGAATAATCATCAAAATTCAAAGCAGATCTTTTTTGATGATCCATTTTTCCTAGTAAATTCATTTTCATTTTGCTTTATTTAAATGACTAGTAGCGTCTCGCGGTTTCACCCGCGTTGGTAATAATATTGCTTTTTGAACTCATGCTTTCAAATACTATAGTACTCGCGGGACTCGAACCCGCGACTACTGGTATTCTAGTCCAGGTTTTTGAAACCTATTTTTCAAAAAGCTTTATTTCCTAAGAGTAGTAAACACTCTAAGAAATAACGTTTAGAATAATAATATTGATTTTATAATTTATATTTCAGTAAGTTACGACGCGAAGGTCGTGTCGCTACCGTTCATAGATTCCATATCGCAGAAGCCCAAGTTCTTGCCGCTGGCTATACCGAAGGATTTGGCGCATCGGTATGTATTATAATTACTTACGGCCGAATACAGAAACGCTACTCAAAATTTTAGTTCAAATTCCCATACTAATATTGAATTTAGAAGCTACTCAATCATCAAGTAGGCCTTAAATTTTAAGTGGCGTTTCTGTTGTCGGCTGTTAACGGTGAATCCCAACGAAAGGGAACTGAGCCAATTTTGAGTATGGAATTAGGAGGAACACTAACTTTTTATCCCGGCAGAGGACGCGAGTCGATTAATCTTAGGTTTGAATTAAGAACTGTCAAACATGTCTCGGCGCCAAATTGGCCATGTCGGTCTGAGACCGAAAGAATAAAAAAAAAACTCGGCGTTTCCATTGGTGGAGGATCATCATCGAAAATAAAAAAAAGATCATCCGATGCCAGCGCCTCTGCAAACAGCTTTGCGCGTGGCACCCCATTAAAATATCTTAGTCGTTTTTAAGGAAAATGGTTAAGACACACACATCTCTCAACCCTAACGCATATACCGTCTCCGTAACCGTCGTGTATAAAATTCTATATCTATAAAATGCTTTGTCCTGACTTTGTGACTGATGGATCAACGCACAGCCTAAACGACTGATAGTAAAGAGCTGAAATTTGAAGACTGTTCTTTATATGGTGTAGACATCCAATAAGAAAGAGTTTTTTCGAAATTCCCATCGGGCCTAAAAAAATATGAATTTAATTTTCTCTAATTTTAGTGGTTCCATAACTAATATATCATGCTTATGATATGGCATCCCCACGGACTGTACATCGAGTCTCAAGTTCAGATCTCTGCTTAAGTCACGTTTCAAATAAGGACCTAAGTGTGGGCAAACACTTTTATAACATTACAATTTTGATAAGGTTTATTTCTGCAATCAAGAAGTTATTATACGCGTATGTAATATTAATTACTGTTGGGGTAGAGATGGGCCGACGGTTGTTGCCGGGTATTCGGCAGGTGCCGAATGGTTCCCATTTTATAACCGTACAATAAAACCAACGTTTATAAATTACTAGCAGCGTCCCGCGGTTTCACCCGCGTAAGTCCCGATCCCGTGGGAATATCGAGATTAAAAGTAGCCTATAGCCTTCCTCAATAAATGGACTACACTGAAAGAATTTTTCAAATCGGACCAGCGGTTCCAGAGATTAGCGCGTTCAAACTAACAAACAAAAAAAACAAACTCTTCCGCTTTATAATAGTAATAGATTAGTACACGTTAGTACAATTTTAAACAACATAAAATGTTCGATAACATAGTATTAATTCAATGCTATATTACATTTATTTATTTTAAAACTACAAAACAACCCTTATAAATTAACGATCTCATACAAAAAACCCTCCTAGACACTACCCAGAAGGCTAAAAGGCATAAAGGCCGAAGTTGGTTACGATTTTCTTATATCTAACTGTATTTTTATTTGGTGTTTAATTATCTAAGTATTGCAACATTCCCCTCATTTATTGTTAATTAGAGACAATTTAAAATCCTTGCCGTGTAGCCCCGGCATAGTAAAGGGTTACCCCATCTCTTCCCGTGGGTTTTGTAAAAGGCGACTAAGGGATCTGAGGGAGACTAGCAAACCTTAAGTTTTCCCCGCGTAGTTGGGGGTAAACTGCTTGGTCCTTAGAAGGGTTGGTGTCAGGCAGGCGGCCGACCGTATTTTTTTTGCCAAATCTATTTGCGGAAGGTATGGTCAATAATGACTTAACTACTGCGCCGCCCCCAAATACAAAAGCAATTTGGGGTTTATCGGACCCCGGGCTCCCGAGAGGGATGCAACCGGGAACATCGCTTGGATGAGAAAGAAGAGGGAATTTAAAATCTGAATATCTCCGAAATAAAAAGATCAGCTTCGCCGGCTATAATAAATCCGGCAAGTATGCTAGTCGACAAAACCAATAGTCAGCCAATCCCTAATAACGGTTATCGCTTAGTCAAGCATCGCCGGCTTCTTAATTAATGAATGGAGGTAAAACGGATCGTTTGGTTTTATTGTTAATGTACGGTTGTTGACAAATACCTTTTAAAATATTATTATGATTACCCCCAATATACATACGTACATACATGTTACCAAAGTCAAAGTCAATTGTTTTTCTATTCACTGCCAGCAATGTTACAAATACATCATTTTTTTTTAATGATTTAAGTGTGGTGTTGAATGCGTCCTCAGATGTGAAGAAACCACTATAAACGTTACCTCTTTGTAATATAAAGTGTAGATTAACTGCCTATATTCACTAAGAACCTTAATTTTTATACACCCGATAGGACCATAGATCTCAGTATCAGGTATCAATTTCAAGTAGAAAATCGGTGGTGACGGACAGACAGACGGACGGATAAGCGAGTGATCTTATAAAGCGTCCTTTTAGAAATATTTTAAACGATAAATACGTCTGCAAAAAACCACTCGCGGCAAGGCGAGCGGCGCTTTAATCCTTTAAAATATTTCTAGTAGGTCTGCCTAGAACAATAAAAAATTTCAGCTCAATCAGTAAGCGGGATCAGTAGTGGGTAAAATTTAACTTGCAAGATTGGTCCAATACTAACTAACTGGGCAAGTTAAATAAAAGCTTGTAAAAACATCTTATTACGAAGTAAGCTTCCTTTTGTTACTGTTTGGGGTACGGATGAGTGATTTATTCGACCATTATTTTCAGGATAGTACGTTTCAACGGCGACCCCGCGTCGTGGTGGATCGGTCAGATCTTGAAGTACATCCTGAAGCCGAAGCCCGCTATGCAGAAGGCTATCAACGAAACTATAGCCAAGATGAACTTCAAGAATCCTATTGTTGGGTAAGTAGGTGTCATTGGACGTTAGTATTTTTTTATTTTCTATTTGCGATCGGTCTTTGGACCATGAGCTGATGTGTTATGGAGTCGTGTGTCTTGGAGAAAGACGTGACCATTGTCTCGCCTTCCTTGATTAGAGTACTGGCTTGCGTTTTAATCTGATTTCCCTCATAGTTTAGGAGCTCAAAGTGGGTTGGGGTGATTTGCAAGTTTCCTGGCGTGCAGAACTTTGTAACGGCTAATCTCTTCTTGAATTGATGCCATGTCAAGATAATCATGAATTTCGTTGTTTCGGGTGTGCAACGTTGCATTTACTATTGTTAATGCAACGGTCATTGGACGTAAATAGGAATTTGTTGGGCCTCTGTGAGCACGATAGCCCAAATCCAGCGTCCATTGGGTGCCCCTTTTCTGCCTTACATGACATTTCTGTCGATAAGCGCCATGTTTTAGAAATGGGTTATGAATAGAATGAGTTCTCATCAAAATCCCCCTGGCACTGCATGAGGTTCACAGAATTGGTTAAATAATTCCAGTGTCCACATCAGAAGAACGGACAAGGTGGGCACAGAAGCGGCGTTCCACCACATCCAGGAGTACATGGGACACGTGAAGGGATACTACGACCAGCTCGAACTGACGCAAACCGTCTCCGAGCGACGCGTCTACTTGGCAACTGACGACGCCAATGTAAGTGTATAGGGGACAGTGGGAATGTGGGCACGGAAGCGGCCGCTGTACCGTCAGGCCACTATCAGGAGCCTCCACCCGGGATCAGTTATAGTTAGATCGTGTCCCCAATTGCTAAGGTGTTCGGTTCTCTATAAAGGAGAGCAGCATCGTGGCCAAGTGATGTAGGGGAACCAGTTTGAAAGGTTTTACAAGGAATAATTTCAGGGGACTTCCAAGCGACTATCATGTAGGACCACTGCAGGTCATGGCCTGGAGGGCGCTTTTCATTAGGTCGCACTATTTGGGTTGGAGGGGTGTATCAATACCCATCTTCCGAGCCTGTCCTAAGCTGGACAACTAGTTGAGTTCAGTATGCTTTGCAAGAAGCTTTTTCAGCGCTTGAGACTTGCTAAAGCTGGGGTCCCACAGCCTGTTTTATCACAGGTCGCGCCACGCCTGTCGAGGCCTGTGCGACAGATTGCGTCTCGCACCGAACCGTTCCCACAGCCTGTGCCGGCCTGTCGTTACCGCCAGTCCTGTACGGGCGAGTGAAGTGAATGAGTTTGAACAAACGCGCCTTCACAGACCGCGACAGGCGCCACCGCGCCTTTCAACTTACCTACTCTCGACCGTTAAGACGGGTGACTACAGGCTTTATCGGATGCTACAGTTGCCACGGCCTGTCGGTCCGGTCTAGTCCGGTCTGGCCTGTTATAACACAGGCCGTAGGACCCGAGAGGTATATGGTTAAATAGCAGCTGATTACGGACAAAGTTCAGGGAATCTAACGTAAATATTGTGTTTTATGTTATAGGTACTATCAGACGCCATATCCAAGTACCCCGAGTACTCGTTCCTGGGCGACGCGGCGCGAGCAGCTTCCGCCGCCACGCACCGCCGCTACACGCCGCGCTCGCTGGCCGCGCTGTTGGTGGACCTCGCTCTGCTAGCGAGGACCGACTATCTCGTCG
Source organism: Idaea biselata (assembly GCA_958496205.1). Classification (NCBI taxonomy): domain Eukaryota; kingdom Metazoa; phylum Arthropoda; class Insecta; order Lepidoptera; family Geometridae; genus Idaea; species Idaea biselata. The sequence goes on from OY292401.1 coordinate 26,910,839, forward strand.
CTACGTTCAGTAGTCAGGTACTACCAGACATAGCGCAGCCTCCGCCGCCACGCACCGCCGCTACACGCCGCGCTCGCTGGCCGCGCTGTTGGTGGACCTCGCTCTGCTAGCGAGGACCGACTATCTCGTCGCTACGTTCAGTAGTCAGGTACTACCAGACATAGCGCAGCCTCCGCCGCCACGCACCGCCGCTACACGCCGCGCTCGCTGGCCGCGCTGTTGGTGGACCTCGCTCTGCTAGCGAGGACCGACTATCTCGTCGCTACGTTCAGTAGTCAGGTACTACCAGACATAGCGCAGCCTCCGCCGCCACGCACCGCCGCTACACGCCGCGCTCGCTGGCCGCGCTGTTGGTGGACCTCGCTCTGCTAGCGAGGACCGACTATCTCGTCGCTACGTTCAGTAGTCAGGTACTACCAGACATAGCGCAGCCTCCGCCGCCACGCACCGCCGCTACACGCCGCGCTCGCTGGCCGCGCTGTTGGTGGACCTCGCTCTGCTAGCGAGGACCGACTATCTCGTCGCTACGTTCAGTAGTCAGGTACTACCAGACATAGCGCAGCCTCCGCCGCCACGCACCGCCGCTACACGCCGCGCTCGCTGGCCGCGCTGTTGGTGGACCTCGCTCTGCTAGCGAGGACCGACTATCTCGTCGCTACGTTCAGTAGTCAGGTACTACCAGACATAGCGCAGCCTCCGCCGCCACGCACCGCCGCTACACGCCGCGCTCGCTGGCCGCGCTGTTGGTGGACCTCGCTCTGCTAGCGAGGACCGACTATCTCGTCGCTACGTTCAGTAGTCAGGTACTACCAGACATAGCGCAGCCTCCGCCGCCACGCACCGCCGCTACACGCCGCGCTCGCTGGCCGCGCTGTTGGTGGACCTCGCTCTGCTAGCGAGGACCGACTATCTCGTCGCTACGTTCAGTAGTCAGGTACTACCAGACATAGCGCAGCCTCCGCCGCCACGCACCGCCGCTACACGCCGCGCTCGCTGGACACTATTTTAAACCAAAACTACTATTTACTACCAAACGTACTATTTACTACCAAACTTACTTTTTTCTACCAAACTTACCATTTTCTATCAAAACCTCTATTTCCTATCAAAACTTCCAATTTTTACCAAAACGACTACTTTTTACCAAAACGAATGGTAGATTCATTAGCATTAGTCAGCATTGATTGTTGCGATAATACTGATAATCCGCGGATGCGGATGTTGATATTACAACCAATGCTAATATTTAGCGGATGCGGATCCCAATGCAACTAATCTGTTTCAAACCAGCCTCTCTTTATGACTTACTATTATTCCATCTATAATACGACCTTATTGTGTCTACCACCAGGTGGGGCGAGTAGCCTACGAGATGATGCAAGCAAACCGCATCGACGCATCAAACAGCTACTTCTCTCTCGACGACATCTACTACTACGGTGGGCAGAACCCACACGACCGAATCGCTGTCATGGACAATCGAGGGACCAATCAAGACATCGGCTTCGAGGTGAGAACCGCATCGACGCATCGAACCGTTACTTTAGTGGGCAAAACCCTCACAATCGCATCTCTACTATTGTTGACCAACCAGGACAAATCGCATTTCTAGTATCGTTGACCAACTAGGACATCGGCTTTGAGGTGAGAACTGCGCACTATAGCCGCACAAACCCGCGCGATGGCATCTCTAGTATCGTCGTTAGGACATCGCTTTTAAGATTCAAATTGCAAAGGATAAACATCGCCCCAAGTACCAACTGATGCGTCAGCTGTTAACACCAACATGAACTAAATGACTGGGTGTACGCGCGTACAATGTACGTCACGTCATGTAAACGAATGGTACGCGTTTGTGATACAGCTTTTAAGCCTTAAAAAGAGACCAGCGGTCTGCTGGGTGGTCTCCCTTACGAGCACGAGAAATCGAGACGAGTCTTGGTATTGTCATGGGGTCCCATCTCGAACAAAAGAAATTTAGTTCTAAAAAAATTCAACAGATGGACATACTAGTATTCCTGGTAATTTTTAATTCAAGAATGCAATATAATAACCTCTAAATTTTGATGTCATTATTATTTAAAAAAATCTGGCATTGGAAAATATTAAAAATCCCGTTAAAAATGGAACTATTTAGATTTTTGAGAAAATTAAAGGCAAAGTGACGACGACATCTAGTAATGGTAGGTGGAACTATCTGACCCATATCGACTGAACGTTATGCCATCTGTAAAAATAAAACGCAAATGCGAAAAACTTCGAAATAGGTACCTACCTCTACAAACTTTTTCGCTTTTGGATTCTGAGTCGAGTGCTGTTTTAATTTCGTGTTTTATTTTAAATTGGACAACTTGGTGTGAAATATACGGACTCCGATACTTCCTAGTGATTTGGCTTTTTGAAATGATACAACTTGGTGTGAAATACGGACTCTGAAACTTTTTATTGATTTGGCTTGTTGAACTGATACTAACTAACAACTTGGCGTGAATACGGACCCTGAAAGTTTCCTAAGATTTGGCTTGTTGAACTGATCTAACAACTTGGCGTGAATACGGACCCTGAAAGTTTCCTAAGATTTGGCTTGTTGAACTGATAACTAACAACTTGGCGTGAATACGGACCCTGAAAGTTTCCTAAGATTTGGCTTGTTGAACTGGTTTACTGGACGATTTTTCTGCGACCACTGGCTATCTTACCTCGGACAAACGATTTTAGTGTTTAATAAATAACCTACCTAATTCATTGTGCAAAATGCCGCCGCACAAATGCCACTATTTTATGTGTAAAAACACGTCTGACAAAAAGTCAGTGTTTACTTTCCCTTGGAACGACCCAGAACGCCTGAAAATATGGATAGAGAATTGCGGTAAGTAAAATCAATTACCTCCTTATTTTGTTACTACAGTATGTTTTGATCGGTTTTGACTTAAATAAAAGCTTGTAAACTAGTACATAGAGTTCTGTGAGACCTCGCCAGTACAAACTTTATGCAAGTATGATAAGATTGTAATAATAACAAACATAGACCTAATACATAAAACATACCTACTTAGTAACAACATCAAACAGTGCACTAATCTGACCTTGCAATCAAATCTTATTTGAACTAAAAATAAGTTATAAACGAGGTATTTTAGTAACTATGAACAACATAACAAATAATAATATAATTAATTGTTTTAGGTAATATGACAATAACTCATTTACCCCCACATTGCTTGAGATCAAAACATCTATGTGTGGACCACTTTAAGAGAAAATATATAACTAATGAATCGGGTAAAAGAAAGAGATTGAGAAAAATTGCAGTTCCTGACCATTATAAATCAGAAGAAATCTCAAGCACTCCCTCCATTTCAGGTAAATTAATTATCTAATACTAATATTATAAAGAGGTAACGTTGGTAACATGTATGTATGTATGTATATTGTCTTCAAACTGAACAAATTTTACTGTGAAATGAACTGAAAAGTTCTGAAAAAGCAAACTATGTCTCAGCTGAACCGAGATTAAAATTGTTTACCTACTTAATTTAAGTTTTAAACCATACTATAAAATTAGGAGGTCAAGTCTACCATTACAAGAGGTTCAAAATTAATGGGGAATGACAATGGCTGGTTTTGACAATTTTATACTTTCCGGTCAAATCAAATCTGGCAAATTAATTTTGACCGACTTCTTTCTTTCCGATTATGTTGAGATTTTAAATTCCACTAAGTAAATTAGTATGTTTGTTACTTCTTTACACAAAAACTCTCTTATCCGAGCGATGTTCCCGGTTGCATCCTTCTCAGGAGCCCCGGGTGCACTATGCCCCCAATTGTTTTTTGTTATTTTGTTTTGGTGCAATAGGTAAGTTGTCCATAATTGACCATAACGTCTGCAAATAGATTTGGCAATATTTTGACGACCGGCCGCCTGCCTGACACCAACCCTCCTAGGGACCAAGTAGTTTTTCGACACCCACGGGGGGAAGAGATGAAGTAATCCTATTCTATGCCGGGGCTACAAGGCAGAACGTAAAATTCTACTAATATTATGGATGTGAAAGTTTGTGTAATGTAAGTCAGTAAGTAAACAATAATGTTTGTTACTTCTTCCCGCAAAAACTACTAAACCGATTACATTTAAACTTGGTATGCAGATAGCTGGAGATCTGGATTAACACATAGACTGGTTTTTTATCTCTATATTCCCGCGGGATCGTGACTTACGCGGCTGAAACCGCGGTTCTCAGCTATTAGTTTGATAAAATAAAGGTGTGGTAAATCACTATTACATTAATTTTTGGGTTCCGTACCTCATTAAGGTAAAAAGGAACCCATATAACATCACTCGCTTGTCTATCTGTCTGTCTGATATTGAAACACTAAACAGAAAGAAAAACAAAAGATGATGAAAACTAAAGACCTTTGTTTTTGTTGTACTTTGATTGTGTTTTGTTTATGTTTCGATCTTTTTAGGGTTCCATACCGAAAGGGTAAAAACGGGACCCTAATACTGAGACTTCGCTGTCTGTCATCAGGATATATATCATATCATAACCGTAATAGCTAGGCAGTTGAAATTTTTACAGATGTATTTCTGTAGCCGCTATAACAAGAAATACTAAAAACAAATATATAAGTGAAGCTCCCGTACAACCAACGTGATTTTTCACGGTAAAACGCAACGTATGCGTGATTTATTTTGACCACTGGTGTCATCTAGTGATGAACTGGCGTCAGTGGTAAAGATAAAATGCAAACGGGCGTCGTCGTTGCGTGATACCAGTGTTAATTTTAGGGTTCCGTACCCAATTGTGATAATGGTACGGAACCCTTCGTGCCGCACATGGCCGGTTTTATTCTTTCTTGTCTTGAGTGTTTTTTTCCTCTAATGTTTACTACTGTAATTCACCCGGACAAATAGGAACAAGGTATCATTTACTTTCACCCAAAAATATCAGACAGACACATGGACAAGCAAGTGAGTTTATAATAGTTTCTGTTTTACCTTTTGAGGTACTTACGGAACTCTAAAAACGGTAAATAATGGTATTTCCCTTTGACCTAGAACCACGAATTGGACAGAAAACCAAGTCTTACACCACAAGTCAGAATAATTATAAAATTTAAAAAAAGAGTAATAATAAGTAGGTATAATGTAATTCTGTGCGTGCACAATATTGAAGTCGATCGGTAAAGAACAATGGCCATAAATTACTTTCTCTGAAAATCTTGTTTTGATCCAGTCATTATAGTAAGTTCACCTCGGAATTCGAGATACCCCGCTGTAAAAACTAAATACTTGTATATTGACACCCTAAAAGTTGTCTCAAACCTATTATGGTAGGGTGTGCGCAACTATTAAATTTCAAGGTCAAAGGTCACAAAAATCGGTTTTTGCGCTTTTTTTGCAAACATCTCACTTCCTAGGGCCGGCGCAGACCTGACGGAGCGCAGCGCAGAGAATTTTTGATTGTCATAATATTATCGACCTTGTTCTCATTAAAATAATATTCAAAATCAGTTAACAAAACAAATAAATCCGCGCGCATGCTCGCGCCTCCGCGCGTATTGTGTGTTAACTGATTTTGAATATTATTTTAATGAGAACAAGGTCGATAATATTATGACAATCAAAAATTCTCTGCGCTGCGCTCCGTCAGGTCTGCGCCGGCCCCTATGAGTTTTTTGCTATTTGTATTTGTTATCAATATTGTAGAATACAAAATTCTCTACAAATTTTGTTTAAAAAAAAAATTAGGTATTAAGGGGTATTAAGCTGAAAGGGGTTTGTTCTAGAGGTCTAGGCAAACAACTTTTGTTCTACGACTTTTGGAAATAAGAACTTTTTTTCGAAAATTTGAATTTGTATCACTGAAAAAAAAAACAGCTGTTTTTGTAAATAAAGGCAATTAATGTTAAGATTGTAGTGATCCAAACTAAACAAAAGGGCACTATAAGGTCAATGACCTCAAACTCTAAAAAACAACTGATTTTCATGCAAACTTTAAACTCAAAATTTTCGAAAACTACTTCGAATTTCCAAAAGTCGTAGAACAAAAGTTGTTCGCCTAGACCTCTAGAACAAACCCCTTTCGGCTTAATATCCCTTAATTCCTTAAAAAAAAATTAAACAAAAATTGTAGAGAATTTTGTATTCTACAATATTGATAATAAATACAAACAGCAAAAAACCCATGGGAAATGAGATATTTACAAAATAAACACAAAAAAACGATTTTTGTGACCTTCGACCTTGAAATTTCATAGTTGCGCACACCCTACCATATGTAGGTTATGAAACAACTTTTAGGGTATCAATATACAAGTATTTCCAGACTTATAGCTGGGTATCTCGAATTCCGAGATTCTTACCTAATTCAAGCTTATATGACTGGATCATTATGTAGGTACCTAAGTAAATAGAAAATTTTGTAAAATATTAATTACTAACGCATAAATACATAATAGAAAATATAGGTACCTATTTAAAAATAATCTCTGCGGTTAAAAGATATGTAGACTTTCATTTTTAGCAGTATTCTGTACATTTTATATCATATAGGTACCTATTTTAACTTGATGTTAAGAGGGTGGGTACTGAGTACTGTTACTATTTCCATACAAACATAATACCAAAATAGAATTATGAAAATTTAGTTTTCTACCTGAATATCGGTATTATTCGGATTAAGATTTTACTTTTACAGGGCCCCCACCACAAGGTTTTCCAAAATATTCATTCGAAATGAAATAAAACGGAACTACATTTCGTTCATTTTTTCAGCGTAAATAATTACTAGTTTACATCTTATTTGTTTCATATTATTCCTAAAAAAACCTTATGATGGGAGCCCTGTAAAAGTAAAATCTTAATCCGAATAATACCGATATTCAGGTAGAAAACTAAATTTTCATAATTCAATTTTGGTATTATGTTTGTTTGGAAATGAAAATAACACTTATGTTTGAGTTTCATAAGTGTTATACTGTTTTACACAATTAATTAGGGGCAGTGTTGGGCAAAATTTCATTGCAAGGTACAATTTAAAATAACAATTTAATATTTGTTTATTAAAAGTTCACAATTAACAATTAATCAATGGTTAATTTATATTTTTCAATTAACGATTAATAAATTGTTAGTTTTAATTGTACCTTACAATTAAACTTTGCCCAACACTGACAGGCAGATACTTCCCGAATTAGATTTTTAGGGTTTCGCAGCTAAATATATTTAGCTGCGAAACGAAAAAAAGAACTACAGATAAACATCAATATTAATTGTTAGTTTTAATTGTTTCTAAAAACAATTAAAAATATTAGTTTTTTTTTTAAGTTGTATCCTGCAGTTAATATGAGTTCATTTAAATAAATAAATTGTAACTAACAGATTAATTGCAATTAAATTAATTGTGAATTAATTAATTGCAATTATGCGATGATTAAAATGTTATTGATTAAAGACTACACTGATTAGGGGTATCTACATTTCTGGAATTTTATTATCAAATTGATTTAATTATTGTAACATGTAACTTTGAAACGATTATAAATCATTATTCCAATCTAATCCTATTATCCTATTATTAGAATTTATATGGGATTATGTCTTCTGAATATGCTAATCTTTTTTAGGTCAAGAAGCACTGGCAGAAGAAGACACCCTAAAAGTGCTGACACCAAAGAAGGTGTATTCTAATAAAAGAGCGTCCCATGAGCTGCCCGATAATTCAGGAAGTGAAGAAGTGAAGGACTACACCATTTTCACATGTTCCACGCCGAAGAGAAGGAGAAGATGTGTAGAGGAAGACACCCCTAAATGTAAAATATTGAAAAATAGATTAGTTGATTGTAAGAAAAAAATGAAACGCGAAATAATAAAAAACAAATCAATTAAAGATCAGATTAATAATAAAAATATGATTGATATATCAAAGCACAAGTTTAGTAGTGAATCAAGTAAATTGTTAACGAAAATGCAATTAAGGAAATCAAAATCAAAAAAACAATGGACGGAAAAGGAAAAAAAATTTTGCATGACTTTGTATTATAAATCACCATCAGCTTATAAATTTATGGTTAATTCAGGAATCGTATTGGCCGCTCCATCAACAATCCAGCGCTGGCTACAAGAAACAAATTGTTTACCAGGAATCAATAATGAAATATTTAATAATATACAAATTAAATTTTCAGAAAAATCGATTAATGAAAGGGCATGTACGGTATGTTTTGACGAAATGAGTATTATGGTTGATTTAGAGTATACAACAAAATATGATTTAATAGAGGGGTTTGAAGATTTTGGTGGTGGAAATCGTATACAAACTGAGGCTAAGTCCGCATTAGTGTTTATTGTAAGAGGTATTTATTCCAATTGGAAAATACCGATAGCATACTTTTTATCATCAAAAACAGTTGATTCGAACAAATTGGCTACTATTGTTGATTCTGTGATTAATAAATTATTTGAGTGTGGCTTATTACCAAAGGTTACTGTTTGTGACCAAGCCACACCAAATGTAAAAATGATTAAAAAACTCGGAGCTACGGTTGATTCTCCTTTCTTTTTTATTAATGGACATAAAATATTTGCCATATTCGACGTTCCTCATTTAATCAAAAATGTCCGAAATAATTTGATAAGTGGTGATTTTGAATTAGAAGGGAATCTGATTTCATTTAATGATATAATCAATGTGTATAATTTAGATAAAAATAATAAAAGCAAATCTTTAAAAAAATTGACTCCAGTGCATATCAATCCAAATAATTTCCAGAAAATGAAAGTGAAACTGGCAACACAAATTCTGAGTAATTCTGTTGCTAGTTCTATTAAAACTGCAGCAGACAGCGGAGAGTTAATAAGTGATTCTGCAAAACATACAGCTGATTTTGTTCAATTGTGCAATGATTTGTTTGATTGTCTCAATTCTAGAAGTAAAGTTGATTCTAATCCTTACCGATGTGCAATTACAATCAATAAAAATTCCTTAGTCAATCAGACCTTAATCAAAAGCAAAGACATATTTAGTAGATTAAAGAAAATTAGTTATACAAAAAAAAATCAAAAACATTTAACACGCCCCCCCTGTTTTGATGGTATGATGCAAACAATTAATGCAGTACAACAACTCTCCGCTGAGGAATTTACAGCAGGCACTGGTGTCAAATTTATGATTACGTATCGATTAAATCAAGATGTAATTGAAAATCTGTTTGGAATTTATAGAATCAGAGGTGGCTGTAACAAAAATCCAACATCAAAATCATTAAGATCAGCATTTCGATCAAATTTATTAAATAACTTAATGAAATTTGATAAAACTAATTGTGAATCCGATCACGAATTGTTTGTAGCTACTCAGGAAAATACACAACACGCAAATCCTCGACCATCAACATCATCGTCTGTAACCCTACAAGGTGTTATAAGCGATGATGTTGACAATCAACCTTCATGTTCGAGTTCCAATGTAACACCAACTCAGGATGGATCAGGCAATCCATCCGAAGTGACAGTTACATTGGAAACCTGTTCTGTTGTGTATTTTGCTGGATGGCTAGGCAGATGTTGTGCAAATAAATTTGATTGTTCAGATTGCAGAAATATATTGTTAAAAAATCAAGTTGATTTAACTGATAAGAAGCAATTGTTGTTGATCAATAAAACATATTCCAATATAGCAACTCCCACTCTCAAATCCCCTAGTGATTTTTTATTCCAATTGGTGAACCAGTTATTAGATTTTTACAACAAAAATATTAACAAATTATACAAAAGTGATTTAGTGGCTGATTTAGTACAAAATTTTAAAAAGAATATCAATATCCCAGATGATTATCATGATTTCAATCATTTTGATTTTTTAATTAAAAAAATATTAGAAGTTAAGATTCATGATTATTGTAAAAGTCGTAAAAAATCATTACAATCTAGTTCAAAATTAAAAATTCTTCAAAATAGATAGGAATTTTGAATCGTTGATTTTAATTATCATTTTTTTGAAAGGCTTCATAAAAATTAAGCCTTCCAATTATGTTTATATAACTAAATTAAGTAAATTTCAAGAATACAGTGATGTCCTTCAGTTTAACTTGAGACACAAGGAAGATTTGACTGTGCCCTGTAGCTCCAGTATACTTTATTATAATAAATTACTTAAAGACGTGTGTGGCATGTCCATAAAAAGATTCGAGGAATATATTAAACTTTAATTGTGTATTAGATACACAATTTAAGGTACTATTACCTAATTTAAGTACAATTTAATATTAGGTACTATTTTAATGTCATATTTTAAAGAAAATATTAATTCACGGACAGGATTATTGGTAACTCCTGTTGAAGTTATAGAATTAATATACAATTTTAAATTTACAAGGTTGTTTTCACTACAAATATTATTAAATAACGGGATATTTACCATGTTTTAATTTGTTTTTGACGAGACTCGATATTTCGCCAGTAATTTCAACTGGCTTGTTCACGAGACTCGTAAAATATCGAATTCCGTCAAAAACAAGTTAAAACATGGTAAATGTCCCGTTTAGTAATATTTAAAGAAATAATTTGTATTAAGAAGGTACAGCGTAATTTACTAGTTTATTTCCAATAAAAAGTAATTTACGCTGTAAAAATGAACGAAATGTAGCTCCGTTTTATTTAATTTCGAATGAATATTTTGGAAAACCTTGTGGTGGAGGCACTATTATAAATAAAATCTTAATCCGAATAATACCGATATTAAAGTAGAAAACTAAATTTTTCATAATTCTATTTTGGTATTATGTTTGTATGGAAATGGTAAAAGTACCCACCTTCTTAATGTTATGTGTGACGATTGTAATTTAACACTTGATCACAAAAAAGTAAACCCCTATGATGGTTAACTTTTTTACGATTCTTGTGGGTTCTTCTCATCGGAGGGCGCGTGTCGAAATCATAATTTTAAGCCTCGACGTTTTTAATTTGTACATAAATATTCTTCTTAAATAAATGATTTAGACTTTTTGTCTTTTTTTATAAATTTTATTACACTTAACCGGTTTTTTTACTTGACTGACTTAAACACGTACCTAAAACTCTAATAACTAACATCAGAATTTCAGTATCAGACCACCAGAATCGAACACAGAATTTAAGTGGAGTAACGTATTAACGTCAAGTAAAAAAAGGTAAATGATGGAAAAATGGCCATACCTTGGAAAATAAGTCTCCATATCTTTTAACCACCAAAGTTTTTTTTAATAAATTTGTGTTTATGTGTAAATGATTAATATTTTACTATATTTTTTTATTAATGTAACAAGAATGTTAGCGCAAATAATATATGGCCATTGTTCTTTCATGACTGATATCTGTTTAAGAGGATAGTCTCCATTTTCTTTGTCCATACAAACGTAGTTTAAATTTTCCTCCCTGGATAAAGACATTAGAGCAAATATGTTTATGCCATAAAACCTGTATCTGTCATGACATCTACCTTTTTATTTATTTTTATTTTCTAATTAAAATTAAAATAAAAAAATAATAAAATGAAAAAAATAAAAATGGCATAATAGTAGATTGTATAACAAGGGAGCAAAATAGTATTTTTACGGCGAGGGCGTTACTTTGAATCACGAGCAAAGCGAGGAATTCTAGAATAGAATCCCGAGCGTAGCGAGGGATTCTAACGTAGAATTCTGAGCGCAGCGAGGGATTCAAAGTATACATCGCCCGAGGCAAAAATAATTTGCTCTCGAGTCATATACTCTACTTTTCATCCCCTTCTATGAGAAAATAAATAAGATATAGTGTTACGTAATTCGTGAATATACCTACCTATTTACTTAAACAAATAAACTAATGAACTAATGAAACTCATGAAACACATGAAACTCATGAAACTCATGAAACTAATTAAACTAACGAAACTAACGAAACTAACAAAACTAGCGAAACTAACGAAACTAACGAAACTAATGAAACTAATGAAACTAATGAAACTAATGAACTAATGAAACTCATGAAACTAATGAAACAAACGAAACAAACAAAACCAATGAAACTAATGAAACTCATGAAACTAATGAAACTAATGAACCTAATGAAACTAATGAAATTAATGAACCTGATGAAACTAATGAAACAAATGTAACTAATGAAACTAATGAAGCAAATGAAACTAATGACACTAATGAAACTGAAACTAATGACACTAATGAAACTAATAAAATAAATAAATTCTGTAAACAACACACAGCGCCATCTAGCCCCGTGGTAAGCCAGTAATTCATATAATTTACGTTTGATTTCTATGAATGATACATATGTTCCAAATTCAAATTTACTTTGCTCCCGGCTGTTTTATTTTGCTCCCGGCTGTTTTACTTTGCTCCCGGCTGTTTATCTTAACAGAAAAGAGCTACTTTGGTCGCACTTATAGAGGACCAAAGCGACACTTTTCGAATAGATGGGATGAAAACATATTTGCTCTAATGTCTTTATACAGGGAGGAAAATTTAATCTACGTTTGTATGGAGAAAGAGAATGGAGACTATCCTCTTAAGAAATCCTGTGTTGGAGTGGAGCGAAACCTGAAGTAGGTAGGTAAATATAGTCACAAAAGAATGTAGGCACGGAGGAGCTCAGTGACACAAATTAACCGGCTTATAAAAACAAAAATGCGTGTAAGTAGGTAACGCCTAGTTACCTACCTACGTGTCTTTGTTGTTGGCCGTTGAAGAATTTCCTCGTCTGGAGTCAAGCCTGCATCAGGTCATGCTTATCTTATCAATATCACAGAATGCATTTTGTTATCGAAACCACAGATCACAATATTACCTACCTACTACGTCGGAACTGAATAGTATGAAGAAGTTAGTATATAAGTAGATACTACTTTATAAAACTTTGTATACCTACCCAATAGGTAGGTAGAGATAGGTACCTATACAAAATTGTGGGGTCCTAAATTCAGAGGAAGTGGTTCAAGCATACTTACTTAATATTAATTTATTAAATAAAAGACTCAAAACATTATTTATTATTGATGATGAATTGATGGATTATAAAATAAATATAAATTTGACATAATACCTACATACTTACCTCTAACTACCTATCAAAGCAGCAAAGCAAACTTTAGTTAGATACCTACCTATCGAATCAGTCCGTTCGCGCGTTTGTACAATGTCCAGATAGGTACTTACTTGAGTCGCGGGCGTACGCTACGCCATCTATATTATTTTAGCTTTTAACGCTTAGTAACAAGTCTCTCTTGTCATATTTGGAAGTGGCCCTAGATGTCGCTAGTTTCCCTACATTCAGACAGTAGGACCTAGTCCAGCCTAGCCCAGCCTTAGCGACACCTAGTGACCACAACAGCAGTTACAAATTATGCGTACGAATTATTTAGTTACGACGGTTCAGAATTGATGTACGGTATGAGGTATCTGTACGTTAGTATTATGTGATCTGTGGTATTGTGTATGTATCATTATGTATATGTATTTACAACAACAACAAAAAGTATAATATGTTGTATATTCGTTATCTGGTACCCATGGTATAAGCCTAGTGCTTAGTTTAGGGCTAGATTGCGCTGTGTAACGTCGTGCAATATTTATTTATTATATCCGTTGTCTAGTCACCGTAACACAAGCTAAGTAGGGCTTTTAGGGCTAGATGTCGTTTGTGATGTTCAGAATGTATTTATTTATATCGTCAGGTCGGTGATCAAATCGGTGTCGCAGGCAACCATTGGAACGGCTTCGGTCGCGGCACCAACAGACGGACAAATGTTGTAAGTATTTTTCTTATAGGTCTCTTATTAACAGGGTATCTTATTATAATACAAACTAGGCTCATAAGAGCTTTGGATCTTATAGAGACCTGGACGTTTCTAGTTTCTTTGTGTCTACTTTGTATTTACAAAAAAATATATAATACAGTGTAGACCGTTTAGTACGACTTCGCATTTAACAACCAACCGTTTTTAGCGACGTAAGTACAGTATAATCCGGTTATAGCGACGGCCAAATGACCGGTGATATTACGTCGTACTAACCGGACCCCGTACTAAACGAACAGACATTTTTGTTTTTTATTAATCACAATTAATGTGTTTATTAATATGACTAAGAAATTAAAAATTTATGTAAGTATGCCATTTTTGTACGCGTACTCACTCGTTACTTGCAAATTAAGTAACTGCTGTAAAATAAATAGTCGCATTCCAATCAGCGATGCAGCGATTCTTATCTAAGTACAATTTATTTGTAAACACGTCAACGCTTGGCTTTGTAACCGGACAGTTGTGTTAAATTCCGTCGTTAAAAGCGGTCAGTCGTTGTAAGCGGAGTCGTAATAAACGGATGTACTTTCATGGTGGCTCATATGAAAACCACACAAATGAGGTCTAGCGTACTTATTATTATATTAAGAACTAAATTGTAACCTTGGACTTACAGACAAATAAATGAATTGAATTGAATATATCACCCCTCTTTTTCCCTTGGGGGTTAAAAAATAACAAGTTATGAACCTTTTTGTTTTCAGAACGGGCTGATACCATGGTACAAAACAGCAGACCACCTCGTTCTATATCCATTCCCAGAGTACAAACAAGTTCCGATGTATTCGGACACAAGACAAAACGACTTATAATACACGACCTAACCAACGAACAACCGAATACAGAAACGCTACTCAACATTTAAGAGGACAGTCTCCATACAAACGTAGTCGACTGTTTTCTCCCTGGATAAAGATATTAGAGCAAATATGTTTATGCCATAAAATCTACGCCATGACTATGCCCCTATTAATTGTTTTTTATTTTCATATTCTAATTTATCAAAAGTTTTTTTGTTTTGTAATAAGAAAATGAAAATGGCATGGTCATGGCAGATATAGGCTTTATGTAGGGCTGCCATATCTAAAATCTGCTTATCCGGACTAAAAACCTCGGATTTTGGAGCCGGACAGGCCGCGGATGATGATGATGAAGCCCGGATAACAGAGAATTATCAGTTAAAAGTTAAAAAAAAGCAGCCCTGACTTTATGGCATAACCATATTTTATCTTATGTCTTTATCCAGGGAGGAAACAGTCGACTACGTTTGTATAGAGAACGAGTAGGTATCCTTTCCTCTTAACCATAGTTTATAATTAAGGGGGTATTTAACAAACAACCCATGTGCAATAATTTATGTAAATCTACTTTTAAAACGACAAAAATGACAGTGAAGTGTTAATTAATTTGTTTGGATCATCCACACGGTACCGATTTCCTAGGTTTTAAATAAACCAGGTCAGGGGGTAATTCCTCTATTAGAATTTTTATTTCATTTCAACATCGTTACAATTGCAAAAAGTTCGCCCAGAATGAAACTATAACTTAAAAATAGTTATTCAAAGAAAATTGTATTGTTTAAAGAAACATAGCCTCAATCGATTTCAAAACCTCTTCCACCACTTGACATTTTTATCCTGAAGTCGGTTAAAAATGTCAAGTGGTTTTTTTTTTTGTGGAATTATACGACTAACGTCTATAATAAAACGCGGATTGCCCATTAGTACCTATATCTAAGCTAATTAAAAGTGGCTGCACAATATGACAGTAAAAAAAAAATTGTTGCACGATGCTTTTATTTACTGGATTAGTGAATTAGCGTTTGGAAATCGACACCGTGTGAGTGGTATATTAGTCGTAAAACATGAAATGCATTGTTGCAATTTTTAGATGAAATGCATCGTTCAAAATTCGCTGCAAGAGCTCCGAAATCCTGTGGACGCGAGTTTGAACCTCGCCTCTGTAGCCATTTTGGAAAATGTATTTTTCCTCGAAATTATTTTTAAGTGATCCTTCTTTTCATACTAATTGTGACCGGTTATATACGCTAACCGTGCCAAGCCAAACACTCGAATATAAAAAAGAATATTTTTATTAAGAAAAAAAAATACCCATAGACTCATTTACGTATATCCGTTAAATTGGTGTATTTTGAAATTCGTTTTTGTACCTTATTTTATGTAAACTAACAGGCTTTATTGTCAAGAAATATTGATGTTTTTTTTTTATTTTTTAAATTGTAGATGGTTTTAAATTACTTTACATTATGTAGTGCATCATTTTTTTATAAATCTTCACAAAGATGTTTACACAAAATCCCATAGTATATAAGAAACAAAACCAAGTATCAAACTTGAAAACGTAGACTGATTCTAAAATAACTATCCATTTTCCGTTCCACATTCCATTTTCCTTTTCGGTTTTAAGTCAATAAGAAAGTCACAAATCGCCTCTGATATTTTCGGCCCAAGGGCCAAAAACTGTACCTTACATATCTTTAAGTTTATTTCGTACTCGAATAACTGTTTTAATTTATTGTTATATCATTCCTTTTCTACTAATAAGCAAAGTGTCTAATGCAAGTAATATTCGCAATTTCTTACAGATGCTTTTTCTGCAATTTTCTCTTCCATTATGATGAATTACTACCAATGATTTAAATTTTCATCAAATGTAAAATGCGATCCGCCGCATACCGTTAAGGGTGAATCGTACATTAGCATTAGAAATTGCAGAAGTCGCTTGCGCAAAATCTTTTACTATTGGACACTTGGCTCTAAATATGTACTAATTTGTGAATATTAAGACGCAATAGCAAATTACGTATCGTTGTTTCTTTTTAGGGTTCCGTATCTCAACTGGTAAGAAAGGAACCCTTTAAAGAGCATTTTCTTGTTTATTATAAGTGTTTGAAAAGTCCTTAAAAGTCGCGGAGCAAGAAGAATTTCGTACAGTGACCTGTTACCGGTAATTTCTTCTGCTCTGCGACCGCACTATTTTAAAATCTCAATAAAAATGTATGTAATGGCCTATAAAGAATTTCTCGTAGAAAATCTATTTTACTACAGTATTTATTTAGTAATTTCTTACTGAAACAAGTGTGAATATTTTAATACAAAAAAAAATCTTAATTATTTAATATACGTATGTGATATAGTAATTAGGCGGTGTTGCCCACGTATAGATCATGAATTAGCACAATTTATAAAGATCTGAATAAACTTAACTATAATCTCATTATTATAATTGGCTTCCTAATATAAGATATGGCAATAAAGAAAATAATTTATCTTTATTAAACTTACGTAGGCACAAAAGCATCAAAAGTCGATCACATTCGGCTTTTTAAAATTATACGTACCTACTCATATTTTTTAACAATCTGTTTTATATATAAACAATGCATTTTACGCATGGACCGTAAAAGGTTAAACGGTCAGACCAAACCCCTTATTTTTATCCTATTTATCTTTATGTAGACTCTTTGATATCATATAGATTAACCTTAAAAATACTACTGACGAGTAAAAAGAGACGGCAGAGTCGCGTAAAATGGAAAGGCCAATCATTGCGCAGCCGAAATAACAAATAACAAAAATTAATAAAAAAATATTCAGATTAGAAAAAAATGATATTAGGAACCTCAACATCATTTTTGAAGACCTATCCATAGATACCCCACACGTATAGGTGTGATGAATAAATTTTTTTTTAGTTTCGGTTGTAAGTATGGGAAACCCCAAAAATTTACTGTTTTTTTTATTTTTGTGTGAAAATCTTAATGCGGTTCACCGAATACATCTACTTACCAAATTTCAACAGTATAGCTCTTATAGTTTCGGAAAAAAATGACTGTGACATACCGACGGACAGACGGACAGACGGACAGACAGACAGACAGACAGACAGACATGACGAATCTATAAGGGTTCCGTTTTTTGCCATTTGGCTACGGAACCCTAAAAAGGATAAATAAATACATTCATTGATAGTTACGATTTTGAACTTTAAGACAAGAAACGGTTTTAAAGGTTAACCTTTTCTGATAGAGTTCTTATATTTACCATTTGAAATTATGTTTTTGTTGTCCACATTGTGGGTTAAAACGTGTTTACTATTAAAAAAACGGCATTTAAAATAATGTGTAAATTATTATGATATTACTTTTTCATTATACTTACTTATATTTTTTTGTTAATAATTTTATTTTAAATTTTAGTTTACTTTTTAAAATTTAACTCTTTTTTCGGTTATAATCGCGTTGCTTTTATTATTTTTAGCATTTGTTTTCAACGCCCAACGTCTAGGACTTTACAGTACCTACCTTCTGTTTATAAGTAGATTGAGGTGTAATTTGTCTACTGATGACAAATCTTCGTTTCATTTTTATTGTTTTTATTCAAACTGCCTTTGAATAACACTAAGTGCGTATTACATAAAGATTATTAAACATATTTATGTTCTTAAATATGTTTAAAAAGTTGTCAAAATAACAAGACATATATGCGACTCGTGCTAATGTATTTCAACATTATTATGTACCACTTTATGTACAGTCATAATATGTTTATCTGTGTACTATTTTCTTGTAGAAATTGAATCTGGGCTTAGAAGAATCTAAAAATTTGATTTTTGAAGTTTTGTTCTAGATTTTAGAAGTCTCATTAAAAGGGACTATTTGACATGTGACTCAAGAAAAAGAAAACCATTTCCACCCCTTAACATAATCCAATTCACAAACTTTTTTCCTTAAAAAACATAAAAGTTGACATTTAAAAAAAAAAAACTAAAGTTCTGTATAAGGTGATTAATGAGATTACACAAAAATAGACAGACAGACAGACATGACAAATCCATAAGGGTTCCGTTTTTTTGCCATTTGGCTACGGAACCCTAAAAACCATCGGATTCGGATATTAAGGAGTGGAAAAGAGTTTTTTAAAGAGCTTTTTAGCCTCATTGTACTTTATAACACCAGTTCCGAGTGCAATACAAATGTAGTTAGAAATAGTCCTAAATGTTTTTTTGTTTGTTTGTTTAGTGTAAATTCGCATTTATGAACTAGTTAAAGAATACAACAAATTAAAAACATATAAAACGCGTCACAAATTGTACTCTTTGTATTGTTATTGAACACTTGTTACGCCTGCGGTTTCACTCGACCCTGTGCGTATATCGGAATACGCAGGTAGATCGAGATTTCCAACTTTCTACTTATTATGTTTTATCGAAATCGGTTCAGTAGTTTTTGCGTGTAATAGTAACAAACACACTCTTATAATATTAGTTAAATTATAGTTAATTTGTATAATTGTATTCACGACAAATGAACAACATAAATGGTGATCTTAATGCTCTTCATTTGTCTATAGTTTATCTCAAAAGCAGTGAGAAATCAGATCATTGCCCTAAAGTAGTGTTGCCCAGCTATCAATAGTTGACGTTGAAAATCATCTGTAATATCGATAAATCGATTGTTTTTGCAATATTTAGCAGCAATAGTATCGATGCTATCGATACTGCATTCGATATTGAATTATCGATAGTGTAGCTGTCTCGATAGTATTGATAGCCTGTCGCTACTACTGGTTTTGCCTCAACTATGAAAGTCTTATCGATTGGCAACACTGCCCTAAAGTACCTACAGGTAAGGTACCTACCTGTGTTAGGCTGAAATAAAACCTTGTCTCACTTTTCATTTTTGCAACTAAATTCTACAAATATGAATTAAACTCATATTTCAAGATACCTGCACAAAGTTGCTCAGATTATGTGACTTGTTGTCACATCTTATTGTTAAAACTATCATTATTCTTTTTGCTATCTGTAGAATTAGTAGTTTTTTGATCTTCGGTGTTCTACATACTTAAGTTTGATTAAAGTTTTTATGTCGTTGCGTGACATCTTGTAGTATTAGAAGTTGATAACATTATGTTTTTAGACAAAAATATCTAACATTCGAAATTATACATACATTATATATTTCCTAAATTACGAAATAGAGTAGAGCCTCAGTACTCAGTTCAAACCTGTGATTCAAACAGTAACAAAAAACAATAAGTAAACGTTAAAGGAATTTTAATTCGATCCCGTATAAAATTATCTCTGATTTTGAAACAGACTATATTGGTGTTGCCGCATTGCAGTTATGAAATTAAATACTCAGAAGAGCAATAAATATCATTCCTTTGATGGTTTTGTTGTAATATACCCTCATTTTAAGCGAAAAATGTTTTCTTTAGTGTGGCAATTCCATATTACCCTCGTATATTTTCATACAAAATTGTATCTTAAATTCATAGTAGTAAGTATGTATATCGATTGGCGCTTCTGAGTAACAGTGATTTACTACGGACCTAAATTGTATATAGCTTTATATTATCGTGTATATAGAAGATGAATAATATAAATAAAAACGTAATGTGATTTAAGATATTATTGTCTTTTTATTCAACTTCCAAAGAGAGAATGCCCTTTTTAGGATTCCGTACCCAAAGCGTACCCGACGGGATTCGAACCCGCGACTACTTGTATCCGAACCAGCGCACTTGAATTTTTCCAAGTATTTTTAAAACGATTGTTTTCTAAGTGTTTTCAACATTTTGACACTAAAGTCTTTTTTTTAGTTTGATCGTTCAGTGTCACCAACAGAGTAGAATTAATATTAAGTTTAGTTAGTTACCTCTAGAGTGCGTTTCATCTTTAAATTCCTATGCCGTCATGTTGGTAGCAAAACAAAAAAGTGCAAAATACAAGAAATTTTATGTGCTACCCTTGAATTAAGAGAGATTTGTATATAAAGAATGAATGAACGAATCTTCCTGTATTCAAGGTTTAGGGTATAGCACATTCAAGATATTATGGCAAGACTTTTTTGTTTTGCTACCAACACAACGGCATAGGAATTTATAGATGAAACGCACTATACGTATAAATATTATGTTGTTTATGTTTTATGATGAATTATGAGATAATTAAGTAAGTAGGTGGTAGGCAGGTATACCTAATTAGCTAATTACTATCCTACATACTAAGTTTTCTATACCTATGTACGACAACAGTAAATAATAATGATGTACATATTAGTTATCTTTAAAAATAAATCATAAGGATTGTTTTTACTAACGGCGCCCCGCGGAATACCTACTTATAAGTTACTTAATTTAAAACTTACTAAGTCTTGGTCTTAGTCTTGGTCTTTGTCGCGAGGGGACACCCCCTCGCGACAAAGACCATTGTAACATGGTTGAAACGTCGAGATAAGAAAATAAATAATAATACGCGATAAAGACTTGGGACAATGTAACTATGTTAACAAATCGTGTGAACTTAAAAAGTTTATCTATATCTAAGTATTTCGATTCATTCCAAAACTTCATTGAAATCGGTTAAGTAGTTGAGCATACTTCGAAAGAATGTGTCGACGTGATTTCAATGTTTTCGTCGGATGTGCGCTGTAAATATATTAGAATGGAATTCTTCGATCGGAAATGTAGTAGTATCTGGCAGCTTTTGCGAACATCACAGCACACAAAATATTTACCTACATCTTCTCATAGTTTCGCATTGAATAAAAATAGTTATTTATTAGGTACCTAACCCAGTAGGATACCTACCTAGGTGTCTATTCCTATGTTAGTTAAATTTAATTACATAATGTTATTTACAACGTTGTAAACGATTTACCTACAAGCAACTGTAAGTATAAAACAGTTGAAGATCGTCTTTTCTCCTCAGTCGATTCCTACATAAAATCCGGTCACTTGTAGATATTTAAAATTGAAAACATGAATAGGTCGTGTCTGCTAATGTTGGCTGTTGTTGGAATGGTTGCCTGCAATATTCTGCCGGTAAGAAACAAAGGTAAGTGCTTTAACCTATTTTTATTTTAAACGGTGATTTTCTAGTATAAATCATATTTTTTGACTCCAGCTCAGAGTGGATTTAGGGTAGGGACCCGATGAAAGGAGCTTCTCCTCATAGACGTGCCCATTTGCCAACTGGTTCGCCGGAGTAGAGAGGCCTTTCCACTGTTTCGCAGCGTACTACGTGGACGATTGGATGCGAACGCGATCCGATCCGGTGCGGCGCGGAAACAAGGAACAGTCGAGAATCGCGCCGCATCGCACTTTACGTGCATTTGGCCACGTAGGACACTTCAATAGCTATCGACTGTTCCTTGTTTCCGCACCGCACCGGATCGGATCGCTTCGCAATCGCGTTCGCATCCAATCGCCCACGTAGGACGCTGCGTTAGGATTGACTACGATAAGGCCTATGCTAGATTCGATGCCTCATCCATGGTTACGGAGAGTGCTGGTGTTTTATACAATCAATGCAACTCTAACGGCATTCTTCGACTCTTGAATGGGACAGTGGATCACGGTTGTTCGTGAACGGACAGGCGGTCGACGTACTTTTTCTGATTCGGAGGACTAATAAGGAAGATTTTCTGAAGCCCTTGTGATTTTGCTGAGGAATTCTGGGTTAGATTGACGTCTTCGGAGAAGGGTTGAGGTTATTTTTCACTTAATGTACCTGTACAACACGGCTGATTTCAAACTTTTCACTACTAAAAAGCCGAAATTAATGACCTTGTAAGAAATTACTTACAATTTCATCAAATCCATCAATGTGGAGTTTGGTATGTGCAGCAAGGTAGAGTTGTGATTTTATCGAATTTCTCTCTCTGATCCCTCTCTGAAGACGAAACATACAAATTTAATAAATTTACCGTAAATTTAATCAATCAAAAAACACTTATAAAACATAATTAAAATTAAAAACTAAATTAAAACTAAAACTGATTAAAATAAAACTAAACTAAATCTAAATCAGCTAAAATCTTGGTGGAGGGAAAAGTGTCCAGAATACTGGCTGCATTGCCCCGTTGTAGGTATACAAATTCTTATTTTCTGGGCAAAAAATTAATTAATTAATTTAATTTAATTTAAAGAGATGTAAAACAGTCAGTGAGGTAACGTTTTCGTTAGTGAGTGGTGCGGGCTTTCAATAGTTGGGTTATGCCTATGTTCATCTACTCTTTCGGTATACTCAGGTTTAGTATGTAGGTTCCCACCTACATTATTTAATAAAATATAGTTTATGCTTCAGATACAATACAAAAGCAACATAGTCATGCAGGAATTTGCGAGACCAAGGAATGTCTGAAATCAGCGGCCGACTTGGCGTCATCAATGGATACAACTGCAGATCCTTGCGAGGATTTCTATCAGGTACAAAATAATTATAAATAGATGTATTTTAGACACGAAGATTTTTAGATATGTAAAACATGTTGCGTCTCAAATCTCTAGGTATACCTAGCTACATACTAATATTATTTATTATTTTCTAACATTCTTTTTTATTACCAGTACGCTTGTGGAAACTGGGGCGAAGAGCATCCCCGTCCCCCAGACATGGCCGTAGACGAAACTTTTGACTTTATGGCATACACGGAGACCCAGGTTGACATACTAGTGCGAGATTTCCTAACCAGGAACAGCTCTGCGTCTTCACGTCACCCGCGAGCAGTACAGCAAGCCAGGGATATGTATAAGGCTTGCTTGAATAGTAAAGGTCTGTTTCTATAGTGTTCACGAATTGTTAGATCTTTGAGATTATACTTGCTTATTTTCCCCCTTACTTATAAACGATGACTAAGTTTATGTAACGCTTGTCTCTGTCTGTTAACTTGAAACTTCATGTTTCGTAAAGTACAGTAAAAGGCAAACGTTACATAATAAGTTTATGTAACGTTTGCCTTTTACTTTTATCATTGTTTATAAGTAATAGGATTAATTTACATAATATTCAATTATTTACGTATTTCAGATGAACTAAAAGAAAGTGACCTCAAAACAATAATCAACGTTTTAGAAACTCTAGGTCTTCGTCCACTTCCTACTTACAATGACAATATGAACAAATTCGATGATTCCTATTCTAAAAATGACTCGTTTGATTTTGATTGGCTCAATACAGTAATCAAAGCCAAAACCTATTTAGGAATGAATGTATTTATACAATTGAATGTAAAGCCTGATCCTGTAAATACAACGAGATTTGTTATTAGTATGGGAAAGCCTAGGTAAGTTTAATTCTGATCACTGGCCCCAATCAGAGAGGTGAGAACATCATTTTATGGTCTTCAGCTAGGGTACCGAAGTGAAACATCTGTTACTGGTGGTATGTTCATTTAAAAGCGTCTGAAACAGTAAAGCAACTTCTATTGCAGCAGCAAATGGTACAAACGTGGAACTGGACCCCTGGTGATTTCACACACGAAGGGGTAAACGAGAAATAAAAAATCTTCCCCTATTTCACATGTGGGGAGGTACCCTAAACATATATAATTTTTTTTACTATAGCACTTTGTCGGGGTGATCAATATGTATAGGTGAGGTACCTACTCATGCAAAGTTACAGCTTCGTAGTACAAAGCGTCGCTGAGCTAAGCCGCGGACGGACGGACGGACAAACTCGTCCGGCAGACAGACGGACAGACAGTCGGACATGACGATTTTATAAAGGTTTCCTGTTGACTATGAAACCCTAAAAACGAAGACTTAAGAACGTGGCGACTGTTACCATTTCCATATAAACTTAATACCAAAATAAATTATGAAAAATTTAGTTTTCTACCTTTTAATAACGATATTATTCGGATTAAGATTTTACTTTTATAATGTTTCTTCGTTTTATTTCATTTTGAATGAATATTTTGGAAAACCTTGTGGTGGGGACCCTATAAAAGTAAAATCTTAATCCGAATAATATCGATATTAAGGTAGAAAACTAAATTTTTCATAATTTATTTTGGTATTAAGTTTGTATGGAAATGGTAACAGTCGCTGCGTTCTTAAACAATTAATTAGCTCATTTAGCAACTTAAAAATGTTGACTTGCCACGTTCGAAGGCATGGGACATTCGCCAATCTGGAATGGGCTCCTGTAGAGTGTAGTTCCCACGGGAAGACAAGGCAAAGGTCTTTTCTATGCCGGGACTACACGGTAGAGCGGTTTCATTGTCAGTTTTTGACAGATGTAAGTAGGTAAGTAATGAATGAATGAATAATAGGAGATTAATAACGATAGATATTTTATTTTTCAGTGCTACAAATTTAGTTAAACATGGTTCAAACACTAAATTCGATATTTATTACAAAGGGGAACATAAAACTCAGACTACTATCAAACCTAACGATGCCGACAGTAAAGTTACTGCGATTATGAATCAATTAGCTAAGTTTGGATTATTCGAAAGTTCCAATTTGATCGAAAAAATCAGACAAATAAAAAATGTTTATATTTCTATAGACGATGCTATCAATCAAGTAAGTAACCCCTATAAAATATATATATTTTTTAATTTGTTAAACACTTAAAAATATCGCCACTTTCACAGTAGTAGCGTTTTAGCCAATTAGGTACAATTAAAAATCTAAAACCATACACTAAAACTAAAAACTAAAATTGGCAATTACAAACTAAAACTAAACTAAACTAAACAACTGAACTATAAAATATATACAATACCTATAAAAAGATTTAAAATCCCGTTTAAAAAAAAATAGTAGTGAACTCATATCATAAGTAAATATGTTTCATTTTCTAGATTTTCTAATAGATGAATCACATACGATCTGTTCGAAATTCTATGCTTTCACTAACCCCCTTACTTATAAACGATGACTAAGTTTATGTAACGTTTGTCTTTTACTGTGACATGAAGTTTCAAAGTTAATAGAGACAAAAACTTCACATAAAGTTAGTCATCGTTTATAAGTAAGGGGGTAAAAACAGAAACTCTCTAAATTATAATTTATCCTGTTAATATTTCCAGATAAAAACTAACAATAATGTTACTGTTGAACCATCCGAGTCCGGACAAGTAGGATATTACAGTGTAGCCGAACTCCAAAGACTCTGTGATCAAAGTGTAAAACCAGATGTTGTCAAATCCCGTCCTATATTATGGAAACGATATTTAGAGGAAATGTTCAATATGAGTGATGTTAGTATTGACGTTGAAAACATGGAGATTATGTTATCTCCCTCAGATTTTAAGTATTTGACTCAAATTGCTGCTTATGTTGCTAAAACACCACCTGGTACTCTGAAATTGTATATTTGGATGGAGGTTAGTAAAATTTACCATATTAACAAAAAAATGTATCGTTGTGGCTCTGCTGTAAACAATAAGACAATTTATTTGGTTTCATGATATTATTATGCATTCTCTTTCGTCTATGCAGAGAACACTGAACAGTGTTGAAAGTTCAAATAGTTTCAATCTTGTTCAGGGTTGTATAATTTACGATTCAAAGAGATATATTGTAATATCCGAATGAATAAAAGAACTTTGATTTTGATTTTGAAGAAAACTTTCAACCCTGTTATAAATAAATAAATTCTGTGAACAACACACAGCGCCATCTAGCCCCGTGGTAAGCGACTAAGCTTGTGTTACGGTGACTAGACAACGGATATAATACTTATATTTATTTTTCTTTTGTAAATACATACATATACATACATAGAGGATTACACTGTTCCTGTGCATATCGAGACGAAAAAGAAAGCATGTTATGCCAGTGAATGGAATAAATTTTTACTTATTACATTCTAATTGTCCTACTACAGAAGTGACCAGAAAAAGTGACGACTCAACGCAAAGCAAAATAAAAAATACTCATTGCATTGCATATTATTTTGGCCATCGTTGTCGAGTGATATTATCAATTAGAAATAAACCCCCTTACTTATAAACGATGACTATCTTAATGTGACGTTTCTTTTTTATTGTGACATGAAGTTTCAAAGTTAACAGACAAACGTTACATAAACTTAGTAATCGTTTGTAAGTAAGGGGAATAATGTATAATGTCGTCCGTCGTCGCGTCGCTAATGACGCGTTCCGTCTTTTTACCCGACTGCCGAAGGCGGGTTATGTTTTTTTACGTAGGACAACGTGTAAGTGGTAATTTTCTACATAACAATTTTAAAAAATAAAGAACTTTTCCTACATTTTTCTAAAAATGAGGTTAGACTTACATTTGAATTATTAAATTACCCAATTGAATTAATCTTGTCCATACAGATATTAAATAAATTATTAAATGAAACCTACAAAGTTGGTAACGTTACGAGCTCAGATTGTGTGCATATTGTCGAAAATAATATGTGTATGGCTGTATCCTATGGAATTATAGACCCACGTTCCTCTGAAGTCTCTAAACCTAAGGTTGGTATAATTAACTAATCACACAATAATACAAAAAGTACAAAAATAACTAACACACTCTACGAATCTAGACACAGAGTTATGGGACTTTTGTCCAGCTGCAACACGCACATCTTATCAGTTTTATTGTAATTTTTAAGAAATTGTGTGATTATTTTTATTCCATTTCGTTTTTGTAATATGTGTGTGTTTTAGACCAAATAAACTATTTTCTATTCTATTCTACACACGGAGTGGCTCTTTGTTCTTGTTCTATTATTTATTCTGTGCTATAATATATTTTTCAGACTGTAGTGATGCTAAACGAAATAAAAAATGCTCTAAAACTCTCTATGACTCAAGCCAAATGGATGGATGATATCACGAAACAAGCTTCATACCAAAAACTAGCAGTAATGAAAAGTTTCCTTGGCTATCCTGATTGGTTATTTATGGAAGGAAAATTAGATGAATATTACAAAGGCTTAGAGATACAGACAGATTCACATTTGAAGAATATGATCAGTGTAAACAATTGGCGAGTCAAGAAGGAATTCAATGAGCTACATAGCGGAAGTAATGAGAGTTGGCCTGGCCTGTCTCCCATTACGGTTAATGCAGAATATATGCCGGACATAAATGCTATTAGTATGTTAATATTAATTTATTAGTTAAGCGTTAAATCGAAGTGGTTGCTGTGACTTCAAGGTGGTATTTAAGGGAATCCTCCTTAACTACTATCTTGGAGTTTCAAGTCTCGAGTCAATAGGTTTCTTCTAGGTGAGCGAGCATGCACATCGTCGACTCATCATCGCTTTCTATCAGGTGGGGTAAGGTAACATGCAAGCCATTTAAAAAAAATCGACCAGAATGATAATTTTAGTTATAATATTTTAATTGAGTACTTATGACCAGCTTTCCTTATTTTTCATAACGAATTTCAGATATTCCACAAGTTATGCTTCAGTACTTTGATAATTTGGGACTATTGTAAGTATCAGAAGTCTCGTTTTTATGTTAAAAGAAGATTGTTTGATATGTGAAAACCACCTATCTACTTTTAATCAGGTCACTAGCCACACGACTGAAATTTATTAGACAACCCATTTGAAATATATTTATTGACATATTTAACTGAATATATATATTTTTTTCATTAATCAGCTTGGCGAAGGTCGTTGTTGGGATCTTAGACTAAGTATTTTTGGTATAATTTTATTTCCAAATTTCACAGAACATTGAATTATGCTAAACTGGGAAGGCTTTTTGGACATGAAATCACTCACGGTTTTGACAACACAGGTAAGTTATAATCCTTATCAATCATGGTAATAAATAAGGATTACTTTTCTTCACTTTTTAACCGACTTCCAAAAAAAAGGATATCCAATTCGGATATGTACCTACCTATCCGAATTGTCAACCAAATGTTTTTTTTTTTTAACCAAATTAAGAACAAATTTTTGGATTCGTTTCCAATAGAATCGGCTCCTAGAGAAGTAGGCACCTAAAAACACCTGGAATTACATTCTAACCAGAAAAATTGACCTACCTAAATACCTACATTTATAGGTAATTAGTACCAAATTACCAAAATTGTCTTCAAGACAATTTAATCCTGACTATTTTATATCAAAATTTACTTTTTTGTAAAAAAAATGAAACATTCTAAGATAAAAAAAAGAACTTAAAAAATGTATATACCACCTACCTATTTCATTACTGCCCAAGCTGCACGACTTCATAGATAATAATGAACCCCCTTACTTATAAATCATGACTAAGTTTATGTAACAAGCTTAGATAAAAACAAACAAAGGTCACAAGAAAGTTTATAGAGACAAACGTTACATAAAATTAGTCATTTCATACCTAACAGACAGAGGTCTGTTGGGTTTGAAACTTCATCTAACAGTAAAAGACAAACGTTACATAAAGTTAGTCATCGTTTATAAGTAAGGTGGTTTGTCGATGTCACTGTATGTAGGTGAGGTTACTTTGTACAAATTGCATTAGACAACATAATTTAGGGCCCCCTAAAATTATAACAAAACAAAAAAATGAAGTTTTAAAATACTTACCTTTCTTACAGGAAGACAATACGATAAAAATGGAAATAAACTACAGTGGTGGACGAATGAAACTATTAGTTTATTTGAAAAGAAAACTCAATGTTTCGTGGGTCAATATTCAGACTACTACATACCGGAAATTGACAAACATGTACGATAGAAAATTGATAATTTTACATAGAGTCTGACCAGTGAGTCGTGGCAGGTGAAAAAAAGCGGCAATTTTAAAAAATCTTCCTGTGTCAACACTGTGATGTCATGACGATACAGATTTGATACTTTTTATTATTTTACTTTTAATAAAAAGTATAAAATCTATAACTAACTCTCTAATTATTACTAACACATGAAGATTTTTTAAAATTGCCGCTTTTTTTCACTGCCACGACTCACTGGTCAGACTCTACCCACACTTTTTATTATATGCCTTGTTGTAAGATTATTCAATATATTATTTCCATAATATCCTTTGGACTTAGTAGGCGCTCTACCTACTGTACCTACTTAGTTCAAGTACCCAGTGTATAGTAATTATAGTTAAATAATGAATAACGCCGTTACTTATAAACGATGACTAAGTTTATGTAACGTTTGTCACTGACTGTTACCTTGACACTTTATGTCACAGTTAAAGACAAACGATACATTAACTTAATCATCGTTTATAAATATTTGAGTAGATATCTTATCCTCAAGATAAGACAACTAATGAACTATTTTTTATCAAAGGTTATGTAATGAACAATATTAACTACCCCCTTACTTGTAAACGATGATTAAGTTTATGTAACGTTTGTCTTTTACTGTGACATGGAGTCTCAAAGTTGACAGACAGAGACAAACGTTACATAAACTTAGTCATCGTTTATAAGTAAGGGGGTAAATCAGTCTTATCATTATCACACACACGAATCACTATTGTACTATAACTATACCCTAGGGAACTTCTTAATGATAAGATAATTTGACCAAGTGTACTTTACTGATAAATAATTATCTTCAGGTTAATGGTAATAATACTCTGGGAGAGAATATAGCAGACAATGGTGGAATTCATATTGCTCTCCAAGCTTTAAAGACACATCTTGGAAAGACTGGTCCGGAGGCGAAACTACAGGGTTTTGAGCAATATACGTCGGAACAGATGTTCTTTTTGTCTTATGCAAATGTAAGTAGTTAGTAGTCGGGCAATCGTGGTAAACCGAGAAAATAATGGCGTGATCACATCAATGTAATCGATGTATAATGACCAGATATAGGGGGAGATCGGGAAGTCATAACAATCCGGCGATGTTGCACATCGCTTTTGGTAGCCCGGGGGCCTGCTTTTGCGTCTAAAACATCATACGAGATGTATATTCAGAAAATATGAGGCCAGTACCTAGCCACAGGTCTCCTTTGGCAAGCAAGGGCTTCCCCGGGCTCACCTTATAATATATATTATGTAGTTCAGATTAACTTAGCAACAAATATATCAATCTATGAGTTATGTTATAATAAGAGGTACTTAGATAAATATTTCTCTTCAAATCTTTGAAGAATCTTTAAAAAATTGTTTTACGTGTCTCTCTTTAATTTTCAGAAATATTGCGAAATATCGCCAACGAAAGAGTCGCTTACACGTACTATTATCAAAGACCAACATGCTCCGTTAAAGTTCAGAGTATTGGGCCCCTTACAAAACTCACCAGATTTCGCCCGAGCGTATAAATGCAAGTCTGGATCCAAGATGAACCCTGAGAAGAAGTGCATCCTTTACTGAGAAATTGGGAAGTGAAGAGAATCAGCTCAATATTACATTTTATTTTTAAGTGCTTACGCCTGCACTGGGCTTGGGTTGTTATTATTAAGTTAAGATTAAGTTACGTCCGTATGTCCGGTCATGGACAAACTGTTGATACTTATAACACACTAGCTGACCCCGCAGACGTTGTCCTGCTCGTTAAATAATACGTCATCGTCATACGTCATCGCTAAGTTTGATTTTGATTTTCCAGCTTTTCTTTTTAATTTTTTTTTGAATTTTTTTTGCTATAAACCTCACGGAGCCCGAGACCTTTCCAACGAATGCAAAACCGTGGAAATCGGTTCGTGCGTTCTGGAGTTATAGCGTCAGGAAGGAAAACCCGACTTATTTTTATATAGTAGACGACTTATTTTTATATAGTTGATTTCTATGTCACCTTAATGTACACAGTTATTCAATAAATATTCTTGATTCTTGTGTTTTTGCAGAAATATTGTTCCTCTAAAAATCAGTTTAGTTTCTTAACTTACACGATTTCCGTCCATCATTATTATTAGAAACACGGGTCTAGATCGTACAATTAATAACAATGATTTCTTTACACTGCGATCTAAGTCCGTGTTTCTAATAATGATGATGATCTATATAATAATAACGAGTTTCTTTCCAGAAAAATAATACACCGATAAGTAGGTACATAATATTCTTTCTTTATTCGAAGAGCATACATAATAGGCAATAGGTACGTCGATTCATAAATTACTAGCGACTCGCCCCGGCTTCGGACGGTGCATATATTATTACCCCTACATAATAAACCTTTCTCTTAAATTAATCTATCTATTAGAAATATACTATGTAGAGATAATATTCGATTTTTATCCCTTTTCCTTGGGAATCTGTTATAAACATTAAATAAATAAAATTGTGATTTTCTTTTTTACTGTGATTTTATTTATTAGACTATGAATTTATTCCACTTCGTTACATTGTATATTTACAGAATGTTTCAACTAGTTGGATATTTTTATTCGAAGAAGTTAATTTTCTTTAAAAAATGTAATAAATATACATTTTATTTATTTTGAACATTAAACCCCCTTACTAATTAACGTTGACTAAGTTAAGTCTAGAAAATATTTTTACAAGGAGAAATACATCATCGAAAATCCTCCCATGACAGGATTCGAACCTATGCCCCTCGCTTGCCGGGCGAGTGCGCTACCGCTGCGCTACGCGGGAACCCACGTGTCATGGTGAATTTTTGATTATGATTTCTCACTGTTTACCGACTAAGGCTCAGTTTAGTTTTGCAACTATTGACTAGCTCAGAGGTTAACTTTACAGTTAACGCTTCCGACGTGAGATGTCGTTCTTTCTCCTATTTTAATATTTCTTATGTTTTTATTGCTCAAGGCATTTTTACTAGAAAATATTTTTACAAGGAGAAATACATCATCGAAAATCCTCCCATGACAGGATTCGAACCTATGCCCCTCGCTTGCCGGGCGAGTGCGCTACCGCTGCGCTACGCGGGAACCCACGTGTCATGGTGAATTTTTGATTATGATTTCTCACTGTTTACCGACTAAGGCTCAGTTTAGTTTTGCAACTATTGACTAGCTCAGAGGTTAACTTTACAGTTAACGCTTCCGACGTGAGATGTCGTTCTTTCTCCTATTTTAATATTTCTTATGTTTTTATTGCTCAAGGCATTTTTACTAGAAAATATTTTTACAAGGAGAAATACATCATCAAAAATCCTCCCATGACAGGCAAGCGAGGCAAGCGAGGGGCACAGGTTCGAATCCTGTTAAGTATGTTAACTTTGAAACTTCATGTTGTGATGTTTATGTTTCAAGGTTCAAGTTTATGTAACGTTACATAAACTTAGTCATGTCACAACATGATTCTCAAAGTTAACAGAACCCGGGTGAACATGAACAGGAACGGTTATGAATTAACTCGGCGCTAAGGAGCCAAGGATGCTGGCAGCATTGCCTTTAAAAAATATTCTAAAATCACTTAAACCTTTGACCTATCCCTGCTCCGGATCAGTACAACAGGAAAGATAGAACCTAGCACCTTGTTGCCACCCGATAATAGACTGTTAGGAACTTTCTTAAGAGGACAGTCTCCATTCTCTTTCTCCATACAAACGTAGTCGACGTTTTCCTCCCTGGACATTAGAGCAAATATGTTTATGCCATAAAACCTATATCTGTCATGACTATGCATTGATTTTACTTGATTTTTTTCATTTTCTAATTAGAATACCTAGTAATAAAAAAAAAAGCTTTTTAAAAGGATATATATTTTATGGCATAAACATATTTGCTCTAATGTTTTTATCCAGTGAGGAAAACGTCGACTACGTTTGTATGGAGAAAGAGAATGGAGACTGCCCTCTTAAGCGGCCAAAGAAACGCTTCCTCACTGACTGTTTTACATCTCCGTCGATAGCTAAAGCTTGCGACATACTCATATTTGCTACGTTTCACCTTTAGAGAGAGAGATCTCAGCGAAATCGTCTCTACTAAGTATCCATAGGTACTTACTCTATTTCAGAATCTTAGATCAAACATTTAGATCAAACATTTAAACAAAAATCCCATACATTTATTAAAAAGTGATAGCTCTTTATTTACTTTTTCCTTTAAAATTGACAGTTCTTTGTTTACATTTTTGATCTAAGTTTCTGAAATAGAGTAGGTAAGCATAGTTTCTTATTCATTATATTCATCTAACTGACTTGACAGCTGAAAATAGTTGCGTGTCCGCACCATTTCACATCAAAATAAGAGGAAAATTATTATAAACGGAAAAAGAAAGACCCGCTATCCGTGTCCTCATAAATACACGCGGCGAAAGTCGTGGCCAAGTTCAATATCACTAACAGTATATAGTCGGTTACTCGTGACGTGCGCCCGCGCATCTTTGAACACCGTACAAGGGAATAATATGGGCAAAAGCATCTTGTTTTTAAAACATAATTAGGTATACATACACGAAAAAGTATTATAAAAGTTAAATTTATTTTAAATCACATTTTGATATCCGGGAGAAAGTTGTGTAATAATAATAAAAACAGAATATAAATTCTAAAATTTACGGCAAAAAGTATATATATTTTTTTAAAAGATAGAGAAAAGGTTTTTGTAGCAATCCTGCCTTGAAATAAGCTAGTGGTGTTTGTAAATGGAATCAAAATGAAAAGTTTTTTAATTGGTGTGTTTTTCTGCTGTGCGGTGCCGACTGTTTTGCCGGCCAAGTACAATATACCAAAGTGGAAAAAGCAGGTATTTATGTTATTTTATGTTATTCTATGCAGCTACCTATGTCCACTTACTAAAGTGGGGTTTACACTAAACTGGTGAACTTGTGCGAGTTAGTATTTAGGTACAAATGGCATTAAAAGACAGAGTTACTTTCGCGTTTATAATATCTGTAAAGATTATTATAGTGTAGACTATTGCTCTGGTTCCGCTATAGTTCAATAGTAAATATGAGACGATAACCCACGAGTTTCTTGTGGCTTCTTCTCATTTGAGGTCGCGTTCTGAAGACACTCTAGATTACTGACGATTACGATTCAAAACGATTACGTGAAAATCTTATCGATATATTATGAGTTGAGTTTAATAAAAACATTAATTGCATTCGTTCATAAAAAGTAGATCAATGGATAAACCCATATTACCCGGCTTAATCCGAAGTGAAAAAAATGAATAGAAATTGAAAGTAGGTAGGTACCACTCATTAACAAAACCAAGTGTAAACCAGACTTATTCCATTGTAAACAAAACTGCTTTTTTCTATGCTTGTAAAATATTTGCTTTGCTGAGCTTTTAAATCTCTTTGCATGAGCTCAAAATTAAAACTTTCCTACGCCGGTACATATACAAAGGTGTAAGTTATTTGTTGTCATCTCGTTATGATCAATTGCATTATCTCGAGCTCCTCCGTGGTTGGAAGGGCACGATAAGCTGTCGGTTCTATTTGATATCTCTAGCTTATAGCAGCTGTTAGGTCAAGTAAGATGCTTTCAGGCGACTTGAAAACTCTAACAGTAGGTGACCCTCACATACTGTACGAAAAGAAGAAATTAGGCGAATTATATAATCGGCAGGATACGAATTAATTTCAGTAGATTATGCACCTACATTATTGATTGCGATGAGGTCCCCCAATCTCATGACACGTATGACAAGTGTGTGGTTTGTGTAGTAATGATTCTAATGTCCATTTAGAAGACAGAAACGAAGTCGAAACTGCAACAAATGCAGTAGCCAGACAATATTAAATAACCGTGTCTAAGTCTAAGTATTCAATTAATAATTAATGTTAAATAAATTTATTTAAATCTTCAATAAAAAACTCAAGAAACATTCGAATGTTAGTAACATCTTACAAAAACGAACGACTTATTTCTATTACTGCATCATAATCTAAAGAGGCGCAAATATGTCACTCTTGATGGGAGTTACCTACATGTTTAAGCCTTTCCGGTTGGAGACTTCGGGACCATGGGGACCGGGGACTCAGATAATATACTGGTTTTTTGTTGGCGAGACCAGAATGCTGGAATTTATTTGGCGCACAAAACAAGCATTGCCATTCAGCGTGGGCAGCAACTCAAAATAGCATTTTGGGTTCGCTTCCTAGTGACGAGGACTTTATTTTGATAAGTTCTATTTTTATAAATATTTATATTTAAAACAAAAAAAGCAACAGGTAAATAGGTAGTTAATAAATAATAAATAAATTCTGTGAACAACACACAGCGCCATCTAGCCCCGTGGTAAGCGACTAAGCTTGTGTTACGGTGACAAGACAACGGATATAATACTTATATATTTTTTTTTTGTAAATA
The DNA here is from genome assembly GCA_958496205.1 of Idaea biselata. Taxonomy (NCBI): domain Eukaryota; kingdom Metazoa; phylum Arthropoda; class Insecta; order Lepidoptera; family Geometridae; genus Idaea; species Idaea biselata. The sequence goes on from OY292401.1 coordinate 26,946,594, forward strand.
CATACATATTATACATAGAGTTATTTAGACATAAAAGTTTATGTTTTAAAATGTGCGAGTCAATGTTTTCGCCGGGTTTCTTCTTGGCCCGCTTTCTCGTTGCTTTCTCGTGTTATTAGAAAGTCCGATGAGTCAGATCAATGTCGTTTATCCTTAACAACAGACAAATGCAATGTCAGTCGTTGCAACTGGGCTATTGTCGAATTTTGTGTGCTAGATTTTTTGGATCCAGTTACTAACTTGTTTTTAGTTCCGTCATATTAATTGACTAGCTGGTAGTCCCATGATCTTACAGAGTATGGACACTTAGTAAGTACTCCATTTGGGATATCGGATTTAAAGTAACTAGGAAATCTTTAGTACATTGGCTTATATAAATCTTTAGTACATTGGCTTATATTGTATTGAATATATACTGTGGATTATTAACAACCAAAAAATATAAAAATAAACTTTTTAATGAATGGAAACTAGGAAGGTACTTAATCTATAATAATCTGTAATCTATATATATGTTACACTAGGTCTGCAGCTATGTAGATAGGTACTTACCAAGTTACATCGCAATCGGTGCGGTACTTTTTGCGTAACAAACATCATCACAAACGTTTTGCGTTCATAATATTAGTAAGTTGATACTGCTCACTATCACATCAGATGGTAAGTGACGATATGGTCTAATCTGTAGTATGCTCACCACGAAGATTTACACTTGGCCGGTGGCCCCGGCGGATGGCCAAACTAAACAGTTAATAAGTCTTGCAACATAAAAACAATCCAACTAAACAGTCTACCGGTTGTCAACGTGTTATACATATTAATAAGTTCGATTTAATTTCGTTTTCTATCGATTGTGATTACGATTAGTGTCATGATCAGGAAAGTTATGGATATCCAACTCAGTAGGCCTATACAAAATGACAGGAAATAGAAAGGCCAGTAAGCCTTCGAGATCCCACGAGAAATCCGAAAAACCTTTCTAAATCTCATATTTCTAAGAGCAGTGGTTTAGGCTGAACGTTGATTGACTGACTGTCAACCAATCAGTCCGGACTTTGTATTTTATGTGCATATAATTATTTTAATTAGTTATAGCGGCAACAGAAATAACATCTGTGAAAATAGAGTAACTATATGAACCGACACAGGCACGAGTTTGATTAAAAATTAACTTATTCAATATCCTACGAGCTAAAGCTATTGGGTATTTGAAAACTTTCAAGTTTTTGTTCTGTTTCCTTAAAAGCCATATCGATGCCAAGCTGGTTATTTCAACAAGAATTTTGTTAGAGAAATAGTTTCATGCCTTTCCTAGTATAGTTGGAAATGCGAGGAATGCTTCAATGGAACATATTTTTATAATTATCTGGCGGGTAGGTTACCTAGACCTACCTAATAGATTCAAGACTTTAAAATGGAATTCAATCAAAATGGAGTTATGATGAACTAAAACAAAACTAAATCAAACATGATTGTGTAATTTATCAAAGATAAACAGATAGAGGTAGAGGTAGATTTGGTTGGTACAATTAACTAATCTACCTAGGCATTCACCTATACCTATAACAAAATCTTATGCAAACAAAAAACAAATAAATGTTTAGTATATTTGATAAACAAGAACCTTCTGAAAATGCGTATCGTAGGTTGCAGGAAGACTATCTTCTGAATGAAAACATTCATCGACTGGATCTTAAGACTCGCAACGATTGTTATTTTATTTTTACGATACCTAGACGTAAGCGTAACATTATTGTCAGCGCTGCAGCAACTTTTTATATTTATTTCGCGTTAAAGGAACATGGAATAAGTTTCAAAATTACCTCTGTTACTAGTTCATAATATCTCAATATAATAACCTAACCCTCGTTGACCCCTCGATTGCTCCCCTAAAAACGGGCTGACTGAAGCCGGACCCAGGCTGAATCGCGGCTGACCGAGTTTTTTAAGCATAACTTTTAGTGTTGTTTCCACCATATACATCTCCACTTGGTACTCGATGAGGTAGGGTTGCCAACGATCTGCTCCCAATCTACTACATCTTTTCAAATTTTGCTTCAGCTTTACCATGTCTTCCAAACAGCTATCAACTGCTATCCTCGCACATTGCACATTTTACCTACTTACCTTCTATCACATTGCACCGTTTAGACATAAAAACGTCTGTTTTCAAAGCATGGTGTCCGACAGGCGTGTTCGCTGCCAGCAGTGCAGTCGGAACACAGTCACTACATTTGCAACAACAAGGGAGAGCCCCAGTGTCACCCCGGTTGGCAGGGCGACCTTTGCGATGTGCCCATTTGTAAGAAGGGATGCGATCCTCTGCAAGGTGAGAATTTATTCTATTTTATGGTAAGAGTTAGGGGTATTTTCTGTTGATCATTTGCAGATTAACGGTCTCAAACATGTCCAAAGAAGTTTCAAGAACAAAATTAACTTTCCTAAGACGTTCGCATAAAATACTTAATATTTATTTTGCTTTTGTTAATTTTTTTTTTTTATTTTTTATTTTTTTTATTTTTTTTTTATTTTTATGTTATTGATTTATTCTTATAAAACACAGTTAAAATTAAAAACTAAATTAAAACTAAAACTGATTAAAATAAAACTAAACTAAAAACTAAACTAAATCTAAATCAGCTAAAAACTTGGTGGAGGGAAAAGTGCCCAGAATACTGGCTGCATTGCCCCGTTGTATACAAATACTTATTTTCTGGGCAAAATACAAGCCAGCATTCCGGTCACCCGATGCCTCCACCAAACGTTTAGCTAGCTCTCTGTACAGCTCCAGAGCGGCCGGCCCCCACGGACCTAAAGTCTCCACCCCAAACGGCACAAACATGTAACCCCTATCTAGATTACTATATTTGTGCCGTTTAAGGTTTTCAGCTTTATCAGCGGCAGCTCCTGCCCGCACCGTGGTCACTGGAAGATGGGAAGGAGCCAGCGTGTCCACACAAGTGGCATCCCAATAATAATTTTTGTTAATACATTGGTTATCTATATATGGATGTACCAATGACCAATATACCTAGATATATCATACCTAGAGAGGCACCTAGAGAGACACCTAGACCAGAAACAAATATTTATATTTAAACTGAAATGCTTGTCCTCGGAGTTCCCGCAACCTTCTGCGTTGCAGCTTGGTTGCAGCCAGGAATTCTTCCAACGCGCCACAGAAATTGTCCAATCAAATAAGGGATAATCTAACTGAATCTCATGTTTTCTCCATATAAGGTTACTGCAAACGGCCTGGCGAATGCCGGTGCAAGATGGGCTTCTACGGCGAGAGGTGTAACAAGTGCATAGCTCTGCCTGGATGTCAACATGGCTACTGCAACGTGTCCTTCGAGTGCATCTGTAAGGAAGGATGGGACGGCATCTTCTGTTCAGAACGTAAGACACAAGACCATACAGCATAACATAGATTCTTATAGGATAGTTAAGTCAGATTTGAAAATAGCGTTCAAATTTATAAATTTATTTCAAACCAGTTGTTAAGTTAAGTTGAAGCGTAGCGTCGGCTTTAAATAGAGTTCCCCTCTGGACCTTGGGGAGACTGGGGAACCTATGGAGCTCACCCTGCGCTGTGGCGGTTAAACTGCTTGCTCCCAAAGAGGGTAGGCAAGCGGCCGGTCGTAAAAATATTGCCAAATCTATTTGCAGTAGGTGTGGTCATTGATGACTTACCTACTGTGTCGACCCCAATTAATTTGGGGTAGGTATTATCGCTCTCTGGGTTCCCAAAAGCGATGCAACCGGGATTTTTTCTCAGATGAGAAGGCCATGAATTTATAAGACATTTCTCAAGTTAAATATGGTCCGATTCTATACAAATCGGTTCTACACTAAGCACAAAATACACTTGTTATGCGGAAACGTATAAATGTATCCCTTAGCAACGTGCCGTTCCGACTGTCACGCAACCCGCGGGTACTGCGAGACGCCGGGCGAGTGTCGCTGCCGTCTCGGCTGGTCGGGTCCGACGTGCCGCGCCTGCCAGCCGCTGCCGGGCTGCCAGCACGGCTACTGCGACAAGCCGCTCGAGTGCAAGTGTACTAAGGGGTATACTGGTCTACTTTGTCAGACATGTAAGTATATAGTCTTCTTTTTTTGTGTAGTGGTGTGGTTCATCTAGTGTTAGAGTTTTCAGGCCGCCCTTAGGGCCTGTAACTTGACCTAACGACAGTTTGTACACATACTTATTTATTTGCTCCGTTACTAAAGTGCCGAATGTCACGCTACTCGTAGGTACTACGAATCGCCGGGCGAGTGCAGCGAGACTGAATTCTGTGTTATCCTACTTCCTACTAATATTATAGAGCTGAAAGTTTGTGAGTATGTATGTGTGTATGGGTGTGCGTTTGTTACTCAATCACGTAAAAACCGCTGAACCGATTTCCATGAAACTCGGTATAGACTGCTTTTTATCTCGATATTTCCGCGAGATCGGGACTTACGCGGGTAAAACTGCGGGGCGCAGCTAGTGACCAATAAAGATAAGCGCTTGATTTTTGAGCGCCACGTTAGGTAGCTGGTCAATGGAATGAAAAGCGCAACTCCACGGTTTACATATAAATACCAGATATTGTTGAAAGAGTAACAAATAAATGCACTTAGTAAATTCTCTCTTTTCCACAGCGATCTGCGCTCCAGGCTGCCACCCAGAGCGCGGCTACTGCCGTCGTCCGGGCGAATGCAGGTGTAAGGTGGGGTGGACCGGATCCGACTGCTCCCAGTGTCACCGGTACCCGGGCTGTGTCCACGGATCCTGCGCCAGGCCCTGGGAGTGTCTCTGCAAGAAGGGCTGGGGTGGCATGCTGTGTGATGAGGGTAAGATACCTACTGTTATAGATCTGTGGAAGTTAATTAATTAATGCACCTAGCTGCATTTTAACTTTCTTATGTAAGCGTTTCTTAGATATCCTCATCACTTATCACCTGGTGAGTCAGTGGTCTTGTTCATCTACATAGAGCATAAATGTTTATTCTTCTTTTTAAAAACCCAGTGCAGGCTTAAGAGGAGTATATACGCCAACGACCTTGAAACTGAAAATCCCTGTCGGGCTCATCGAAAATTGTTGATTATTTCATGACGGAATGTCGTAGTACTTTTTTTTGTGCACAGATTGTAGGTGACATTGTTTCCTACATTTTGGTGTAGTTTTAAGACAAGAACCTCCTATTGGTGCAAAGCCTATCTAAATTTTAGATAAAAAATGTCTTATTTGGCTAAAATGTCGATAGGCTTCGATACGTTTTGACATTTTTGTATGGAAACTGCACTAAAATATCGGAAACAATGTCGCCTACAATCTGTACACAAAAAAAAGTTCTACGACATTCCGTCATGAAATAATCAACAATTTTCGATGCGCCCGACATGGATTTTCAGTTTTTCAGAATAGGGCCCTTAAGCTCTTAAAATAAATAGAAGTTACCCTACTTAAACCGGTCGGTGCAAACAATTCTTCATCAAAATAGTCAGCTGTGTCGTTTGGTGAGCTAATTGCAAACTCCGTGATATTATTTACAAAATGTTAAATGTTTATTTAATTGGTATAGTTGAAATTAAATCTAAATTTGGTCCAAATAAGAACACACCTTTCGAATATTCTACATACAGTTTCGTGTTTTTGCGTCACCCAAGAAGGTGAACGATGTCTTTAAATCATCAGCAAATATGTGCAGGTTTTAAAATTAACAGTTGATTTAGGATTAATAAGACTTGTTACAAAACCTTCTCGATTAGTTAAATGCTGTTGCTCTATGTTTTTTTCCCTACTAAACCGGTTGGGTTTCTATGTAACAGTTTCTAATCAGTTTGCATATAGGACGTTAACTTATTGGCAATCATTTCCACTAAGTTCGTCTCAGTTTTTCCACTAAGGTGTAACAATAACATATTATACGTCTCCACACAGGATGAGCAACTTTATTTCTAGTTGGTAACAAATAATAAATCGAAGAGCACAACTTAAGAAAATATAATTTTTAGTGTTCTAAAGAACATAGGCGGTCTTGATATCACCCAACAAAAACGTCTAAAAATGAGTGTATAACGAATGAATTTAAATATTTTTTTTGTGATTTTTGACACTATTAGTTTATTCAAAAGGACGAACGTTTTTAAAATAAAAAAAATAAGTTATTATTACTATTACTTCAACTTCCGATGCACCATATTTAGACTGAAACTTTTTTTTTTTTTCTTTTTTGGCCCCGGACTCTCGAGATGCCATTTGTCGAGATACTGAAACTTAATGTCAAAACAACTTAATTATGTAATGCTGTTATTGTAATTGCGTGTAACGTCTATATTTTAATCACGTATGTATTTTATTTTCTAATATCAAAAAACACGCAACTGTTTTTTTAATTCCTCATTAATCCAACATGGCGACAACGGCCGAGAAGGCTATTTTAAAATACTCTTATCTTTTTAACTTCGGTGATTTACGGTGTTTTAGTTAGTTTTATGTATTCTGGGACTTCTGTAGATTCTTCTAGTATTTTTTTTATATCTAGACGCCTAAGTTTTAAATTGATAAAAACGTTGTTTGGCGACCTGCCATTGTTCTTTCACATACAATATATTAAATCCATGCCTATTTTTAAAACATCCTAGTACTTTATACTTAGTAAAAACAGTCAATAGTAATCAATTTACTGCATTCCATTCGTATGCTACTAATAATTCCGAAAGTCCTCATCAAATTATCACAACACTATTTAAGAGCAACTTAGGACTATCATTTTCCAATTAAATAAATAATCATCTTAATCGGCCAAGCCGTCTTCGAGTATTGGTCTAGACATCTTCGAATGACCGGCCAACATACATAAAAAACCCACGAATTGAGAAATTAATCCTACTGTTTTCACAAAATCCTATACCTATTTATAATCTTCGAACTAAAACCGATTCTTCATCCTTTCAGAACTAAATTACTGCGAAAAGAACCCCAGCACCTGCAAAAACGGTGGAAAATGTCAATCATTAGAATCAGGAGATGGCTTTTTCCGCTGCGATTGTCCACTGGGAGTGAGAGGCAAACAATGCGAAGTACTCCTCGATACAACCACACACCCTAGCAATGTCACCACAGTAGCACAGAGTGACACAAATAGCAGCGAAGTAGAACATGAACCAAATGAAACAGAAGATAACGAAAATGAAACAGAAGATGGTGATAGTGAAAATGAAACTACAACTAAGAAAGCTGTTGTTAATTCTACTGAAGCAGCAGCGTCTGTTAATGTTGTGATTGATAGTTAAGTTAACAGAATTAATTACTTTAAAAACGTGCCTTATTGTAATAGCGTTTTGTGTAGAGTTTTAGGTAGGAGGAATCCGCAATGAAACGGACTTGTTTTGAAACGGACATAAACCTTTGGGCCTGTAACTATAGCCCCTTTTCTATGGTCATCAATAGTGCCAACACCCAAAAAATCTAAAATATTTTCGATCAAAAACTTGAGATATCGATAGTGTCCGTTTCAAAACACGTCCGTCAACATTACGGATTCCCCCTAAGTAAGATTGTTGTGTATACAGTGTCTTTCGTTGGCAGTAACATAGGCCGATAGGAAGTTGTTTTTTGTGTTTTTGTGTGTTTTGATAATTCGAACTTTACCATTGAAGATCAAAACAATCCCGTTTCGGCTTATATTACCGTTCCTGAAAGAGATTGTATTAATTCATATAAAAGTAATTAAATGTCACAAATATAAGTTTTGAAATGTGGTATAGTTTCAAAGGCACAAATCGAAGTAGTTAAGAATAAGTGGCTTCTGGAGGATGATGGTTGATGATTCTATACAGACGAAGTAGGGACCAAAATAATTTCAAAATTATAAAATTGTTTTAAAATATTTCATAACGAGGGATATAAAATACTGTCTATATTCGAAAAATCTCTTATATAATTTTGGATAGATCACAGAAAATATTTCGTAATTTATTTTGGAAAAAGATGGATTATTTCATAATTATGGAACATTAACCAACCAGAAACCAAGGATTTAACAAGAAAATGCATTTAAATAGTAAATATTAACATTAGGTAATTAATAATTATTTATCTAATTTTTGACTGACATGTTGTAAAAGGTATTTATGTTTGGATTTTTGCACGAATTACGTATGTTATGGGTTTAAATTGATTAAATACTAATTTACATACTTAAGACATTTTATTTACATCTTCTAAACTTAAAGTAGTTTTCCTAAGTTGGATATAGTGCAACCACTGAGAATGCCTTACTACTTACAGTTATCCTATTGATTGGTTACCCAATTTGCTGTAGTGAGATTATAATGGTCAAATGCTGTGAGTTAGGCAACAAATTTGGAACAGCATGACGTGAAATTAAAGAGATTTTTCGGTTTTAATCGCGTGGTGTTTCATTTCATTTCACACATACACGTTCACATCTCAGTTAATCCGGAAGAAGGTACCTGTAAAGGTCTCGGAAGGTAAAGGTCTGCAAAGGTGCTAATAATGTTGCTCAATGAATCTAGGGGGAACATTATTAGCACGTTGGACATCGCGGGGCGCGGCTAGTCGACTATAAAAAGCCTATAAGTGGTAAATAAGTAGGTACCTACCTACTTATACTAGGCATGCCTTTTAAGTTCTGTCGTTTGTATATTTGCCGCCAATTTTAAAATAAGAACTTTTCAAAATTCAAATTTGTTAGAATTTCGAATATCAGAACAATCTGTCAGGTCACGTACGAAAATGAATCTTACTAAGGAAAATGTTCGTGCAATAATTTTCTATAACTTTCGAAGAGGCCTCACGCGACTTCAGTGTTTCGAAGAGTTAACATCTGTTTTCCATGATGAAGTCCCATGTCTGCGGACCATCGAACGCTGGTATTTGGAATTTGAGCGTGAACATACCACACTTAGTGACAAATCTCGTGAAGGACGTCCAAAATCCGCCTTCACTGAAGATAACATCGTTGCTGTGAGACAACTAATCGTCGAAGATCGTCATGTGACATATCGAGAGATAGAGGCGTTATTAGGCATCACAGGGACAACCATTCAAAAGATATTGCATGAGGCGCTTGGTGTGAGAAAACTAGTTTGCCGTTGGATCCCGCATTTGCTTTCCGACGATCATAAGGCGGCCCGTGTCAGATGGTGTAAGAAAACTCTTCAGAGGTTCAACCGAGGAGAGTCAAATCACGTCTACGACATCATCAGTGGTGACGAATCTTGGATCTATGCCTACGATCCTGATTCCAAACAACAATCTACAGTCTGGGTTTTCCAAAACGAGCCAAACCCGACTAAAGTTGTTCGCTCTGGAAGCACTTCAAAGAAGATGGTGGCTACGTTCGTGGCGAAAACCGGTCATGTTGCGACAATTGCACTTGAAGATCGTAGAACGGTTAATGCGGAGTGGTATACCACAGTTTGTTTACCACAAGTCATCGCCGAACTTCGGAAATCTAGCCCAAAGCGACGCATCATCCTGCACCATGACAACGCAAGCTCACACACCGCTCGTCAAACGATTGAGTATTTGAAGCAGGAAAACGTAGAAATTCTTGACCATCCTCCATACAGTCCTGACCTAAGCCCTAACGATTTCTTTACATTTCCTAAAATTAAGAATTCCTGGTCAAAGGTTCCAGTGCAGTGAAGAAGCGGTCGACGCTTTCAAGTCAGCCATTTTGAACACTCCTACTTTGGAGTGGAATAAATGTTATAATAACTGGTTCGAGCGAATGGAAAAGTGTATTAAACTTCGTGGTGAATACTTTGAAAAACAATAAAAGGTACTATAAGGTTATATAGTTTTTTTTTCTTCAAACGACAGAACTTAAAAGGCATGCCTCGTATAGGTAAAAACTTAATAAAATCATTAATCGCATTAGCATTTACTCTGGATTTGTTAAGGTAGAGTCAGCTAATTATACGCTGATTGGGCAAACAAACCTCATGTAACATTCATAGACTGCATCCTATCTCAATATTTATTAGTAGTTTCTACACTTATGGAGCGACCAAATAGGATATTTTAATGAAGTGCAAATACCTGTAAATGGTAGCATATTCCTTAAATTACAGGAAACTGGAAGAGAGTAGGTTCGACCACGTTGAGCACCTGACTCTTGAAGCATAAAAACTGACCTGATTTTCTATACACGATTTAGACTCATGAACTAGAAACGTTTTAAAAGAAAAAAAGTATATTTACAAAAAAGATAACGCATGGCCGACATTAAGCGGGATTCGAATCACGCATCTTTTCGTAATCTAAACGATTTGAATTCCTCGAAATTATTGCCCCCTTACTTATATACAAAGACTAAGTTTATGTAACGCTAACGCTTGTTACTGTCGGATAACTTTGAAACTTCATGTCACAGTAAAAGATACCTACACGATATGTAATTTATGCAGCGCTTTATAATGGGGGTTAATGATGCTTAACATTATAGACTTGTTATTATAACATTATAGACTTGAACATTACAAATAATAGCCGAGAAATAGTTATGTTCCGTAAAAAAATATTTTACTGGTATATTACTTACCTAGGTACTTCATTTCGTCGGTGGTGTGTGGTATGGATATTCAGTGGATGGATTAAGGATAGGCGAGAGGACTTAAACTGAAATAAACATAAACTTATATAATTACTGGCTGGGTCCCGCGCAAATCCCGATCCTCTTTCTTATTAGATGCCTACATCATTAAAGTACACACTCTCCAAATTTCAGCTCTTTACTCCTCTTGTCTGCTATCGCTTCCAACCCCCTACCTATATTCTGACAAACCCAAAGCTCATTTCTGTCAACACTTACTTACAAATATTATTAAATAACGGGGTATTTACGATGTTTAAATTTGTTTTGTAACGGAGCTCAATATTTCGCATGTAATTTCAACTGGCTTGTTCACGAGACTGGAGATTGCGGGTAGGTGATGCTGATGACAGTAAGGGGCGTCCATATCGAACTACCCTCTTCCTAATTCGCTCGCTGCGTCTAGTTCCTGGTCCCCCTGGTCCCCCCTACTATTGTCACTGAGCTCACTCTGTTCTCGATCCTGTACCTACTCACTTACCTAAAAATCACAAAATAAATAAAGAGTGGCTACGAAAAAGCCCCAGAATGTCCGCCCTAAATCCATCCCCGAGCATGCAGCAATGTAACTTTGAAGTCTATATAAGAAACTGCAAACGAGTTCGATTACATTTTGAACTTAAATCGACCGTTAACCAGTCGATTTTAGTTTAATTTAAGTATATTTAACAAAAAAAAACTAATTAAAATATCAGTGCAGTGATTTTAAAGGGACAATATGAAATCGACTTTAGTTTTGATGGTAAGGATAAAGTTTTTTTTTAATTCATATGTTTTGTTTATATAGAGTTAACATTAAATCCCCTCGCGATCACGACCATTGTAACATGGTTGAAACGTCGAGGTAATTGAATAAATTAATTAGGACGAATAATACCGGGTAAAATGTTACTGGGATAGTATTGTTTAGTGTTTATCTTGTAATTCAAAATATAATGAATTGAATTGAATTCATATTCATAACCATTAAAATATCTTCTGATAAAAAAATATTATTGTAAGTAGAATAAATAAATATTGCACGACGTTACAAACAGCGCAATCTAGCCCCAAACCTACAAAGAATATGCTACATTTTTTTCTTCTAAAAACATACATGTGAAACATAGAAAACGCCCAGACCAGAAACAAATATATATTTCTAAGCATAAATACTTGCATCCGGCGGAAATCAAACCCGCAACCTTCTGCATTGCTGTCGGGCATTCGCACGATGCGCCACAGAAGTCGTTAAGTGGGGTACCTACCTACGTGAAGTGTAATCTGACGTAACTGAATACTGTAGATTTACTAGTTTCATTAGTAAATGTAACAATATAATTGTCCAAACACTCCTTGTAACGATTACTTACACAGTTGTTTAGAAATTCACACTTGACTCGCTATATTACATTGATTAAGTAATTCGATGGCTCCTGAAGCGTACAAAATGGATGTAACACCTCAATTGATGAGGTTATAATGTTCGATTTACATATCAAAGAACGAAAATAATTAGAAATATTTGCAAAGAAAATGCATTATAAAAATCTTCCCGTGAACTTTTCGCTTACTCGCCAAGTGAATTAAGCTACTAACTACGCGAGAACCCACGTGATACGGTGAAATTATGATTAGGTATATATGCATCTTTCCCTGTTTGTCTTTCGACTTAAATGTTCGATTTTAAACATCATCACTTATTATATTATTTATTATGCATGAATGCATAATGATTATAATCACAATTATTAATATCCTGCATATATCTGAAAATGAAGTGGACTATATAGTATGATTTTTAATTTCTGACTAAAGCCTGTCGTTTGATTCTTTGTATTTGACATGTGTCAAATCATAGTCTACAATTAAAAAACGAAGTGTATGTGATTCAGTAGCTAGGTAACACACATAAGATAGGTAGGTTTCTATGCTATGTACCTAAGTAAAAACGAGGCCTAGAAGGTCAAGGTGAGAAGCTAGACCTACCCTAAGTATTCTATAAGGTTGTTCGGAATTTTATTGTACCTTTATTATATCAAGTCTTCGTATGTGAATCATGGTGACTTTTTTCTTTGAAAGTAAGTAAAACATAACTTATGTTGAGGTTTAATAAAAACTACAACATATTAACAGTTTGTATAGAGAAAAGGGTAGGACAGTCTACCTACCCTTTTCTCTATACAAACGTAATCGACTGTTTACTCCCTACCTTATTAGAAAATATATGTTTATCCCATAAGTCCTATATCAGCCATGGCCATGCTCCGAACTTTGATTTTTTTCATTTTCGATTTTTTCTAAATTGTAAATCTAAATATTTCTATTCTAATTAGAAAATGGAAAAAAAAAACAAAACGAAGGGACATGGTCTTGGCCGATATAGGTTTAATGGTATAAAAAATATTTCCTCTTAAGTAGTTACTTTTGAGTGTTACCACCTGATTCCATCTGGGACAGGACAGCCTTGACTTGTTCTAGTTCTCACTGTTATACTATTGAGGTGACCGTATTGTATTAACTTCTAACTTATAATAATAAAGTTCAAATAATAATGTATGATCCTAACACAGACACCACAGCCTCACCGTATATCCTGAGATACAGGATTTTCCTAGTTCAGGCATCTGTGATACTTAGATTTATATCAAAATTTAGACTTAGTAATTTTGTACACATTAATCTAGGTACACTAATATTATATAGATATTTGTGTGTGTGTATTTTCGTAATGAATAAACTCAAAAACTACTGAGCCGATTTCAAAAATTCTTTTACCAATAGAAAGCTACATTGTCGAGGAGTAACTTAGGCTACTTTTAAATTCATTATCGCAACGTAACGTGGCCAAGCACTTCGTCGTAGATCGAACACGAAGTTTTTACCGCGACAACGCACCACGAATCTTCGCGACTTAATGTAGCCATGGCATAACGAGAAATAATCACGACAAATCTTTACAGATTACAACATGTAATACGACTTATTTACTACATACATGTAGTTAGCTGCAATTTTCTTATAACACTCCCTTAAAGAGCGTCGCAGTTAATTAGGTATTTATAGGAATACCAACTCTAGTTATGGGTTAAGTATTTTTATGTGCATGTTAAAATGTTGAGATTGTAATTAAAAGTTTAATTGGAGAGAGATAAGTGGATCTTCGAATGCAAATTACGAAGCAGTTGACTTAAATAGTTTTGATCTAAATAGTTTTTAAGTTAAAATGGACATAAAACATACCTATTAACTTAAAAAAGTGTATAAAATTCGTTTGGTACCTGTAAATGCTCCATCGGACCCTAACTGTTCACGGAGCAGGTACACCTAAGTGCCTTATTAATAAACGTGTAGCAAGGTTGGATTAGATGAGAACAAGCTTTGTGTTTTTCCGTGACTTTTAAAAACTTTTAAAGTTGACACAGAAACAAAAAGTGATAAAATTACTCCGACTTTTGTCCACGTTTATTTTAATAATGCTATTAGTCGGTATATCTTGGAATATCTCCGACTGCCCAACTTGCCTAACGGAAGTTGAAGGGCAGCAGTTTAAGTCATAAGACAACAGTTCCTAAACCTATTTCCTTATTTTACTGGTTGCTGATCAATTTCCTAAAACCCTAAAATGTATTGCATAAAAATGAAACTACTTTAATTTGATTCCAGGTTCTACTTTGCAGTAGTAGTCTATCAACAACAGAAGAGGTCCGAACTAAAGTATCCAGATTTCTTAAAGGCAATGGCATCAAAGATACAGTATCAGATAAGACCGTGAAGCGCGATATTGGCCTCACTCTCAGAGGGGGTGACTTAGGTGACTTTGGACCAACTGCATTCTCTGGGCCAACAGCGATTTCTGGCCCACCTGCATTCTCTGGGCCAACAGCGATTTCTGGCCCAACTAGAGCATTTTTACCATCTGTAGGCCCAACAGTGGTACCAGCACCTCCAGTAGCTTTCTCACCTGGTCCAGTGGCAGTTTCACCTGCCCCTGTTGCTGTATCTCCTATTCCAGCCGTGGCTTTGCCCCCACCTTCAGTTCAAACTTCAGTCGCAGTAGAACCTAACCCAGTCATCCTCCGACAAGAGGTCCCTCGCTATATAACCCGGACGATAACTCGTGATGTTCAAGTCCCAGTTCACGTCCCATATCCCGTTACAGTAGAACGACAAGTCCCTGTACCGTACAACGTCCCCGTACCGGTACATGTGGACCGTCCCGTGCCATACCCTGTCATCCAGAAAGTCCCAGTAGAAGTAACGAGACAAGTACCAGTGTATTATGAGAAGAGAGTGCCTTATCCGGTAAGGGTTCATGTGCAAGTACCGGTGCCGGTTCCAGTTACGGTCGAGAGACGAGTGCCGGTCGATCGTCCGGTTGTGGTCGATCGGCCAGTGCCGGTACCCCAACCGTACTACGTAGACCGCCAGGTTCCCGTTCCAGTTCCAGTGCAAGTCGAGCGTCAAGTTCCGGTCCCGCAGCCTGTTGTGGTCGAGAGAAGGGTGCCAGTTGCGGTACAACCCGCCCCAATTGCAGTACAACCGACCCAGTTCGCAGTACAACCGGCGCAATTTGCAGTACAACCGGCCCAATTTGCAGTTCAATCATCTCCAGTAGCCGTGTCAACAGGAGTTCAATTTCCAACTGGACCAGCTCTCCCTGTCGGTCTCTCTAATGGATTTTCTGGACTTTCCGGGCTCGGATTTTAATATTTATAAGCTAGATATTTTGTGAAAGCACTGCGTTTAAATTTAGTTTTAAATATGTTGGTATTGTATCTACTACCGTATTTTATTTATGATTTAATTAAATTTGTTTTTTTACTTATTTTAATACATCTTACCATTTTATCTCACGAAGCATCATAAACAAACAAAATGAAGTTATAAAGATTGAAATCACAATTTTATTTATTTCAGGGCTATTTTTTCAACGTCTAGATAGAAGATATTTGTCTAATAAAATGTTATTATCTGAATAAAAACGTTACAATGTTTCTTAAAGACATCAAACTATCGAAGGTTTTTAAATTTGGTAGATATTGTTTGATTTTATTAGACGTTATCTTATATCTGTAGATTGAAAATCAGCTCTCAATGAAATAACGTAGTTTACAAGAAATAAGGCATTAGTTTCGACCCCGCCAAGACGAGCCAAGGGTGATTATAGAGTTGGGGCTTGTAGAGTTATAAGCTAAGCTTATAGACTCTACGTGAAATATGATAACTTTTTGACAGTGCATATCATATAATTTCGCTCTCATTTTGTTATTATTATTCTTAAAATAATTCTCAAAATACAATCGCCGTGCGATCTGCAAAAATATCTAAAGTAAGTAAGTAAGAAGTTAATTATTTGATAAATTCCCCTGTAGTATGTAGTTTAAAGAACGCAACGTCACCACGATTCAGAAATCTAGGTTATTGTAACAACAACATCTAGCGGCAGAATGAAGCAACTATAAACGCTACTGTTCGTACGAATGAGAACTTTACCTTTTACTGCTTTTACGTAGTTTGTCCAATGCTGTTATTGTTATAATTAACAATATTAACAGGGAATTGTTAGAATGTACTTATGAATCTCTTTAGACAAGCAGTTGGAACGCATTTCAATGAAATCATCATAATGAGTAGATATTGTAGATACTGAAAAATCAGATTACTTATATCTTTTTTTTTGTCACGAGGGTTGGGAGAATAAACGTATGAAACTTTATTTTTCGGGAACAATTGGTTTTGGGTTTGGTTTTGGAGGTCTGGACTCTGGATAGTCTTGGTAGGTAATTTTAATGTTTTACATTTCTAAGTTGTATTGGTATATAATACTTGTTCTTTACAGGGTGTTCCGAGGAGAGGGTATTAAGCCGAAAGGGGGTTGTTCTAGAGGTCTAGTCTAACTTTTGACTTTTTGAAATGCGAACTTTTTATTTCGAAAAGTTTGAAGTTGTTTCACTGAAAAAAAACATCTGTTTTTTTTAAATAAAGGCAATGAATGTTTAGATTGTAGTGGTCCAAACTAAATAAAAGGACACAATAAGGCCAATGACCTCACACTTCAAGAAACAGCTGATTTTCTTGTAAACTTTAAACTCGAATTCAAATGAAATTTAAATTTTCGAAAACTACCTCGAAGTTCTAAAAGTTACAGAACAAAAGTTATTCGCATAGGCCTCTAGAACAACCCCTTTTCGGTTTAATACCTCCTTCTCGGAACACCCGGCATAATATGATTGGGATTGTTATAGAGTTGTCCACCCTAAGACCTCTAACTTGACCTAACGACTGCTATCAGATATCTATCAGAGACCCGGACTGACTACTTAACCCTGCTTAGCCTTCGAAAGTAAGGACGAGTTTCAGAAAATAGTCCCAGTAAAAAAAACAATAACAGTTACAGTTAGAAAAAGACAATTTTATTTCTTTAAATAAATTTACAGGAAAATAACATGAAAGATGAAATAGATGATAATGGAAGGAAATAATATATTACATTTTGTAAATCTACGACTCATTGCCATATTATTTGCAATACTATGACCAAGTCAAGTTAATCAAGTGACTAATTGGTCAAGTCGTGCTCCCGGATTGAGTGAGATGCGGGTTCGAATCCAGCCCTGCGTCTATCGTGCGTTGTGTTTTTGCAGAAGTATTGTTTCTTTAAAAAACAACTAAATATGCTCTGTGTGTGGTTAGTAAAGGATGCACTTCTTCTCAGGATTCATCTTGGATCCAGACTTGCATTTATAAGCTCTAGAAAAATCTGGTGAATTTTGTAAAGGACCCAATACTCTGAACCTTGACGGAGAATGACTGTTATATAAGATACTACTGGTAAGCGATTCTTTCGTTGATACTTCGCACCATACCTGAAAAAGAATAAGGACAATGAAACATTGATAATGTTGCTAATGCTTTTTAGGGTTCCGTACCCAAAGGGTAAAAACGGGACCCTATTACTGAGACTTCGCTGTCTGTCCGTCTGTCACCAAGCTGTATCTCATGAACTGTAATAGCTGGGCAGTTGAAATTTTCACAGAAGATGTATTTCTGTTGCCGCTAGAAAAAGAAATGAAAAAGAAGAAAACAATATAAAACAAATATTTAGGAGGGGCTCCTATACAACAGACGTGATTCAGGGACAGAAAAACGATACCGCGATGTATTTTGACTACCAGCGCCATCTGATGACAGAGGAGAAAGATTGGCGTCAATGGTTAAATAAATTTGTAACGTTCACAAAATTGTTGGTCCAGTGTTTATTTTAGGGTTCCGTACCAAATTGTTATAGTGATATGGAACCCTTCGTGCGCGAGTCTTGCACTTGGCCAGCTTTTTTGTTATACAAGGAAATACTAACTTTTTAAATAAATATTTACCTCTCATGGTTAATTGATATTTTTATACAGTGCGAACTGGCATGCGTGCTAGCGTATTTTTTTTTTTTTGTAAATACATACATAATATGATACATAGAAAACACTGAATCAGGCTGCGCATGCGCTGCAGTAACTCGCAGAGTGACATAACGTCCTAGGCAGCCTCCCACAAGTTATGGGAAATAATATTAACGATTACTCCTTACATTTGCAACAGACAAAAAGAACATCTGTTCCGACGTATATTCCTGAAAACCAGGTAGTTTCGCCTCCGGACCAGTCTCTCCAAGATGTGTCTTCAAAGCTTGGAGAGCAATATGAATTCCACCATTGTCTGCTATATTCTCTCCCAGAGTATTATTACCATTAACCTGAAGATAATTATTTATCAGTAAAGTACACTTGGTCAAATTAACTTCATTTTAACGTCATTAAAATTTTAACATCATTCATTAAAGCGAGAGCTATTTTAACTCCATCATTGTCCGCTATATTATCTCCCCGAGATGTATTACCATTAACCTGAAGATCATTTTATTTGTCAGTAAAATCGATCACCTACTTTTCTCGTAAAAATCTATGGATAATACATTATGAAATCAAAGATCCATTTATAAGTATAATATACTTCTAGATCTTTGATATATAATAAATATTATTATTAATAATATATATTTTTATATAATATCTATCCCTAGGTAGATATTATAATAAAATAAGTGGCTGAGATTATCCTTAAATGAAAAACAGCTGTTTTTGAAAATTATGGTAAATAATATTTAAATTCTAGTAGTAAAAACTAAATAAAGGGACAATTTAAGGTCAATACAACAAAAGTAGTATTTCAAAGTGTTGTTCACGTAGACGTAGAACAACGTATATAAGCAACTGCTCTATAAAATTCAGTACCCTTATATACAGGGTGTTGGAGTTATTTGGTGAATCTTTGGTAATCACGAAATCAGGAGTTTGAATTAATATGTAGGTATAGATTTTTATCTAGAAATCTCACATTAATAAAATTCATTTATTCAATTGGTCACAACATACAAATAAAAAAACACAATAAAATAAAACAAACAGCACTAAAATTATAGGTATATTTTTTAATATGAAACCAAACACCAATAAAACATAATTAAAATTAAAAACTAAATTAAAACTAAAACTGATTAAAATAAAACTAATTAAAAACTAAAATAAATCTAAATCAGCTAAACTTTTGGTGGAGGGAAAAGTGCCCAGAATACTGGCTGCATTGCCCCGTTGTATACAAATACTTATTTTCTGGGCAAAATACAAGCCAGCATTCCGGTCACCCGAAGCCTCCACCAAACGTTTAGCTAGCTCTCTGTACAGCTCCAGAGCGGCCGGCCCCCACGGACCTAAAGTCTCCACCCCAAACGGCACAAACATGTAACCCCTATCTAGATGACTATATTTGTGCCGTTTAAGGTTTTCCGCTTTATCAGCGGCAGCTCCTGCCCGCACCGTGGTTACTGGAAGATGGGAAGGAGCTAACGTGTCCACACAAGTCGCATCCCAAACTAGGGGCCTACCCATCTTCCAAGGAACGAGAGTCATTCCATCGGGTCTCTTGCCGTCGTCCCGTAAAAGTCCGTTAGGTTCTAAAGTTGACGGGACGCCGGCACTGCCGAAGGCCCGACGGATGACATCGTTCATGCTGGAGTGCCGTGGTATCCTGCCTTCACTCTTTGGGCAGGATAATCCGTGGTGACCGAGCCGGTCTACAGGCTCACCACAATCACACCGGTGAGGAGCTGTACAGAAAGCACCTACACGAAGAGATGCGGCCAACCGAAATGTGTTATTGTCTAATAGATTACCAATATTACGGGATGGTAGCGCCTGTAACCAAAGACCCGATTCCCATCGAGTAACGGCATGTAAACGAGCACGCTCTGCAGAAGAACTTGAAGTATATATCAGGTCATTGAATTCTAACGTGCAGAGCGGCTCGTCCCATTGCCTCTGAGAAGAGGGGGCTTTTGGTAACGACTCCGTTGGACAGGCTCTTTTCCAGCTTTCTGTGGCTTCATTTAAGTAGTTTAACTGGCAATTTGGACTTATAGGTTCTAAAATTGCGTGTACTAAGCTCGAAGTACTGTATATGGAAGACAAGAAAGCTGGCATAGATACACTAGAAATTTTGCGAATACCGAGACCTCCAAACCTTATTGGCAGAGAGGCTTGCCGCCAAGCGCGATCGTCTAAAGAAGTGTTTAAAATGGTGGTGAGTGTATGTCTTATGATGTTGTCAAGCTGTTGTGTAAGCAAGGGATGTTTCTAAAGCTGACAACACCTAAGAGAATACATGAATTTTGGCACGAAAAGACAATATCTTATTATAAAAAAAGCCACATGCATGTTAATTTTTTTGGAGGCGTTCCGAAACAGAAAGAAAATTTTGAATTTTTTCTTCTATAAAATCTTTTAGCGATTCGTCTAGAATCGGTGATCCTAGGAGGTGAACTAAAATTAAAATTTTAATCTAAAAAGAAAAAACCCGTCGTCGATGACACGTTGATCAATAAAATAATAAGTGCTAAAATAATAATAGATTTTCTATCGTACTTACATGTTTGCCAATTTCCGGTATGTAGTAGTCTGAATATTGATCCACGAAACATTGAGTTTTCTTTTCAAATGAACTTATAGATTCATTCGACCACCACTGTAGTTTATTTCCATTTTTATCGTATTGTCTTCCTGTAAAACAATATTTCTTTTTTAACACAGTTGACCATAATATAATGTTAGTACCTATTTGCACCGCACTTTCAAGGTGTCTTTCATTTTAGCTAAGAGCCTTGCTTACCTTGATTATCAAAGCCATGAGTGATTTCATGTCCAAGAACAAGTCCTATTTTTCCATAATTTAATGAACTGTGAAAAATAATTTATGAAGTAATAATAAGTCATTAGAAATCTCAAATTCGGTTGGCGAAGGAAAATAAAAAAAATTAAATGTTGAGGAAATCATCCTAAGAAAATTTAAAAATTTAAGAGGATAGTCTCCATTCTCTTTCTCCATACAAACGTAGTTTACATTTTCCTCTCTGGATAAAGACATTGGAGCAAATATGTTTATGCCATAAAATTTATAATGACTGTCATGACTATGCATCTACCCTTTTATTTTTCTCATTTTATTATTTTTTTATTTTTTATTATTATTTTAATTAGAAAATTAAAAAAAATAAAAAGGTAGATGCATTGTCATGACAGATATAGGTTTTATGGCATAAACATATTTGCTCTAATGTCTTTATCCACAAAGGAAAATTTAAACTACGTTTGTATGGAGAAAGAGAATGGAGATTATCCTCTTAAGAACTTCGTATAGATACGCTATGCTATTCGTGATCTGTTTTAGGGTTTCCTAACAAATGGCTGTGTGTGTATTATATAGATACCTATCGTATTAATGAGCTGTTATGGTTACTTTTTAACTAAAAAACTATTCGATACTTACAATAGTCCCAAATCGCCAAATGGATATTGTAACATAACTACTGGAACATCTGAAATTCGATATCTTATCTATATCTAATAAAAGAAAGTCGTGTTAGTTACATACACTAAAAATGTATTCAATTAAAGATAAAAAAAATTGAAAGTGAAAATACTCAATTAATAAATTTATTTTAACATACTGATAGCATTTTCTTGGAGCATATATTCAGCATTAACCGAAATGGGAGTTATATGATCATTACGCCAACTCTCATTATTTGCGCTATGTATTTTATTTAACATCTTCTG
Source organism: Idaea biselata (assembly GCA_958496205.1). Classification (NCBI taxonomy): domain Eukaryota; kingdom Metazoa; phylum Arthropoda; class Insecta; order Lepidoptera; family Geometridae; genus Idaea; species Idaea biselata. The sequence continues at coordinate 26,968,349 of OY292401.1, forward strand.
TATTTGCATCTGGTTTACGCTGATCACATTCTTCAAATGTGAATCTGTCTGTATCTCTAAGCCTTTGTAATATTCATCTAATTTTCCTTCTATAAATAACCAATCAGGATAGCCAATAAATGTTTTCATATCAGCAATTTTCTTGTACGAAGATTGTTTCGTGATATCATCCATCCATTCCGCTTGACTGATAGAGTGTTTTAGAGCATTTTTTAGTTCGTTTAGCATTATTTCTGACTGCAAATTTGAAAAGTTTAATGATCTTAACTTTTATTGAAGAGTTAGATTAAAGAACGATTTTAAAGTTATATTTACTGTTAGTCGCTTTGGCAGTCGTTGCCGCGGCACGCTCGCTTCGTTCGCTCGCTAAAGCGCCGAGTGTAATAATGTTCTAACATTACCCCAACCTATCCGAGTCAGGGTGCTCCGTATAGTTTTTTTCGTAGTTCCAATACACTTAGCTGGACACACTGTTTAACACTTAGTGTATTTATATGTTTACTGACCTTAGGTTTTTGGATTTCAAAGACACGTGGGTCTATAACGCCATAAGATACAGCCATACTCATCTTTTTTGTAACAATACCGGCACAATCTGAGCTCGTAAACTTTTTCTTAGTTTCCATTATTGCGCTTAACACCTGAACGAATAAAATAAAATCCAATCGTATTTATTAGGTACCTACTATGAACTTATTAGACATTTCTCAAATTACTTTATTGTATTAGACACATATTGGACATCGGTTCTACACTAAGCACAAGATTGTATCGTAGTAACCGGGGTACCAAAATAATGCAATATAGTTTATATAGTAGATAGACGTTTAAAAACTATCTATTCCTAAAAATGGGATGGTTAAGTTAGAACAAGAAGACCATTAAAGATCGAAGAAAACATTTAATAATTCTTCTCATAATCCCTCGTTCCTCCATTTATATACATATTCCTAAACAGGGTGGGTCATATAGATAGGCCTTTAGGAGGATTTATTAAAATATAAGAGATAGCGAAAAAAGCTTTGTCCTCGATTTTGAAATTAATAATAATAGCATTTCTAGATTTTTGAACAATTTGTTACCTTAGGCAAAAGTCATGTCAATCGATAGTGTTGTTGATAGAGATAACATCAAGATACTCGTACAAACATTTTTGGCAAATCCATGAAGACCGCTCCAAATGACTCACCTTTTATTTACGATTTCACCCGCGTTAGTGCCGATCCCGTGGGAATATCGGGATCAAAAGCCTATGCGGGTAGCCTATGTTACTCAGGTTGAATGTAGCTTTCTAATGGTGAAAGAATTTTTGAAATCGGTTCAGTAGTTTCGGAGATTACCCCCAATATACATACATGTTACCAACGTTACCTCTTTATAATATTAGTATAGATTGAACCACGACCATTTTTTGGACATTTGATATTAATTTGTTACATTTTACCAACCTTTATCCAAATAAACAATTCCATAGCGGCAGGTGGTGTTTCAGAAATATATGCAGACATTTGAGTCAAATACTTTAAATCCCAGGAATATACTAAAATCTTCATGTTTTCAACGTCAATACTAACATCATTCATATTGAAAATTTCCTCTAAATATCGTTTCCATATTAAAGGATGGGGATTGGCTTTATATTGTTTTAGGCTTTTATCAGTAAGTTCTTGGAGTTCGGCCACAGTGAGATAGTATTTTTCGAAGGAGTCATTGTCATCACTATCACTGTGACTATTGTTATTTTGTATCTGGAAAATATAACAGAGATATATACATTATATAAAAATTTGTTTAGGCAGTCGTTTTTGGCGCGAAGGGTAGCTATTACTATCAAGCGAGGAAATAGCTTCTTTGTGCATTAACTGAAAAGAAACACATTGAATATTAACTTCGTAACTAGTTTTCATAAATAAGATGTAACTTACTTCTTCGATATCATCCTTAATGGTCTTATAAACATTTTTCATTTGTTTTATTTTGTCTTTAAAGTCTGTTTTATTTAGACCAAAACTTTTGAAAAGCTCAGTAACGAATAATTGAACTACATCATCGTCATCATCTTCTGGTGTACTGGTCTTAGTTTTTGACTCTTCTCTTTGAAAAATATTGGCTATAGTGTTATAACCATGATTCAATAATTTAGTAGCGCTGAAAAACGTAATACCGTTAAAAGTTCTGTTTATTACATCGATTGGTAGGCGCTAAGTTGGCTCATTTATTCAAATTCATTTATATTTCAAGATTACTTTATGTAGAATGTCTCCTGTTTTCTTTTTAACAGGCTTCGAAAAAAGAAGAATTCGCTTGCGGTTAATTCTTTGTTCGGAAATTATTCAAAGACGGCTGATTGTGATGATAATTAGTTTTTGTTGGAAAGAAAATAACCCATTAAAATTTGACGAGGATCTGACATGGTTTATGTGCTGCAGTATATCGCAGTTTTGGACTTCGACTTGTAGAACCTCAAAATGGACTTGTAGACCTTGTGCATCAGTAAAATCAGACCAGGTTAGGGAATGATGGAGCATAAAGTGACCTTCTCATCACAAACTCCTCAATTATATATAATACAATTTAGAGAATTTGCTACGTAAGTATTACTGGTGTTTGTAAAACGTGCCGTACCACCGCACCGTAAGCGGAATTATGTGTTGTGCAAATTATAAAACTGCTAAAACTACCTATCTGCTTTTTGAAAAAATGATTTCCAAGACTTTAATACCCTGCGGGACTTGAGTCGGGAAAGTCTTTGAAATCATTTTTTTTAAAGCTTTATTACCTAGTGTGGTCAACACTAATAAATAACGTTTGGAGTACATATCTGACCAATATAATATATATGGATACACTTGTAGTATACCGGTTTAAGATTTCCATTCGAATGATTAGAAATCATTTGGATCCAAAGAGACTTTGCCTAATGTCGCCAGTTTGCAACACGATAATATAAATAATTAACTAGGTATATTATTTAATGGACTTACCTCTTAAACGAAGAAGGGCTTCCCAAACGTATAATGAATCTTGTTGTATTCAAAGGATCAGGCATTACACCAAATCCTATAAGTAAATCCATATCTAAATAGGTCTTTGCTTCGATTACTGTTTCGAGCCAATCAAAACTATAGGTATAGCTATCAAGGTCGGAAACGTCGAAATCCCTATTATTGTAGTTGTAGGTAGGAAGAAGAGGTAGACCTAGAGTTTCTAAAACGTTGAATATTGTTTTGAAACCACTTTCGTCTAGTTCATCTGAAATTCGGAAGTCGTGAATATTATGTAAGGAAACTCTTTTCACTTCACTTATTGTGGCCCTTTTATTATTTTTAACTTATCATTTATATTATTAAATTTTTCATTTATATTATTATTTTATATTACTCCATAGATTACTAGTGTAATTTTGGATAAAGTGACTTGTTATACCTATTACCAATTAATGCAAATATGAATATTAATAAAATAAGTTACCTAAGTATAAGTCTCAAGTCTCAGAGCTCTAACAATTCGTGAACATTATAGAAACAGACCTTTACTATTCAAGCAAGCCTTATACATATCCTTGGCTTGCTGTACTGCTCGCGGGTGGTCAGAGCTGTTCTTGGTTAGGAAATCTTGCACTGATATGTCAACCTGGTTCTGCGTGTATTTAATTAAGTTGAAAATTGTTTCTATGGGCATGTCAGGGGGACGGGGATATTCTTCGCCCCAGTTTCCACAAGCGTACTGGAAATAAAAAAGTATTATTTCAGATTTTACACGGTGTTTACGCTGTAAAAATGAATGAAATGAATCTCCGTTTTATTTGATTTTGAATGAGTATTTTGGAAAACCTTGTGGTGGGGGCCCTATAAAAATAAAATCTTAAACCGAATAATACCGATATGAAGGTAGAAAACTAAATTTTTCATAATTCTATTTTGGTATTACGTTTGTATGGAAATGGTAACAGTACCCACCTTCTTAAGTATGAGTTTTTGTAAACTTATAAAAGTAAAAAAAAACTCGTGTCTGAAATATTTATATATAATTTTTAAATGTCTGTACCTGATAGAAATCCTCGCAAGGATCTGCAGTTGTATCCATCGCTGACACCAAGTCGATCGCTGATCGCAGACATTCCACGGTCTCGCAAATACTTTCAGGCGTTTGATTCTTTTGTATCGTATCTAAAGCACAAACCACCAAAACAACTACTTATTTTGCAGATGTGTCATTAACATTATTATTATCGTGTTTTATTAAGAGGACAGTCTCCATTCTCTTTCTCCGTACAAACGTAGTCGACTGTTTCCTCCCTGGATATTGACATTACAGCAAATATGTTTATGCCATAAAACCTATATCTATGATTACCTTTATGTTTTTTTTCATTTTCTAATTAAAATAGTAATAAAATAAAATAAAAAGTCATGACAGATATAATAATAAAAAAAAAAAAAATATGTCCTCTGTCCTCTTAAGTATATTTAAGTAATCAAACGAAGGTTCGGATTCGTGCTATAAGTAAGAAAAAAAACTATATTATAAAAATTGCTTAATCTGTTTATGAGTTACGATGCCACAGACATACAGACATCCCAGGAGGGTTATTGCGGTTCGTTTCGACACGACAACGATACGATAATTTGAGCCGATACGATGATTCTACTGTCACACTGTGATAGTAGGGTGACAGTAGAGTCATCGTATCGGCTGAAATTATCGTATCGTTGTCGTGTCGAAACGAACCGCAGTAACCCTCCAGGGATCTTTTGTTTGCGAATACTGTGGTCGTGGTTATTCCTCTCGGATAGGCCTGTTTAGAGAAAAACAGAAGTGTAAAATACATTCAAGCTGTAGTTTCAACTGACGCTACCTAAATCATATGTAATAGATGTACAGGTTAAATATGACGAATACAGACATACCTTTAACTTATGACACCCCTCTATCTGTGGGGGGCTAAAATGATTATTTATTAGACATTCCTACTTGTTTAAAGTAAAAAAACGAACTAAATGTATATTTACCATCTTTTCTGACTGGCAGAATATTTCCAGCTACTATTCCAAGACAACCCAACATTGCCAGACACCAATTCATTTTATCTATATAAAAATAAATCTTTGTATTTTGTCTACGCGACGAATTCCTATTTTTTTTGGATGTCGCTTAAAATTTAATAGTCTACTTTAATTCACTACTAAAAATAGTAACTAGTACTTTACGCCAGATTTTTTGAAAATAATCTTCAATCAGATAAGTAGAAACCTACTGATGAGAAAAGATGATCATCTCACTGTTTTATACTTACAGTAGATTGTAGGTAAGCATTTCGTTTACAACCGTGAAAATAATAAAAAACCTATATTATGATTAGATGTAACATAATAATATTATATCTATTACATAACGATGACGTGTCGTGCAATAAAATACATAATGGAAAACTGACACTGAAATAGATCGATGTTATTGTTCTGAAAGTTTGACAAGATGTATGTAATGTATGAAATAATGTCTGTTTATTAATTATAAGCAGAGGGGATTAGCAACTTTATTAGAATTGTATAAAATGTAACATCTTTACAATTTGCAAACAATACATTGAAAATGAAACTAGGTAGGTATAACTTGCAACTGAAACTTGAAACTTTATCGACTTAAAAATGTGTGGAAAGCGGGAATGTTCAAAGAAAATATTATTGATAAATGTTAAATGTTACCTACTTGACTAACGTTAAATTACAAATTAAAGATTGATTGATACATAAACATAATAAATGAATTTAAAATGATATTTTAGACAATTTAAAAACACGACAAGCCATTAGATAGATTTCTGGATATACCTAGTAACAAAATGGTAACAATAAACATATTATCCAACTTGTAACTATCGGGATATTGCCGCGGGGCGCCGCTAGTAAACAATTCAAATATAATTAATTAATTTTTAAGGACAACTCATCTGTCGATCTTATGTACTGTTGTCATAGCTAATTGTGTAGGTAAGTTGGTACATCATTATCTCGTTTTTCATAAATCAATAACATAATTATTATTTTTACACTAATCGCACTAAGTTGTTAAGATTTTTTGTTATTAGTGATATCTTTTGAATATTTAGTGTAAATATTTATAACTATCCCAACAGTATACAGTAACATATCTTAATTCACTAAATAAATCAGAGCGGTGTTGGTCTAGTGGTAGATACCCCGACTTTCATTCTGAGAGTCGTGGGTTCGAATCCAGACCGACCGCGCACCAATGTCTTTTTCTTTAAGAAAAAGGTATGTGCGTTAATAACATCGCTCTTACGGTGAAGGAAAAACATCGTGAGGAGACCAACATGTCCTAGGACTCACCACGGTCCGAAGACATGGGATATTCAGTGTTTCCTATGTATCATTTGAATGTATTTACAAAAAAAAAAAAAAGTATAATATGTAGTATATCCGTTGTCTAGTACCCATAGTACAAGCCTAGTGCTTAGTTTGGGGCTAGATTGCGCTGTGTGTATCGTCGTGCAATATTTTTTATTTTTATTTTATAAATTAAAATTAATAATCCAAAAATAAGTCCCTAAGTAGGTATGGTACCCAAAAGGCTGGCTACCATTATTGTTTACAATATTAGGCGCTGCGTGTAATCATGTTCTAACTTTAACCTCTAACTTATTATAAATCGATCGTCAAGCACTCCAAGGCACATTGTACTAAAACATAATTTATAATTGTTGTTTAGTTTGGGGCTAGATTGCGCTGTGTGTAACGTCATGCAATATTTATTATTTTATTATTATTATTATACATAATAAATCTTGAGTAATTTTATTATGTAAATATGGGACACAATGCTTAAAACTATACATAAACACATTAAAGCTGAGGGTCTACTGCCAACTAAATTTAATGCATAGCTCTCATAGATTGGGGTGAGGCACATTTATGAAAAACTGACTCAACTATATGAAAAAAGTTAGCTTAGTTGACGGTGGGCGCTCGGCTTTAGTCGTTACTTAAATTAGTCGTTGAAAACAGCACTTATAGAAAATTTTCTTGTAAGTCCATGGGTTTGCATATTACTCGTTTAAATGGTAAATGACATTAATATGCCTTAAAATACTATATTCACATCTAAATAAGGAAATTAATTCTCAGACTTCAAATTAAAGATATAAAAGACATTCACCAAACTTTATTCTAAACCAACCTAAGTTAAATTTTCTTTTATTTTTGTTTTAACTTCTAATTGCAGTAATTTTTAATGTACCCCCAATTTTATATTGTATTTCGATTATTGTAGTTTGTCGTTTTAATTTCTTTAGTTTATTTTAGGTATGTTATTTTATAGTCTAAGGAAGAGCGGGTCTACCTGGCACAGGTGTTTATATACCTAAAAGGTAGTCCCTGCCCATCTTGTTGATGTAATACTTTTGATGAAATAAACTATTTATTATTTATTATTATTATTTATTATTCTTACCCCAATCCTACCAAATCCTCTTCAACAATCTGTAAACTTATCTCTATTTGACACTGTCCTGAACCGGTTTCCATAACTCTCTAACCTATCAATAGATAATACATTTCTTTTTAGGATTCATTGTAGATCCAGGCTTGCATTTCCAAGCTTTAGCGAAATCTGGGACGTTTTGCAAAGAGCCCATTACTCTGAACTTTTGCGGAGAATGTTCGTCATCTAAATCTGATGATAAAGACTTTTTTGTTGAGACTTCGCACCATAACTAAAATTGAAAAAAGGTGTAAGAATATTAGTAGAAATAATTAATATATAAATTATGACTTAGTTAGTAGTCAAAAAACAAACAGCAAATAGCAGACCTCGCGAGCACTTTATTGGAAGGGCCTACATGTGAGGAGATTGTAATAAAAAAAATTTGACAGGAGTGACTCATCTCATCATAGTCGAGCCAATTAACCTAGTACCATAAGACTACCAGATGAAATATAGATTATTAGTTACATTATTAATGGTCTCCACGAAATGCCGATTCTGCAATGCAAAAAACCTGGCGGTTTATCTGGTAGTCTTATGGAACTAGGTTGAGTGTCATGAGCTCCTCTACTATCAATGTAGTCGATACCTTGTAGATAAAGGGCCTATTCTACAGGTAGAAGTCAAAAAGTGACTGATTTGCTGTTATCTAGAAGAACTTTTCCCCTGCTCTTAACTGGTAAACCAACTTTTGTTAAAATTAGTTGAAAATGCCAGCTGCTATAGGGGAGACAGAACAAACGAGTTCTAGTTATGCGAAAAACAAATGTAATATCTAATGTTTGTGAACTTAGCAGAGCATTGTCCAGCTAAGCAAAAAATAATGTGAGTTCTATTCGCATGCAGTAGAATTCTATAGTTCCTGATACTTTTTATTAAATAGTTCTATTGCCTTAATTTTTTTTTTAATGATCTGCTGACTTCGCCGTATTTTTGAGCAGACCATACAATTATTTGATTTCTATTTGAATAGGGCTTAGTTCTACAGTTCCTGGTACATTTTAAAAATAGTTCTGGGGTTTTTAGTCAAAAGCATCAAATATAAATATTTCGACAGAGAGGTCAGAGGACAACGACATATCAAGCAAAATTATGTTGGTGTTGGTATTATGCTGCTGAACACATGAGTTTCTTATTAGCATAATTTTAGAGAAGAGCAACTATATACTTACATTCCCATATGACAAGAAGAACATCTGTTCCGACGTATATTCCTCAAACCCCGGTAATTTCTTTTCGGGACCAGTTTTTTTAAGATGTGTCTTCAAAGCTGCGATAGCTTCTCTAACTCCACCATTATCTGCTATATTCTCTCCTAGAGTTCTTTTACCATCTAACTGAAATTAAGTATCAAATTTATTATTAGACACACCTAAGCAGATATTTGTTTGAAACTAATTCGACAACTGCCTTTTTTTTGCCAAAATTGACAACTATTTTTCTAAATATTTATTTATAAAAAGAAAAAAGATGTCTTCAAAAACTCACTCTCGTTGGGGTACAGACCCAAACTCTCTTTGGTTGTGACGTGCAAATATTTTTTAATATATTATGTTCTTACTTACATGTTTATCAAGTTCCGATACGTAGTATTCTGAATATTGATCCACGAAACATTGAGTTTTGTTTTCAAATGAAGAAATAGTTTCGTTCGACCACCACGGTAGAGCGTTACCATTTTTATCGAAATATCTCCCTGTAAGAAAGGGAATTATTATGACATATCCTTAGTCAAAATAACAATATTTTTTGATATTTGGGTTTTCTTACCAAAATCGTCGAAGCCATGTGTAATTTCATGTCCGAGGACAGTTCCTAATGTTCCATAATCCAACGAACTGTGGGAAAATAGGGTTATTTAAATTTGTAAACCTACCTAAATATTATTGCTTAATAATTATTTTAATACCGTGACAAGAATTGTAACTTACTCTAGTCCCAAATTAAAGAATGGATATTGTAGAACAACTAGTGGTACAGCTGAAATTATAAATCAATAGATAAGTAGGTATACGTATTTATAGGAAAATATCTACAGATTTACATTTAAGTTCTTACTTTGCAAGAAAAGATTAGAAAACAAGAAGCCAAACGTCATTGCTAACAGAAACCGAGAGATATTAAAAATAAGGTAAATAACTAAGGGTAAATATTTAGAAATATTTACAAGGAGAAATGCATTATCAAAATCACAGTGCGCAGTGGTCAGCGCACTCGCCCAGCAAACGAGGGGCACAGATTCGAATCCTGTCACGGGGGAATTTTCGATAATTTATTTCTTCTTGTAAAGTATTTCTAGTAAACATGCCATGAGCAAAAGAAACATAAGAAATAGGTATGTAAAAAATTCTCAAAAAAATATTTTATACATGAAACTTACTAATAGTATTCTGTTGAAACGTATGATAAGCATTAACCTCAGTAGGATCAGTAGCCCAACTCATGTTACTTAGGCTTTTATAGTCATTCAGGGACTTTTTCAACCCAACTTGTATAATATTGATCATATTCTCCAAATGTGTGTCTGTCTGTATTTCTATACCTTCGTAATAGTCGTCTATCTTTCCTTCCTCTAATAACCAATCAGGAAATCCGATAAAAGATTTCATTTCTATAATTTTCTTGTACGTAGCTAGTTTAGTAATGTCATCCATCCATTTAGCTTGACCAACTAAGTGTGCTAGAGCATTTTTTAGATCGTTTAGCATTATTTCAATCTGAAAAACATATTTTCGGTAATAAAATTGGTTCTGTGATATTTTTAGGGGTTTCCCATCAGATCACAGAGACAGCGATATTCTGCAGATTTTTATCGTCAGATTTGTTGGGAGGACGTAAATGCGGACTATTCAATGGACGCATATCCTTAGCTAATGTTAAATGTTTTCTAATATTACTGTTTGTTCTATTTGTACATTTAAAAGTCCGTTTTCGCGCCTTGCAAAAACAATGGGCCCACAAGGAAATGTCCATCAATATTTTTTTCATTGACCCCGTTGAGATTGCAGGTTTCTAAATTAAGATATCGGATTTTGTCCGATATTCCGGGACTTGAAATTCGAATTTCAAGATATCAAGTGTCCCAGAACTATTTTTAGAACAGAACTGGTTTTACAACTGAAGGTCCGAAATGTCAAAAAAGAAGCTCATCATTCAATCAGCATAATACAGACTTTTAAATTCAGAAAAACTGACCTTAGGTTTAGTGACCTTAAAGAATTCAGGGTCAGCAATTCCATAAGAGACAGCCATGCCCATCATATCGTTAACTGCGTTAGCGCATTGCAGGCTTCTAGATCCAGCGTAGTAGTTAGGGTTCTCGGCTTGATACGCGCGTTCGAACAGACCTCGTAGTTCTGAGGTGCTGTGGACTGCCATCACTTCTACAACCTGGAAGTCAAAATGTTCACAATGATATGAAAAGTGCCTGTGAAAACAGATATCTACACAACTTTTATTATTATTATTCAAGTTTACTTTGACCGAATCGTCTTCTTTAAGGTTGCCTGGAAGAGATCGCTTTAAGTGATAAGGCCGCCCATTGTGCCACCTAGATTTAAGTTGTTTATGTTTTTATTTTTATTGTATTTTTTTTTATTTTTTGGTGTTACAATAAAGAATTGATCTATCTATCTATACATAATCTATAAAATGCTGTGTCCTGATTGATGAGTCAACGTATAGCTTAAACCTCTGATAGCAGAGAGCTAAAATTTAGATAGTGTGTTCTTTATATGATGGAGGCATCCGATAATAGAGAGTTTTTTCGAAACCGCGGATATAATTGCCTGCCAATACTTATTTTACTTGGGTTTCAAGTATTTTTTCCTTTGCTGCATGTATGTATATGCAGCAAAGTAAACATTACTCAGTAGTAGTAAACAATATAAATTACATAGTAGTACCTAGTATTACTACTTCTACTTTTACACTACAATTACTTACACTTTTAGTAATCTGATAATTATATCTCTAAATTTAAAGTTGAGTGTAGAGTATGCTTATCTTAATTTTACATAGCATATTTTACTTGTCTGGTATATCATTCGCAGGTTGCATTACCAAGCCATTATCATGAATTACTTCTTAAATTAACTTACCTTCATCCAAATAAACAATTCTAAGACCACAGGTGGCGTTTTAGCAACGTAAGCAGCCATTTGAGCTAAATACTTTAAATCTGGTTCCGATATCACTATGATTTCGTTTTCAAAATCCAATTGAACATCACTTATTTTGAATACTCCTTCTAAATATCGTTTCCAAATAGAAGTAGCAGTACCATTGTTTTGTTCCACGTTTAGATCAGTGTGTGTTTGGAGTTCATCGACAGTATATCTGGGTAAATCTTGAAAGTTTTCTGTATCCGTACTGTTTTCGTTTTCTAGCTGAAAAAGTTTTTTAGGTTGTTTTTTTACAATTACACTTACTCACATTACTTTAGCACTTTGCTTGAACACTAAGTTTTCTATTATTTACAACAAGACAAATAAAGAAGGAACCGCTTAGCAATAATATTCTAAAAAACGGGAGTTGTCTTTTTTGATTAAATTAAATCATGAACAATATTCCGTAGGTATTTTAAAATAATTTTAGTACCTACATATCTAGCGAAATAGACTAGAAACAAACCCCTAAATCAAATATTTTAATTATAAAGCTTGTGACCATTTTATAGCTAATAAATAGCAGCTAACTATTAAGTATAGAAATCGTTAAAAGCTTATTGTCTTTTTTAAAACACGCAGCTATCAATTAGGGGATCATAAAAACTTTACACATTATGAAACAGTCGTTTCGTGTATGTGGTGACAAATTACAGAGATAACAAACCAATTTAACTTTAATCGATTAAACCGCATAATTATCACTAACCACGAAAGCTTTTTACCTCATACATATCGTCCTTTAAAATGACATAAACGTTTTTAGTTGATATAATATTTTCATCCAAGTTTGTTTCAGATATTTTGGGACTTTTAATTAATCCTGATTCACTGACAAATATTTTCATTATTTGTGCGTAGATAAAGTTGTATATATCATGGCTATCTTCATCATCATCATCATCGTCTTTTTCGGATGTTTCAGTTTTTGTAAATGATTCTTCTTTTTGAAAAATATTATTTTTTGTATATGTAGCGTGTTTTGGTTTCTCCGTGTGCCGTTTTCTTCTCGATTTTATGCTGAAATAAATAAAAGTAATTAAAACTAGGTTTCTAAACATAATATTATGTAGGTACATTATTAATTTATGATGCCAAAATTGTATAATTTGTTTAGAGCACATATAGTTTTCTAGTTAGAAATAGTTGGTTAGTTGTAGTTTTTTAGTTTTAGTTTTCTATTTATAATTATTAATATTAATAATTTTAGTAATTATTATTAACTAGCTGCGCCCGCGGTCTCACCCGCGTAAGTCCTGATCCCGCGGGATTTACGGGATCAAAAGTAGCCTATGTCCTTCTCCGAGGTCCTATTTATCTCTTTACCAAAATTCATCAATATCGGTTTAGCGGTTTAGGCGTGAAAGCGTAACAGACAGACAGACAGAGTTACTTTCGCATTTATAATATTAGTAAGATAAGATATACTATGGTAACTATAGATATATATTATTTCATTTTTGTGACCTTTTCTCACTTTCTCTCAAATGGCATTGTATGGCATGGCATTTGGCATCTTAAACAGGTATTATTATTAAATTAATAATTCCTTCACTATACTAATTTCTATTAATAACATCTCTGATGGTATTGACCTGTACTATACGGTCGATATTGTACTCTACTTAGGGTGACTTAGGACATTGTAATGGTTATTCTTATAATGAGTTTGAAACTAGGGCTTCTAGACTATGAATATTTGATATTTATTGAATAAAATGGATGCTCCAGTAAAAACCATCACTTTTTGATCTGAAAATGGTAACTAGATTAATAGACTAAACAACTTGTTATTTTAATACTCCTAATGGATCGGAACTTACGAGAGTCTCGATTAGTTTCTTAATACACCTATCTATATACAGACTATGCTATCAGTAGATATGATCCTTATTATGGTATTTATTTTACTAAATATACAACTTACCTAATATAGACAATATATGGATTGGACTAATCTTAATGCAATCAATATATTTTATTGTTTAGTTTATCTATAATATATCATCATCATCATTATTAGTCAATTACTCAAGGCATTCTCCTAGTAATATACTAATAATGTATACCTATATTGTTATACTAAAGTATAAGATATTTAGGAGATTAGTCAATGTTATTACCTTGGGAAAGGATTAGTAGTTTCAGGTGTTCCCATTGCCATAGTATATACTGAAGAATTCTTAGGATCAGCAAATATATCGAACCCTATAAGGATATCCATTCCCATATAGACTTTGATTTTGATTACTGTTTCAAGCCAATCGAAGTTATAGGTGGAGTAGTCGAAATCTTCAGTAGCGTTAATATAGGTAGGGAACAAAGGTAGCCCTATGTTTTCTAGAACGTCGAATATTGGTTTAAGACCACGTTTGTTTAGTTTGGCTGAAATAAATGATAAGTAGGTTTATTGGTAAACATCTCGTAGAATGAGAAATACATGTGTATTGAATCTGATTAACGAAACAACCATCGCAAAGTATAAATTGATGGCAGGACTTAGATTGTGAGATAGGTTTAAATCACAATCTCACTAGACGATGAAATACGATTTTATACGACAAAAATGTTAGTATGTTTACGTTTAGAAAATAATATTCTCACGATGATTGTCTGACAGTAAAAATATCAAGTTATTTATAACGCCAAGTTGACCCACATTACCAGTATTAGCTTTGAAAATGAGTACCAAAGGCCTTCCAAACATACCAGTATCCATACAAGCCTTGTACATATCCTTGGCTTGCTGGACTGCTCGAGGGTGTCCAGTACTATTCTTGCTTAGAAAATCCCGCACTAGCGTATACACTTTGACTTGCTTAGCTCTGAACCAATCAAATGATGAGTATGAGTCTGGACGAGGGTGATCCTCGGCCCAGTTACCGCAAGCATACTGGAAATTGAAGCGAAGTAAATCTTTGAGTTAACTTCAAACTTCAAGACTATCAGGAGTGGAAGGATGGAGTAGGCCTAGGTCCAAGATTGGGCAAGAAAGGGCTGTAATGGATGGATGAATCTTTTGAGTGTGTTTCGAAAAAATATTAGTAGGTAGGTACTAAAGTGATTGTGATATAACCAAAGATGTTTCTAGGAGGGCCTTACTCGCAAAAGCTCCAGGAAATGTTTTCTTAATTTCAACCGGTACTTGTGGCGAAGCGGTCAACGCGGTAGTTCTGATTACCAGTAGTCGCGGGTTCAAATCCCGGGGGTACGAATTTTTGGCAACATTTTATCAAAAACAGTATTTCCTAACTGAGGTAAATACTTTAAAAAATAATGCCTAGTTTATTGGTAAGTAGTTTTTTTCTCTTGAAATTTCGTTTGTAACGATCAAAATGTATTACACACGAGCAATGCAATGCATTTTAATACAAACAAAGTATATGTTATTTACCTGATAGAAATCCTCGCAAGGGTCCGCAGTCTTATCAATGGACATCACCAGGTTAGCCGCTGATCGCAGACATTCTTTGCTCTCGCATATTCTTACTGGCTTGTGGTGCTTTTGTATTGCATCTACAGACAACGAAGCTATATTATAACATTTACAGATATTTGAAAAACTATGAATTTTTTTTTATTTACTACCTACAACAACTTTTAAAACACACAAAATCAAAATAACGCACACAAAATAGATAACTTATAGATGTTAAACCTATGTTAAACCATAATTAATAAGCTAATAAATCGCCAATTGTTTTTATTTACTAATGTAATTCGTTTGTTTTCAGGACTAAAACGTCAAATTCATACTCAGATTTTTTTTGTAGCCACCTTTTTAAGAGGTTTTACAAAATAGGTTGCAGTCATGGAAGTATTTCTCTGGGGGACTAAAACCTCTTTATTGAAAATTTTCTTTGTGGCCAGTTCTACGATATTTTACAAAAAAGGTGGCAGTCATGAAGGGATGAAAATTAAAAAAAAAACTTTGTAGTGAAAATTGTTTTTATGGGCCAGTTTTAATACGAGTATTTAATAAATAGGGTACCGTTTTTACCCTTTGGGTACGGAACCCAAAAAATGTTGCTGTCATGGATGTTGTTTTATATTCGGTTAGGTTACCAATGTTGGCTTAGGGGGTAACTCGGACACAAAATATCTCATCCACGGCCGAGTTTCCTACTTGAATATTTTGATGTAGCCTTCTCGGGCGAACCACATATCTCAGTATCCGAGATTACTTCGTTCACAATTTGAAGTAGTAAATTCGGCCAAACATAGACTTTTGGAGGAATAGCTTAAAATCACATACTATAAATTGTTTTGTTTTATTTGCCGTGGTACTTACCTATATACAACAACTATTGGAAATAAAACATAACAACTATAGCCGCATAAAAATACGAAACAATGACAATGTCAAATAAACGAGTAATGATTACCATACTCAATTCAAAAATTAAATCAATATTTTACAATAATATATTAATACATACACAAAGAAATAAATAGCATCTACTTTAATCATAAACATAATTTTAAACAGACTTCCAAAAAAAAATTAAAAACCGTCTTCAAAAAAAAGCATAATATAACCTCGCCTACATACAGTGCCACCGAATTATCTGTTATGTAATCTGAAGTCGGGCAGTTTTACTGGGTTTGTAGTTTGGCTGCCCGACTTCAGATTACATAACAGAGAAGTGGGTGGCACTGTATGTAGGCGAGGTTATTTTATGCTTTTTTGTAAGTCGGTTTTTATTTTTTTTTATTTCATCCTTTTTAGTGTACTTTCAACTACCACTAAAATCATTAAAATTGTATCCATAACCTTAATCATGATGAGAAGGTGGTTTCAGATGTGGCGAATCGGAAACCATATTCTCATTCATCGGTATCTATAAAAAAAAACCGACGAATTGAAAACCTCCTCCTTTTTAACCGACTTCCAAAAAAGAAGGAGGTTCTCGATTCGTCGAGTTTTTTTTGTATGTTCCCCGATTACTCAAAGATGCCTGAACTGATTTGGATAATTCTTTTTTTGTTTGAAAGGAGATATATCACAGTTGGTTTCATAAAAATTTGGTGAAGATCGGATGAGGATCTTCGGAGTGATGAACAGGATTGCACCTCGAGAGTGTAGTAAAGTGCTCAGTTTTTTTTTCCACCAGTAGAATAAGGCCATAAAGAATAGATACTGATGAATGAGATTATGGTTTCAGAGTTTCCACATCTGAAACCACCTTCTCATCACAGAACTCCACAATGATTAAAGTTATGGATACAATTTTATAATTATTTTAGTGGTAGTTGAAAGTAGGTTACACTAAAAAGGGATGAAATAAAAATATTAAAAACCGACTTAAAAAAGCATAAAATAACCTCGCCTACATACAGTGCCACCCACTTCTCTGTTATGTAATCTGAAGTCGGGCAGTTATACTCGGTGGGTTGGGGTTGGGTGGCATTGTAGTTTGGCTGCCCGACTTCAGATTACATAACAGATAACTCGGTGGCACTGTATGTAGGCGAGGTTATTTTACGCTTTTTTTTAAGACGGTTTTTAATTTTTTTTGGAAGTCGGTTTAAAATTATGTTTATAATTAAAGTAGATGCTATTTATTTCTTTTGTGTATGTATTTTTATTTTATTGTATAATATTGATTTAAGTTTTTAATTGAGTATGGTAATCATTACTCGTTTATTTGACATTATCATTGTTTCGTATTTTGATGCGGCTATAGTTGTTATGTTTTATTTTCAATAGTAATAACAACTATTACCACCACCAATGCAAAAAAAAACAATTTATAGTATGTGATTTTAAGCTATTCCTCCAAAGTCTATGTTTGGCCGAAATTACTACTTCAAATTGTGAACGAAGTAATCTCGGATACTGAGATATGTGGTTCGCCCGAGAAGGCTACATCAAAATATTAAAGTAGGAAACTCGGCCGTGGATGAGATATTTTGTGTCCGAGTTACCCCCTAAGCCCAATGTTTTCATTTCTATACCTTTATCTAATCCAATTCATTGATTGATAAATGAAATACTTACAAAGAGTCGTCATAACTATAGCGAAGCAAAGCAGGAACAGTAGAAGGCATAAAAGTATTGATACACTAATTTTCTGTCTGTGTTTTCTCCTAAATCTGAAATAATGCAATCAGAAGGGTTACTACTTACGAGGAAAGTCTACCTACTCTTTCTCCATACAAACTTAGTCGACTGTTTCTTTAAAGACATTAGAGCAAATATTATGTTTCTAACTAGAATAAAATCAAAAACAATATAGTACAATATGAAAAAAATCAAAACGTAGGGGCATAGTCATGGCTCATATAGGTTTTATGGCATAAACATATTTTCTCCAAAGTCTTTATCCAGGGAGGAAACGGTCAACTAAGTACGTTTGTAAAGTTTGTATGGAGAAAAGAGTAGGTAGACTCTACCCTATAGTTAGGGACAATTTTTGACAAGGCAAAGGAATGAAGACCTCACCTAGATGTCCTAGACCCGACTGATATCAAATATCCAGATTCCACCAGGTCATTGCCGTTTTTCAATGGCGGAGGCGTGTTTGGCTTCGGACTGTCTGAACCTGGGTGAATTAAATATACCAAATTAATTGGCTGTTAGTTTTTTGGACAGGTTAAATACGTATTAACCTTTAAAATAAGAAGCTCAAGAAAAATAAGCTCTAAAATTCTGAGTATCCTATCCTATCCTACTAATATTATAAACGCGAAAGTTTGTATGTTTGTATGTATGGGACTTTGTTACTCTTTCACGCAAAAACTACTGAACCGATTGTGATGAAACTTGAAATATACATAGCTGGCCTAAAATAACACATAGGCTACTTTATTTCCCAATGTTCCCGTCTGATCGGGACTTACGCGGGTGGTAAACCGCAGGGCGCAGCTATAAGTAGGACTTATATTATATAAATACGAAAATTTGGACGTTTGTTTGTTTATTTTTTTGTGTGTCAATAATGCAAAGAGTGTATCAAACGCATATACTCGTCAAGTAGCCATCTAACCAAGTTGTATTTGTGTGTGTTGTGTGAGACTTTGGCATTTTGTGTTCAGTTGAGATCCAAACAATGTAAAAATTAGGAATTGTATAATAATAAATAATAATAATAATAAATTCTGTGAACAACACACAGCGCCATCTAGCCCCGTGGTAAGCGACTAAGCTTGTGTTACGGTGACTAGACAACGGATATAATACTTATGTTTATTTTTCTTTTGTAAATACATACATATTATACATAGAGGGACACCCAGACCAGACACAAATATTTATTTTATAAGCATAAATACTTGCACCCGGCGGGAATCGAACCCGCAACCTCCTGCACTGCAGTCGCGCTTTCGCACGACGCGCCACAGAGGTCGTCGAATGTTGTTAGTCTACGAGAAAAAATGGTTCCCATACTTGTTATTACTAAATACCACTAATCCAAGAAACCGAGACGAAATATTTATTTATGTTTAGGTTTTCTGTTAATTAAGGTTTTTAGCATAGCATTGGAGAACCTAAATTCTGGGTTGGTGATGGTCTAGTGGTAGAAACCTCGATTTTCATTTCAAAGAGCCGGCGTTCGAATCCCAACTGATCGTGCACCTATGTCTTTTTTCTTGCCAATAACTGTATCGCAAGGAATACGACATCGCCATTAACATATTTCAATGAAAAAAGGTTCCAAGAAGATCGTTGTTCCTTCAGAAAAAACAGTTTTTTTGCTTTAAGTTTGGCTACGATGGGTATTTAAGTATTTAATATAATCGTTCACATAATTTATGACTGCGGTGAAGACTAAAATTTAACCTCGATAGGCAGAATTTTATATCTTAGTACAATACCTACATATTTTTTAAAATTGAAATAGAAACTAATAAGTTACCAACTAATTAATTAATTAAATTGAAAAAAAAATAATAATTGGATAACTTATCAAGTTATTTATACATACATAACATAAATATAACCCGAACCAGACTCAGAACCAAAAGTATGTATTTTCCAGCTACATACGTCTTCCACTTTACGGTAGCAGTTTCAACTTTACTACAAATAATACTACCGATTTGTGTACACGCTACGTACCAGTGAAAGTTAAAGTTTTCTCAAAGCTTTAGAATAAGACAAATGTTTGTTATACGGCGGGAATCGAATCCCTGCCTAACCCTTTGTATCGCCGGAAGCCCCACTGTTTTAACCCAATAAATAAAAATAAAAAACTTACGGGGTACAGTTGGTCCCATGGCGTCAGCACCTTCCCCAGACCACGCGCGCATTTTATTTCTCTAACTTAACAACTTGAAACCATTATGAAACTTTACCTATTAACTATCACGAAAACATACTTATCTTTACAACTGTACATGTTTTTAAACTTTAAAACGTATGCAGGTAATATTTTCGACCGGCCTTGGTTTTAAAATGCTAGTAACCTATTCAAAAATGGGTTTCAGTTTCGTATTTTTAAAGTCGTAAATTATTCTGTGTAATATCAAAGAGTGATGTGTATACGTTGATGGTAGTTCAGTCACTGAAGCTTTTGTGAGTTAGAATGTTTCAGTTTTTAGGGTGGCCATCATTTGCGTGGCATAGAGTGTAGTCAGGTAATATCGGATAAGACGAAAAACCGTATGACTCAAATATCTCCAAAAAGGTGATGTGTTTTATTAGTGTAAGCCACGGTGTTTATAAGAGCAATTCACCCCGCACCGATCTTTGGACCCGGCAGTGGAATGTATTTTGGGAGTTATTTGAGTCATACGGTCTTCCTCCGTATCCGAACTTACCTGATTATACTCTAACTTCGGAATTTTTTAGTGGGTACGATCGAATTGTCGGCATTTTTGTTAAATGTTTTTCGAGTGCGCTTAGTTGCTGAGGAATGTAATGAATATTGATTTTGTTCTTTACTAGATGAGCCCCGCAACTTCACGCACGGCACTTATACCCGTATTTACAGACAAGTCGAGTAATTACTCTGGCTAAGTAATGCATTTGTTTCGTACTTGTCAGTGGTTTTCAACGTCTGAGAAAATGTGACAGAGATTTTATTTAGCCGGAGTAATTACTCGATTCGTCTATAGATACGGAGGTTAGCTTTAGGATCAGGATTAAGTGCCGGTCGCCATATGCATCGTTCAACGATTCTGAAAAAAAAACCATTAGGTATTAATACTTTGTTTTTGTATGTAGACTATGATCTGCGGCCCGATTCTGGTAAATAATTACATACTGTAAAATAATTACATACTGGCAAAGAAAAACAAAATAC
The DNA here is from genome assembly GCA_958496205.1 of Idaea biselata. Classification (NCBI taxonomy): domain Eukaryota; kingdom Metazoa; phylum Arthropoda; class Insecta; order Lepidoptera; family Geometridae; genus Idaea; species Idaea biselata. Next base: position 26,989,269 of record OY292401.1, read on the forward strand.
ACTCTCAAGTAACTTCCAATTCGTTTTCAGTAACGTCTGCGATGTCTCTGTATGATGACAGAGACGTCGCAGACATTATTAACATACCGATTCGGTAATCGTTATGTAATTAATTATTTACCAGAACCGGGCCGCTGACGTTTTAGTCTTTTGTAGTTACCTACTTGTCGTTTTTCCCCCAAGAAGATGGTGTCAAATCGTAGTCTAATACGAAGTATAGATAAAATTCTCCTCAATACATAAAAGATGGTCACCCATCAACCCCTATTCACAGGACAGTGGTGATGTGCCAGCTCGCACGCGATATCTAGTGTTGTGCCTCTGATATCGATTCAACAGCTAAATTAGCATAGTTCGCGATTTATGCCCGTTTCATTCATTCGTGTGCATCGTGTGTTCATTTTATGACCCTCATTTCAGGAATGAAGGTCGGATTATGGAAAAATACCTTTCTTATGCTTATTTCTGTTTATTATTGACATTGAAACCGTACTTTGTGACCCCTAAAGTTTATTAATACTTTTATGTATTCGACAGTAGTGCCGAGGTCATTGTTAGGTGGAGAAGGCTAGCCCAGCATCCATAGGTTTACCAACTTAATCCTCACGGTGTCCCTCGCTCCGCAAGTGTCGTGGCCAGAGGAAATTCCTAGCGGACTACTTCAATCGTTTTCTGGCCCCATCTCTGCCCCGAATGACAATCTCTCTCCGAGAGGCGCGGACACGCTATCGTATCGAGGCCCCCTAAGCCAGTGGTAAATCCCCCGAGTTCACCACTAAGAACCGAGGTGATTTTTACTCGGCTGCAAGGAAAGGGTTATTATAGTGGTCTACAGTCTTACAGGCATTTTCCTTACGGAACTTACTTCCTTCCTTCCTTACTTACTCGTAAAAGCCCGCGTCAGCGGGTCCAGGGGTCCTGGACCCGCTGACGCGGGCTTTTACGAGTTCGAAGTAAGGTAAGCCCCTCACTTCGTGGGCCTCTTAATTTCACTGCCCGGCTTGCAGCTACTGGGTGGATTTACAAGGTGGACGCACATCGACAGGGTGCCTAGCACCAATATCTGCTACCCTTACAGTTAAAGCCGTGAAAATCCTCAAGATGTATTCCTTCACTGTTAAGCGCAATACACACTGAGCCCGCCGGGCCGCCGACACAGCCCGCCGACACAACCCGGCGGCCTATATGAAAAGAAACATGTCGCCAACATGTGTTGCCCGCCGACACGTCGCCACGCCGGCGGAGCGACGTTAAATAGCGCACATATTAATTTTTTGTTGAAGAAAACATGATAGAGTTAATTATTATACCTGCTTACTAGTATCGACTTTTATTGATAACGTACAACCCTAGTGAGATCGATTTTCTTGTAGGTATCTATGAATATTGAGTAACTGACTTACTTACTTTAATTTTTCATATGACAATAGGTAAAACATTTTTGTGAATGACATAAGATTAGAGCTCCCTCCCGCCTAATTATTATATTGTCATTTATTTATTACAACAGAATAGTCACGACAGATTTATTATTTCTATGTAGCTTATTATATTAAGGTTATTTTTAATTATGTAGGACTTTATAATGGGACTATAGCTGGATCCCGCGGTTTTATCCGCGGAAGTCCCGTTTCCATGGAATTTGGAAAAACCCGTTCTTATCGGCGGATGTCGACATCATATACAGGGTGTCCAGAGACCAGTGGATGTCCCGGCACGGGCGGCTGGCGGGGAAGAGTTGACCGCCCAGAATACGTTTTTTTTTTTTCTATCTCAAACGGTTCGAGCTGTACGTCACTTTTAGTAAAAATTGAAAAATGTCTACTTTTTTGCACGTTTCGGGTTATCACGTCCACAGATTAAGCGATAGCATTGTTTTTTTTTTCGCCATGTGTTCTCTAATATTGATGTTTGAAAATCACCTTAATTTTTTTTTAATACTATAGTTAGTAACTTACAGGATGTCCCCAAAGATAGATTTAGTTTTATAAACTTTACTTTCTGCTAAGTTTGAGCATCTGTGGTGTAAAAAAAATGTATGAAACCTGTCTGGCCGACTATTGAAAAAAAATGCCTATTTCATAAGGATTCTAAAACAGTATTATACTTATAACTTTTTGTCATAAGTTACTAAGCTAGTGCTATGAATCCATCGAAGGTACTATCTTACATGAAAAAGTTGAAACAAGTATTGTACAAAAAAGGACACTTATTAAGATTTAATATGTCATAATGTTACAGCAAATGCTCAAATTGTCCTCCTCTTGCCATTACACAGGCCCTTAACCTTTTT
>OY292401.1:27691286-27835440 GCA_958496205.1 Idaea biselata
AAATAATATATAATATACTTTTCATCCCATCTATTCGAAAACAGCTAGTCTAATCCCTGTAAACAGGGCCTGAAGTAGCGCTTTGCTGGCGATGTTCCTAGCAGGGATTTTCATAGCTCATTATTGCCCTGTTTGCAGGGCAATAATGAGATTTGAATTTGGAATGTGAATATTTTTAAAAAGTTTCAATTAACAAAGAGTTCCTATCACCGTACTGCGTGTCTGATAGGTAGGTGATAGGTGATAGACCGAGCAGGTTAAGCAACACATGTGTCTGATAGGTGAGCGATGGGTGTTCGACCGTACAGGTAGAATATTGGTAAAATGCAGGGTTTTGGTAGAAAATGGTAGGTTTTGGTAAGAAATGGTAACGTTCGTAGAAATTGGTAGGTTTGGTGAAAAATGGTAGGTATTGGTAGAAAATGGTAGTTTTTGGTAGAAATGGTAGTTATTGGTAGAACTAACTCATTTTCTCATAGAGGGTGATGAAAAGTAGAATGTTCATCTCGGGAGCAAACACTATTTTTCGCTCGAGTGAGATACTTTGAATCCCTCGATTCGCTCAGGATTCTACTAAAGAATCCCTCGCTACACTCGGGATTCTACTCTAGAATCCCTCGCTTCTCTCTGGATTCAAAAAACACTCTCGCCGTAAAAATAGTCTTTTCTCCCTTGGTATACAATCTACTATTTCACCTCACAACCTCGGAAAGGATCGTTTTGCACGCTGATTTCTGCGTGGAAAGAGATTTTAAAATTCGAATCTGTCTTCTCGATACTTTTATATAGAGCAAGTCCTTTGAAAATGCGCTAACCGGAACCTCATTTCTTTTTTTTTTGTTCATGGCATCAAACCACGAAGTATTGTTGCACATTGCCAATGTAGTATTTATTGTTTATTATCATCTGAAATAAATGAATTTATTATTATTATTATTGTTTGTAACGTCTCCGTTTCACGGGGCTATGGAGCCCCGGACATTTGGAAGGCGTGCGTGGGGCCAAAGCCAACACGTAGAGGCCCGTTTCAGTCACAATTTTAATCGCAAAGTATGGAATGGACACCAAACCGGCGGTTATCCCTGTCTACACTATAAAATGCAGCCAAGGACAACCCCCGGTTTGGATAGTACTATTGTGTAAACTATAGATGAAAACTACTTGGGCTATGAAAATGGGTTGGTAGTCGATTGGATACTGGGGGGAACTATGGGGACTATGGCGCCTGCCGTAACAATGTAAAAATACACGTACAAAAATGGCAGGCGGAGACTCGCCAACTCACAAACTGGGCCACCCTAATTAAGCCGAGCAAATTACAGCCAGGGGGCAACAGGGGCGTGAGTGGCTGAAGGATGGAGCAACCTCACCGGATTTTAAACCATCCTAGGTATTCCTGTGATCACTCATCACTGACGTGAGGTGTCCATCCTTCGAGCATTTTTGCTCTCGCGACTCCACTCCGACCAGCCGGTGAAGGCAAGCCAAAGGCGGGGGACCGCTTCCTCGTCAGTGTTCACTCCGACCAGCCAACTAAGGCAAGCCGGAGGTGAGAAACGGTGATTTCCCCCTGGAGCACTCGGGAAGCCGCGGGGTCGCTACTCCCCGACACCTCGCCTCAAGGTGCCCTGCGGGCTTATTATTATTAGTATCAAGCAGGTTTTTTCATGAATTATTCAATTGAGAGATTGTTTGCTTATTTTTATTATTTACGGTACAATAAGCGGTATATAATGCCGAATTGAGTTTTCTACCGGAAAAATGCACCTAGCGTTTTCCTCGCTGTAGTGAGGTGAAAAATTGTGTGTTTCACTCGGCAGCAAAGTTTTTTGCATCTCGTACCTTTGAAACCTTTGCGACGCTCAGCATTAGGGCATGAATCCCGGGATCCCGGGATATCGCAATCCCGGGATCTCGGACGCAAAAGTTCGATATTATAATCCCGGGACTGAGTGATCCGATATCGAGATTTGAGCAATTTACTATTTGGGTATAAATTAGGGTTTTTAGCTATATTTTTCCTCATGGAATGATTTAATGGAACTATTAAAATTAAACCCAAATTAGTCTACCCCTGAGGAAGAGATCTGTAAAGATTTAGAAGCGTAGGGAATTGGTAAAATGTTTAAAACAATGAAAGTAACGTGATTCATTGCAATTTTTAAGACAAGTACAAGCTCACATGCAAAAAATTTATTACTACTACTAATGATAATAAACAATAAATACTACATTGGCAATGATTATGAGCCGAGTACTCGGTTACTCGGGACCGGCCTTTCGACCATTCCATTACCAATATCATTAATGGAATGGTCGAAAGGCCGGCCATCTTTTCGGCCATTATTGGTCAGTCTGAAATCCGCATTCATTGTTAATCCACCTTTACTAGCTTACTAGTATAGCAGTAAGACCATTTTTACGCATATCCGCTTTTACGACGTCGAGTCAGCCTTTCATGGGTCTTCCCAATCTGCCGCGGCCGGGCGGAGGCGCCAAAGCAAGACATATGTTCCCCACGTAACTAGCCCGTTTTCGAAGAACGTGACCGTACCACCGTAAGCGGCATTCTTGCAATTTATCTGCAATGTCTCGGACATGAATGCTACCCCTGATGCGGGAGTTTCTGACGCGGTCTTTTCGCGTCACTCCACACATCCATCACCTTCGTCTCCATGACATGGAGCTCTTGTTTATGTCGCTCAAGCACTGGGCACGCCTCACTACCATACAAAAGGACAGGTCTAATGATCGTTTTATAGACCTGACCCTTCAGTTTAACCGACATTTTGGGGTCACAGATGACACCAGTTACCTCTCGCCACTTAGCCCAGGCTGCTGAAATGCGAGACTTGACGTCGCAATCGATGTCGCCGGACGCATGAAGCAGTCCCAAGTACTTAAACTGGTCTGTCCGTTCAACCATATGACCGTCTACGCAGACATGCGTGGGATCTGTGGTATTGCTAGCCAAGTATTCGGTCTTCCCTACATTTAGTTGCAAACCAGTCTTCCAAGCCATCCCTTATCCGAATCAGCTAGCGCAATATCATCAGTATACATGAGCATCCACGGGGCTGCTCGTGTGCGTTTCCGATGATTACGGACAGTTTGTCCAGTATCACGCTAAACACGAACGGACTAAGAATGGATCCTTAGTAGACTTCGATTGTAATGGGGAAAGATTAAGTGTTACCGACAGCAATTCGCATCATAGAATCGGAATTTCGGCACATGTCTCTGATGGTTTTAATATAAGTTTCTGGCACCCCTTTGGACCGCAGCGCCCATCAGATCAACACGCGAGGAACACAGCCAAAGGCCTTCTGCAACTCCAGGAACAGGAAATGCAGAGGCGTATTCTCCGTGCTGTATTTCTCCAGCGATTCTTAGGGCGAAAACAATGGTGACCATGATCAGGGCGGAAACCATATTGGCCCTCCGAGATGGCGCCCTGGCGTGGGGTGTTTACCGGCTGGAGCGGGGGCCCGCGCGCGACACGTGCTTCGAGGCTCGTTTGGAGCGCGTTGCAACTTGTTTTCGCGCTTATTTCAATGAACCGAGTAACTCGGCAGAGTACTCGACTCGGTAAATTTTGAACCGAGTAATACTCGGTACTCGGTTACTCGGTAAAACTGGTACTCGGCGCATCACTATTTATTATCATTAGTATCAAGCAGGTTTTTTCATGAATTATTCAATTTAGAGATTGTTTGCTTATTTTTATTATTTACGGTACAATAAGCGGTATATAATGCCGAATTGAGTTTTCTACCGGAAAAATGCACCTAGCGTTTTCCTCGCTGTAGTGAGGTGAAAAATTGCGTGTTTCACTCGGCAGCAAAGTTTTTTGCATCTCGTACCTTTGAAACCTTTGCGACGCTCATCATTCTATATTTGAACCACTCGCTTGCGCTCGTGGTTCAATCCTAGAATGCTTCGCTAGCTCAGGTTTCAATACAAGTACTACTCGCTGCAAAAACCAACTTTGCAGCCTTGCATAACAAATAACTATTACCCTAATTTAATAATGCAAGAATGCCGCTTACGGTGGTACGTGGCCGTACCACCGTAAGCGGCATTCGTTCTACGAAAACCGGCTAGTTACGTGGGAAACAAATGTCTTGCTATAGCGCCTCCGCCCGGCCGCGGCAGATTGGGAAGACCCAAGAAGTGCTGGCTTGACGTTGTAAGATCGGATATGCATACAAATGGCCTTACTACGCGGGATGCTGAAGATCGTGCGAAGTGGAGACGTAAAAGTAGGAAAGCGGACCCCGGGCACTCGAGAGGGATGCAACCGGGAACATCGCTTGGATGATGATGACTTAAATAATGTAAGTACAAACATACTAAATTACTTATTATGTTTGGAGCATTCAAACAGTTAGTTAGTGAGCGGACCCCGAGCTCTCGAGAGGGATGTAACCGTAAACATCGCTCCGATGATGATGATGAGCATTTAAACAGTTAAACAAAATGGAAAAACTTTGATAAACCTTCATCTTTAATATCCAATTAAGCCCACATTCTGCCCATATGTTCTAGGTAAATAAAATCCATTTAGATTCCATCAACTACAGAAAACAATGATTGAAAACAAAACGTGTAGGTTATCCTGATTTATCCCGATTACTTACTTATATTTGGACAAAGTTTTGATTGAATACGCGAATACTTATTTAAGGAAGTCCTACTCGAGTTTCTGTTCTATATTTGGGAAATAAGATGTTATTAAGGTTAATAGGTTTTGAGAAAATCATTAACTTTGAAAAACTTTTACGATTTTATTTAAGAGGACAGTTTACCTACTCTTTCTCCATACAAACGTAGTCGACTGTTTCCTCCCCTGGATAAAGACAATATGTTTATGCCATAAAACAAACATAAACCTACATCTGCCATGACCGACCATGCCATTTTTTTTTCTAATTAGAATATAATTAGACATGGCTGACTATGTTGGGAGGGTGGTCTGGGCAAGCCTACTCTACCTAACAATGTCCAGGGCACTTCAGTGCGATAAAAGGTATGGATTAAGACTTGCTTGCTTCTTTAAAATCACGCACAATGGTCCAATTATATACCTTTATCTTTTTTATACGAGTAAAACCACTGAATCAAAAACACTTATCTTAGTAGGTTTATAGATAAGTAGGTAGGTACATATATCTAGTTCTAACTAGACCTACCTAGTGTAAGATTTATTTGATTTGATAAAAAAGAACTGGGTTCTTTTTCAAACCGTGTTTCTTTTTTTAGTTTAAGTAATTCATTCAATGCACGTCACGTCTCTTTTAGATTCAAGCAAAAACACGCTGATCTAGCACTGAATCGGACTTGGGGTTTCTTTAAAACGAATCGGGTTGACTTAGAATAGTGGAAACAGAGTTTCAGAGTGCTAACCGGGTGCCTAAGAAATTCAAATTATTTGCTCATTTAATAAATAATACATAAACATAGCAAGGAGAGTGGAAAGTAATATCTAACACTAATAAACAGAAACGAAAGCAGATACGGACAATGTGCGGTTTAGCGGGGTGTTGGAAGCAGGATCTTATATGGCCTCATAGGACCTAAATTGCGCTGCTTAAAAACTGTCCTGGGCCCGTATTCTACAATTGTCTCAATTCAATTTTATTTTTTTCGAAAACGATTCAAATATTTTTTGTATAATTTTGAAAAATTACGTTACGCAAAAGTACCTTTCTGTACTTATGTGGTTTCTTGCGAAATTGCTAACACTTTTAAATCCGTTTTCTAAAAAAACTGATCATTGAGTTTTCCATGAATTTACCTACTCTAAAATGTATGAAAAACTAAAGAAAAAGTTTTGATTGCTATTAAACGCAATTGTAATAGTTATTAAATAAAATTTTAGATAATTTTAATCCGGGAATCGGTTGCGTTGCGAAACCGCTCTATGATTGAAAATTCGGGGGCGTCTGGTTAGCATTTCATTTTGCATTATCTGTTTCTTGCAAGGGTTGATAGTGGTCACAATGGGGATAGGAGGCAAAAAGGACGCGTGGGAAAATTAGGATAAAAACTAGCCTGTGCTAGTTTTTCTAGGTTTCTATCTATCTACAAATCAAATTTCATCAAAATTGGTTCTAGAATTATTTTACAAGGAGAAATGCATCCGCAAGTGCACTCGCCCGTCAAGCGAGGGGCACAGGTTCGAATCCTGTCACGGGAAGATTGATGATGCATTTCTCCATGTATTTCTAGGGGTCGACGCAGTAGGTAAGAGCGACTTACATACTACGCCGATCCCAAATATAAAAGGAAATGGGGTTCCACGGACCCCAGGCTCCCGACAGGGATGCAACCGGAAACATCGATGGATCAAAAAGAGCTCACGAACAGAAGAAGCAATTATGATAATGTTTTCTTTTGTAAACAAACTTCTCGGCTTAGATACAAGCGTAACAAAGTTTCATTTTACAATCGGTCGAACTCAACTTCATCATTAAAAGTTACTCTGTTGTAAAGTTAATAATTAAGTTAAGTTGATACTAGGTAAGTAGTTTTCTAAAGCTTTAATGAACACTATGTACTTATATGTATAATGGTAAGGACCAATGACTTATTGTTTTTAATTTACCAAAGTTTTATAATGGTTTATTTATTTTATGCTGCGTTTCCACCAGGGCTAATTAAGGATAGGTAAGTAAGAACATGGTAAGAGCCAATAACAGATCACTTAATTTTAAAATCAAGCAATCCTTTTGATTCTGGCAAACCAAAGACCAAGGAGTGTTTCCCAGCTTGGCATAAAAATAGTCTTATTTAGGTACATAGTAGGTAGGTAAGTTTAATCACAATCCATTCAGGCGTTGCATGAAGATAGATAGATTAACTATTTATTAAAATAACACTAAATACAATTACCTACAATTAAAAAAAACAAACAAAAACAACTTAAATCTAGATAGCACAATGGGCGGTCTTATCGCTTAAAGTTTAAAGCGATCTCTTCCAGGCAACCTAAGCAACCGAGTAAAGCAGTATAAGTAACAAGCATCACCAAACACATATTGCCTTTAAGAGTACAGTCTTCATTCTCTTTCTCCATACAAACGTAGTCGACGTTTTCCTCCCTGGATAAAGACATTAGAGCAGATTAGAGTAGAGAGGTAGATGCATCATAGTCATGACAGATATAGGTTTTATGGCATAAACATATTTGCTCTAATATCTTTATCCAGGGAGAAAAACGTCGACTACGTTTGTATGGAGAAAGAGAATGGAGACTGTCCTCTTAAAAAACTTAGGCCTATAAAGTATTTCACAAGGACAAGTAAAAGCCAATCTAGGCGTCGAAATACCACTTTATACCTCAATAAATATTAAACGATCTATTATTATCGGTGAATCTGTCTTGTCACTGTGATATCGCGGACATTGTGGCCTAAGGGCGCGTACACTTATAACGTCCGTTTTACAGGTTGCGTTAAACGTATATGTTTAGCCTATGTAGTTGTGTAAGCGAGTTCACACAAAATTACAGTATTCTGGATTACGGATTCGGCAAAATAAGCAACAATCCTTTTACCAAAACGGATCCTGTTCAAAACGTTATATGTGAACGCGCCCTAACGTTGAAGTGATAGGCAGGATCAATCTACGGGCGACGTAAAGGTTGTGGTTAAAGTAGGTAGGTACCTATTGTAGGTTACGATATGTGGACAGCTTTAGATTTGGCGCCCACATTACAAGTCTGAACTTATAATGGTGTTTCCTATTCTGACCAGATGTGATACACGTACTTCAGGTACTTGCTTTAGGTCTAAGTGCATCTATCCTATTGTTGTTATAAAGGTGAAGTTTTGTATGGTGGGTGTTTGTTGCTCCTTTACGCAAAAACTACTGAATCACTGTTCTACTGATCTACTGTTTGCATAAATGCCTGGTTCTAGACATTTAATTTTAAATTTTAGATATTTATGACATTTGATTTAAAGACTGACCAATTATAATTTTAAATTGTAACTAATAATATTTGTACACCCGTTAGGGTAAAACATAGCTGTACGACATTAATGTAACCCCTTATTTATTTTTACCTATGTTTACAAATAAAGATTGATTGATTGATTGATTGATTGATTGATTGAATCGATTGCAGTGAAACTTGGTATATAGAGGCCAGAGCACCTGGCATACCACATAGGCTACGATATTCCTACGGGATCAAAACGAATGCTAGTAAAATCACGTGGCGCTGCTGGTATAAAGAACAAGAAATAGACGCGACCAAATTAGAGACCGCCTTTTTTGTTCAGTTTAAAATACACAACCCTAACTCGTAGCTTAAATGTTTGACCAATCTTATCTTACCAGATGGTAAGGCAGCAACGTGGTATAAGATGTAGCACGGAACCACAAGCGCTTCAAAAGCTTTAGCGAAACCTTGCAAAACTTCCAAAAAAAAGTTGAACTGAGCTGAAGCACCTGAGATATTTTATTTATAAAATAGGTGCCTTGCCTAGATCTTGGTCCTTGTAGATTGCTTAACTTGAAACTTTACACCCTGTCTACACAAAACTGTAAATACTCATTTGCACACTAACTAAACAAAGACTTAGGACGTAAGTTAGAAGCCATTTTAAATTATAAAGGGTTGTCCAGCAAAATAATGTTGTTTTCTTAAAGCTAAATGAATTTAACTCTTATTTTTATTAGCCTTAACTAAATATAGGGTCGTGCTTTTGAAACAGCCATTTCATGTTATTAGAAAAGCTTTTAAAATAACCTTTTTAGAGTCTTTGGAATAACTAGGTACTTATAAAGGATCTAATTGTGTCCAGCAGACAAGTCAAGAGTAGGGAGAATAAAACATCACAAACGAACTTAAGGTAGGTACGAATAGAACTAGGTATAAGCATGTTTAGTATACTCATTCGCACCTTTCATACACAAGCTTCGACACACCCACTGACTTTACCAAAGAAAATTCATTAACATCTATTGTGTTGTTATAAGCTTTTGTAAAATTAGTTACGCAAGATGCATTCGGAACTCCGGGGCATACTCTGGAAATAAATAGTTGTGTTTATTTGTTATGCTTATTTGAATCATTGTTAATACCTGACATTTCAGGTGCTTTCCAGTTCCATTGTCACAGATAGACCGTTATTATATCTATACATATAATAAAATCGTAACTCAGCGGTGTCTGTTTTTGGAAGATATAAAAAAAATATAAATTGTATGGGTTGTATATCTATTAACGCAGTAGAACCTATTTTTCTGTTTTTCTGGTTGTCTGTTTGTCTGTTTGTCTGTTTATCTGTTTGTCTGTTTGTGTGTGCCTTTGTGCCCGCTAATCTCAGAAACGGCTTATCCGATTTTAACCAAATTTGGTATGCAGATAGCTTTATACCCCGATTAACATATAGGCTACTTTTTATCCGGCTATTTAGTCCGGTTATCCGGATAAAGCGTTATTTCTACTTCTACCTAATTAGTTTGAATGTTGTATTGAAGAAGTGTGTTATGTGGAATCAACACATGATTAACCGGATATCCGGTAGGTAATTAAATAGCCGGATATCCGGCACGTAATTAAAAAAGCCGGATATCCGGTAATTCCCAAAATACCGTTTACCTATGTCTCTCCATATATTCGGATCCTTCGGACATACGGAAATTTATAATGGTTGTTTTAACCGACTTTAAAAAAAGAGGAGCTTCTCAATTCTACCCACATACCTATTGTTTGTATGGGGATATGTTCACGCCGGACACCAGCATATAAATATTCTTTTTAGATTTGGAAAGTGAGAGTCTCGAATTGGTCCCTCAAATTGTTGGTGAAGATCTGATGAGAACCTTTGGAATGATGAGCAGAATAGCATCCCACAATGCAGTAAATTACTAATTTTTGGACTTCCATCAATAGAATCAGCTTATAAAGAACTCGGTACGAATTGATGGACCACCTGAAACTACCTTCTCATCAGAAAACTCCTCAATGATTAAAGTTACTGTTACAATTTTGATATTTTTTAGTGGCAGTCGAAAATGCACGAAAAAGGGGAAATAAATATAATAAATAAATAAATAAATAAATTCTGTGAACAACACACAGCGCCATCTAGCCCCGTGGTAAGCGACTAAGCTTGTGTTACGGTGACTAGACAACGGATATAATACTTATATTTATTTTTCTTTTGTAAATACATACATATTATACATAGAGGGACACCCAGACCAGACACAAATATTTATTTTATAAGCATAAATACTTGCACCCGGCGGAAATCGAACCCGCAACCTCCTGCATTGCAGTCGCGCTTTCGCACGACGCGCCACAGAGGTCGTCAAATAGCTATATAGCTGAAATCGGTCAGTTTTACTGGGTAGATGCAGATTGCATTTAGTTTACGAGGCACGATGGCAGCTGCGGCAGAGTGTGGATTCCGAGTCGAGGGTACCGCGTTAGAGTCTCGAGTCCCGGGCACGACGTTACGTTTTACCCTCCAGATGTCCCGTAAACCCGCGTCAGCGGGCTCGGGGGTCCTTTCCGCAAGAAAAGGGCCGCGTGGATGACAACCACTGTGAAAAATCACCTCAGCCTCTGGTGGTGGCGGTGAACTCGGGGGAATTTATCACCGGTTTTGGGGGCCACGAGACGGTAGTGTGACCATGCCGGGGGGACGGGCTTGGAAAGGCCGCCGTTGTCGGGGTTGACGGATGTAGTCCATGAGGAATTCCCACTGGCCTCGACACTTGTGGAGCGAGGGACGCCGTTGGGGTTTAGTTGACAAACTGTAGTACCCAGGGAGCCCAACAAACCGGGTCATTTGCCCCGAGAGTGGCCTGACGGTACATAAGGGGCATCACCCACGTGAAAAAAAATATTGCATTTAGTTAAGATGCCCGACTTCAGATTACATAACAAATAAGTCGGTTGCTTTGTTATGTACATATGTAGGCAAGCTTATTATTATTATTTTATCCTTTTTTTCGAAGTCGCGTTTCAACTTTTATAGATTTAGTTTATAGAACAAGTTACATACCGATATACAAAAATCACACTTAAACAAACTCAGCCATGATTCTCTTCTGCTCAGTACTTTCCTGGTCGTTCGTTTAAGTGTAGACCTTTGCACAGCGATGGGTAGATGTTCGAAAAACGCTGACGAAGTCGCGGGCACAGCTAGTTGAACCCTAAGTGTGTGTTTAGTACTCAATCACGTTAAAACCGCTGAACCGATTACCATGAAACTCGGTAGGTATGTAGATAGCTGCAGTTTATCCGCCACCGCGCGGGTAGAACTTAAGTTTTGCTATTCTCCCTCAGATCCATTAATCGCCTTTAACGGTACCCACGGGAAAAGATGGGGTAACCCTATTCTATCCCGAGGCTACGCGGCAATGCTATATAGTGTCTACCCGGCTTAATGGACACTGTAAATCTTCGATGGTTTTTCTAACCTTTTACATTGAAATACTAGGCTTGATTAATGTAGCTTAACGTGTTAATTACCCATTATAAGTGCATAGTTCTTATAACAGTAAAATACTAGACTTCGTAGAACTGCGTGTGTGAATGACGTGTGCTGGAAATTCGGTGAAAAATGTGTTTTACGGCTTACAGGTCAATTATTTGATGCAATCTTGATACTACAACCTATAGGTAGGTTTCAGTTTCGGAGAATGAACCGTATTGCTTTCACTGGACTATCAAATAGTCGTTAGCTTTGGTTACCCTTCCTACCACCTACATGATATCACTAAGGCACTAAGGTTACACGCACAGTGATAAGTCGCGGCGGAAGCGCGTCGTCGTAGGGTCACGAATTTCTTTGCTATAATTAAAACCCTAGAATATTAAAACCACAAATCGGACTAATGTCTTTTTGTTTAAGAAAAAATGTGTGCCGTATTAAGGGAAAAGTCTACCTACTCTTTCCTTCATACAATTTTTACAAATGTAGTCCACTATTTCCTTCTTGAATAAAGACATTAGAGAAAATATGTTTATGCCATAAAATCTATATTAAAGCCACGGAATAAATAACAATAGAGGAAGAGGCATGTGGGCGTGGCGCGTGTGCTATACATCAGTACAGATGTACTGACCTCCCCTCAGTCGCTTCATGTTTGCTAACACATTGTGACATTGACACATTGCTATGCCCTTTCTACTATTATAATCTATTCCGTGATAACATAACATGAGGAAAAAATAATATGATAAAAAAAACATTCTAATTTTTCTAAATTTTATTTCTAATAAAATTAGAAGAAAAAAAACAAAACGTAGGGGCATGGTCATAAAAGATATATGTTCTAATGTCTTTATCCAGGGAGGTAGAGACAGAGTAACCGCCGCACTCAGAGACATTAAATGGTTAACTTAAACTATACTAAGTAAAGATTTTCTTCTTGAAATCGTGACTTAGTACAGTTTAAGTTACCATTAAATGTCTCTGAGTGCGGCGTAAGTAAACTTTCCTCTTAACATTGCTCTTACGGAAAAGGAAAATTTTGCGAAGAAATATCAAAATCAAGTATGAATCATGAAAATAATCTCGCCCGCTCTCCGTTAATAATACTGTTGTAAGTAAGTATATGTCCCACGACGTCAATCATTAATGTTTCATTAACTGGTTAAGTTTTAATTAAAATCTGGTTTATTGCCCATTATCTCGGCTCATGCAATATTTATTAATGGCAGGCCTGTTGTTTAAAAAAAAACTGGGTCATCCAACTTATACATCACGTGGCACAAAGGGCAGCCTTAACGCCTAAAGCTGTTGGTACACCAGACTCGACCCACACAAGACAGATCTGAATGCAATATTTTAAACAAAATCTCTTATTTAAAAAACCCATAGTAAAAAATGGTCTTCAAATTGTCTATGGGTTTTTGAACACAGATTTCAAATTGTTCCATTGAGTTTTCTAATTTCATGAACCATGTTATGTTTCAATTATGTCCAATAATGAATTAATTTTACGCGATACCCTCTTCTGAGGTACCTATATTACATTTAAGATGTCCCTCTCTCTCTGAAGGTAAGATTAATGAGATAATATCGAGGGCTAAGCGAAGTAATACAATAGCTTCTCCTCGCGGTTTTACTTACGCTAAAGTATTTAGGTGTCGTCAGCGATTTCATCATGTTTCTTATGCTTCGGACAGCTCACAGTTTCCTTGGTCATTGCGGTGAAATCAACCTGTTATTTTTATTTTTTGCAACAGGATCGGTACTTACATGGGCGAAACAGCGGGGCGCTGCTAGTAGGTATATACAAAACAAGAAAATAATCTATACTTATCTTTATCTACAAAATGCTTTGTCCTGAGTGACTGACTGACTGACTGATTGGTCTGTCAACGCATTAGTACTGTAGAGTGTGTTCTTTGTGGTGTGTATAAATCCACTAAGAAAGGGATTTTGGAAAATCCCTCGGGATCAGGACTTACACGGGTGAAACAGCGGAGCTCTGCTAGTAAGTAATAAAGGAAAACACACAGATAGACAAACTTTAAATTTATATGTAGTAATCTGAAGTAGGTACGGAGGCAGACCATGTCAGTCTTATAAAATTTAATAATAATATGACTTCAATAAACCGTGGGTGTTAAGCTTTTGAGTGTGATGTCGTTACACTTTTTCTATAAGTAAATATCTTACACCGAAACTTTTCGAGCAACTTTCCTAAGCTCTTTATTTTGACGAAAACTTCAAAATTGATACCGAAAATACGTAAAGCTCAAAATACACGTGCGACACTGACACTGCAACTTTACCTATAGAGTGGGTTCTCTTTTCTTTATAATGTGATTTAATTTTAACTTGATTTTTTATTCATTATTTCTTTATAATATGTGCTGTTGTGCTGTAGATTAATATGTCATAATTTCTTTATAATACACACATCAACATCGTCTAGGGATATTTTATATAAAGTTCTTAAACTTAAAAAATACTGCCCGATTTAAAAATATTTTAATGGAACCTTATTGTGTAGGCCTTATTGTATGATTCCAAATTTGAATTTTAAAAAAATAATTAAAAACATAAGATTAGCGCGGCAATTATTGTAGCGAGTTCGAAGGTTTAAATTTACTTAACGCAGTTTTAAGCATTTTGTTTAAACAAATTGAAGTTTTAATAAATTTTTTTTTATTAATTACAATTTAATACAACTGTATGCATCATGCAGCGGCGTCATTTAACAAGAAACGAAATGTTAAGGGCAGTAGGAATGCTCCAAGCTGGGGCTACTCAACGGAGTATTGCCGAGAAGATTGGAACAAGACAAAACGTGATATCAAGATTGTGGTCACGTTATCGTGCTACTGGTGAAGTGGCTGAAAGGCATCCAGGCGGAAAGCGGATAACTACCCAAAGACAAGACCGATTTTTGCAAGTGGCCGCGAGAAGACAACCAAATGTTACGGCCATGCAGTTGGTTCAAACGCTCCAGTCAGACCACCAGGTGCTTGTCAGTGACCATACTGTGAGGAGAAGACTGCACGAGGCTAACCTTCATTCTCGCAGGGCGCTTCGTACTCTAGCACTACGCAGAGGAAATCGTGGACGAAGATTACAGTGGGCTAGAGAACATTTGCCTTGGGAAGATATCGAGTGGTCGGTAGTGTTGTTTACCGATGAGTCCCGATTTGGATTTCATCCTGATTCACGTAGAGTACGCGTATGGCGAGCTTCTGGTCGTGACAACCGTCTGCAACACCCTCAGGAGGTCCATCCATACCATGGCGGAACAATTATGGTTTGGGCGGGAATTCGTATTGGTGGAAGAACAGACCTCGTTTGGATCAGAAACACTATGACTGCCGAAAAATACCGTAATCAGGTGCTAGCACCAATAATCTATCCCCATCGACTGCAAATGGGCCAAGTTTTCACGCTCATGCACGACAACGCCCGTCCGCACACTGCGCGAGTGGTGACCAGCTGGCTAGAGGAGCACGACGTGTCGGTCTTAGACTGGCCCGCGCAGTCACCAGACCTAAACCCCATAGAGCACGCGTGGGATATGCTTCAAAGAAGGGCTTTGAGGAATTTGCCTCCAAATGTTGCGACTGAAGAGCAACTTTTTTGCATCTTAGCAGGACCTGGGACAATATTCCGCAGCAAGATATTGACAACCTGATTCAAAGCATGAAAAACCGTTGCAGGGCCGTGATTAACGTCATGGGTGGTTTCACTGACTACTAATTTTAACTTCAAATAAAAAAACCTAATAATTTCGTTTTACTTTATTTTTTTCCTTAGATAGTCATTTTATCTTAAATTTAACATTATTTCACTTTTTGCGTTTTTTAAAATAAAAAAATATTTAAGCATAAAACAATATTTTGTTGTATTCTAAATCATAGTCTGATAAGTAGGCTTTACAAAAATATATACATGTTGTTTGTTAGTAAACACAATTTTTGAGTAAATTGAGAAATTCTGAATATCCCTAGACGGTGTTGATGTGTGTATGAGGGCACCCACTTGAGGGCACACACTATAAAGAAATTCGTGTATGATTTAATAAATAATAATATCATAAAATTTATTCAATGAAACGATTACAAAGTAAACTAAAACATAACAAAAGAACAATAAATATACATATGCCTGAACTAGGTTAAACCTGTATTTCAGGCGAGAAAGGACAAACATAGAAACTTTATAAATTAAATTAAGTTAAATTACATACTCGCAAAATATTAGTTAATAGTACATTATGATATAAGTGCGGTAAGTTGAAAATTACAGCCGAGGCGATATTGCTAGCCCGAGCCGTAGGCGAGGGCTACAAGAAAGCAGAGGCTGTAATTATCAAAGCGCACGTATGTCATACGACGTTTTATAACACATTTGCGAGGAAATAAATAAAACTCGGACTTTCTTAAACGAATAAATCTTTAATCACTTGTTAAAGCAGTTAAAACAGCCAGTATTACTAATAAAGTAAATTAATATTTTTTTGTTTCTGTTACAGATGTAATTTACTGTCAAAATGAATTAAATTAAAGAATTAAATGTTTATTTTTTATATTTTATCTCCCAAAGTTAATTTTATTCATAAAATATTGACCACTTTTCTGACATAAAAACTTTTTGATTTGCTTTCTTTGCTTTTTTTTCTTAAGATTTAAAAAAGTACCGTTGGTTTTAGACGGAGCATGATAAACCGTACGTGTTACCTTATTAGAAAGAAACTCGTGCGTTTTACTTTACGATTACGCACAAGTACGTAATGACATACATTACGATATTGAAATTGGTGAAATAAGAGGCCCTTTACGAGCAAATGTGTTATAAATATTTGCTGTTTTTATGTCAGAAAAGTGGTCAATATTTTATGAATAAAATTAACTTTGGGAGATAAAATATAAAAAATAAACATTTAATTCTTTAATTTAATTCATTTTGACAGTAAATTACATCTGTAACAGAAACAAAAAAATATTAATTTACTTTATTAGTAATACTGGCTGTTTTTGTACCGTTGCCTTAAAAAAAAAAAGCACTGATGCCCGCGCATCGCTAATTTGTGAACAAATAAAAATTATTCCGCGCGCTTTTTCTTTTCGCTGTATTGTTTTTATTTGAAAATGTCGTCAAGTAATGATGAATTTATTAATTCCCGAGTTTTATTTATTTCCTCGCAAATGTGTTATAAAACGTCGTATGACATACGTGCGCTTTGATAATTACAGCCTCTGCTTTCTTGTAGCCCTCGCCTACGGCTCGGGCTAGCAATATCGCCTCGGTTGTAATTTTCAACTTACCGCACTTATATCATAATGTACTATAACCTAACTATTTAATAATGTGTACTGTATGTGTGGGCTGTGGGCTCTAGGTAAAGTTCTAAAGTTGTACTCTACGATGTAGGTATATATCCTCTTTTGTTGCCTACTGTACCTACCTACATAAATGAATCATGATTTTTAATTTAACTCATCGCATTTTCACGTGGGAAGACGCAACAAAATATGGTGAAACTCATACCTATGGAGATTTATTAATGTCACATCGCAAAAAGCGTAACCCTCCTCCGGCGTGACAGTGCTTACAATACAAGCAATGTAACAGACTCCACAAAATCCCACTAATGAAAATAAAAATGTGTTAGGCTTAGAACGCACTGCGATTAAACGCAAGCTGTTTACGAATAGCTGAAAACGCAGAACCGCGTATCAACACGCAAAATCAGTCAGTCAAAAAAAGCTAATGCGTGGGCTTGTACAGAAAGCTATTGGTTTCAGATCTACGGGAAAAAGCAGGTATTCAATCGCGGTACTTAGGCTTAGTACTCACTTACGTACCTAAGTGAGTAATTATGTTTGCTACTCCTTCACGCACGCTTGTAAAATATAAAAGGAAGATAAAAAGGATTTCTCATGGCAAATGGACCCAATTTGAGTAGGTCTATTTGCGGAAAACGAGCCCGTAAACAGTTAAAAACAAACAAATAAATTATTATTAATGTTAAAAGCTTCAAGTAATTAACACTATGCGATTAAAAACGAAAAAAAAATTTAATATCAGGTACCTATGTATCTAATCTTGAATTGAAAAAAAAAACGAAAAGTACTTTACCTTTTTTACACACGATAGATGAGCGTTTGATCACTATCTCACCTGATGATAAGTGATACTGATGGATGATTGATAAGTGACAAACAAACATACTGACAGACAAGAGACCAACCAGAGATTTTTCCAGACTCGAAGCAGAGATGCTTAGGTACCTCTCGTATTTATGTACTAGCAGCGCCCCGCGGTTTCACCCGCGTAATTCCCGAAAGTACCCTATAGCCTTCCTTAATAAATGGACTATCCAACACTGAAAGAATTTTGGTTTTTTAATTGTAGACTATGCTTTGACAGATCTTCCTGAATAAAAAACGTCAAATACAAAGAACCAAAACGTCAGATCGTAGTCTAAAATTAAAAAACGAAGATTTGTCACGTTGTGCAGGGAGCGACACACGTTGGTGCCACTTTGTCACGTTGGAAAGTCACCTTGAGGAGGTGACTCCTACTTTAGCCTACCTGCCTGTCAGATGAGCTAATTGGAAATGAAACAAGCTAGTAGGTGACAAACAATATAAGTTTTAATTAGAATAGAAATAAGGAGACAACAACAAATTTATCTAAGTTCCTACTTATAGTTTTTTATATTAATTAATTAAGTTAAGTTAAGTTAAGTTTAAGTTTAATATTGTACTTTTAAGAGACAGTTATTTTAGTTAAATTGATCGAGAAGTTAAATTTAATTCGTTGAGCTAAGGGTTCGTGGTGGTCCGAGCCTTTCTGGCCAGCAACAGATACCTCCAAGTACAGAGATGTTAGGTGTACTTATCTCAAGGTCCTCGTCATCTTTATGGTTGGGTGGCTATAGGGTCGGTCACTCCTTCCTTCATCCCATGGACATCACCTCCGGGGCCTTATCTGGAGGCATTATAGTAGGCGGGGTGTGGACCGCGTGGGTGTTCCCTGGAAAGCCATTGAAGCAGATGAGGACAAGCACCGGAAGCCCCCTTATGCAAGTCATCATGCCGGACCATTGAGATTTACAAAATTGATTATGGTTGTCTCGGCATGGTGTCTTACACAAAGTGTGGGTAAAATACATTCATACAGGTCAAGACAGTGCAAAGAAAATAACATCATGAGGTAGCCAAAGCTAAACACATCGCTTCAGCAGATGGAATATGTGTGCGAACAGAAACTCTTATTTCAATGTGAAAATACATTCGTACATACAAAATATTGCTAGGATCATCTCGTGTAAGCGTTTCTTCCTCGAGCAGCGAAGCAAAACGTAAGGATTCATTTAGCCCTAACGAGATGAAATAAGGTTTGGTAGTACGAGGAACAAACACAAGACAACCGCATGTGGGCCTTCAATATTTCTGAGAAACGGCAGTGCAGTTTTCAAAAGATTGACAGTAAAACACTCACCAGTAATGGGAATAAACTTTGTTAGTTAGTTTAAGCTGAATGTTATTAAGAAAATTAAAATAGGTCAAATCGTGACTGTTCACAAGAAAGTCTAGGAAAAAGTGGACGAGTCATGGCCGTTGTTGTATTTTTGAAAGATCAACGTCAAAAATATTATTACTGTCAGTCTAGGCGCAGTCGCAGAAACTTTTTCCCATTCAGCCTTTCATGCAGTGTGAGGATTTTTTATATTTAAGATATATTTTGAGTTAAGGTCGTTCAAAATATTAATCCTTGGTTTATTAATAAATAATTATGAATAATTTAAATCTATATGAACATTAGTAGTGGTATTTCTATTTTTATTTGATCTAATCTGTCGGTGAGGAATTTATGTTAATGGCAACTGTCGATTTATTTTAAAATATCTATTTCCCAAACAGCAACACTTTCATTGGTTCACTGTCTTTGCTGTGCTACTGCTCGCTAGATGGCGCTACTCGTATCAAATTAGGCTTAAAATAAAATAACTATGTAAATATATATGTATATATGTTACATTACCCCTCTTCTTCAGTAAAAGGATTTTGTCCTGTGATAAAAATCCTTTTTCTATTCTACACAACTGATACTCACTCGTATACATCTGCCTATCATCATTACCTTTCATTCTTCATCAATACGCTATGCAACACCAATTATTTATCAATTGATGACGCATCCTATCATAAGAAGGATCTTCCTAAGTTGAATTCGTTTAGGAAGAGACCCAGAGCTCAAGATTGTTGGTTGTTAAGTAAGTGGGTTAAGTATGTGCATATAGCATTTATTATGTTAATTCATAAGGTAGATTTCCTTTGAATTAAGATTAAGGTAGGTATTACAGTGAATACCTGAGATTTATGATTGCGTACATGGGTTTTAAGAGAGTCCCAATGTACTTTAAGAATACTGGAATCCTAAGAGAGACCCAAAGTATAAGTTTACTAGCATATCCGAATCCTAAGAGAGATTTACGGTAGGTATATGAGTTTAGAACCTTAAGAATGCCCGCGTCCTAAGAGAGACTTACGGTATTAAGTATTAAGAGTGTGTGTTTAAGGCTTATATTAAGAGTCCACAGCAAACCGCCCTATTGAGTTTAGGCTTATATTAAGGGTCCTCAACAAACCGCCCTATATTACCTAAGTATTTTGTGTTTAAGGCTTGTATTAAGGGTCCACAAAAAAACCGCCCTATATTAAGTATTTTATTCTACCTATTACTTGTTTAAAATCCCCATAAGCCGAACGCCGATATATTAATCGATAACGTCGTCAAGGTTATAACAAGTGGTGAATGTTTTAAGTGTGTATAAACATACATAAATATTGAGTAACTGTATTAGTACTTAGATATACTTAAATTTAAGATAAGTCACAGATATATTTAAGATAATATATTTAAGATAATATATTAAGTTTAATTTAAGAGGCCAAGGTATAATATTGTGGTTTTCCATAATAAGTTACAATATTAATGAAGTCTAGAATAATCATCACTCAAGTTTTGTCACTAAGTTTTTATTTTTTATTTTAAGTCTAAGTAAATTAATGGTATTTTAAGTCTAAGTAAGTCTAAGAAGTGCCGAACCTTTTCTAGGATTAAGTTATTGTTTCCTTTTTGCAAGCCATCAGTCTCAGGTATCCGTTGAAGACGGTTGTGTAAGTTTAGTAAAAAAATTATAAATAATTGTTTGCATCATAATTGGTTTAGCAATTTGAGATAAGTTAAGATTTGAGCTTTATTTAAGTTTGTTTAGTTATTAAGATTTTTATTTAGAAAAAAAAAAATTTTTTTGACCAGTGGTCTATCTATATTTTTATTTTATAAAGTCTATGTTTATTTAGTTTAAGTTTTGTTATTTTAAATAAACTAGTTATTCACTTATTAAGTATTTGATTCACTGCTTGAAGAGTCACACTCACATTACATTGTTTGAATGTAGAAGAATTTAGTACACAATAATATGAGGTTATTTTTTAAAAGAAACTGTTATGAGAAAAAGTACAAGTGTTGATGTTTAAGATACTAGATGTTCATATTTTATTAAGACAGTAATTAAGTAACCCAGCAAAGTTAATTTAAAGTTTTTTAAGTTAAGATAAGAATTATTAAGATTTTTTGAGTTTACAAGTTAAGTAGTCGTTGAATTGAAACAAACAAGTAGTACTCACATCAACATTTGCAGTACAGAACTTACACAATATACCTAAAGACCTACCTAATACCACAACCGAGAGAACCGTTTGAAGGTATCTGCTGCTACCAAAAGAACCACGTTGAGGGGCGCCACTTTGTCACGTTGTGCAGGGAGCGACACACGTTGGTGCCACTTTGTCACGTTGGAAAGTCACCTTGAGGAGGTGACTCCTACTTTAGCCTACCTGCCTGTCAGATGAGCTAATTGGAAATGAAACAAGCTAGTAGGTGACAAACAATATAAGTTTTAATTAGAATAGAAATAAGGAGACAACAACAAATTTATCTAAGTTCCTACTTATAGTTTTTTATATTAATTAATTAAGTTAAGTTAAGTTAAGTTTAAGTTTAATATTGTACTTTTAAGAGACAGTTATTTTAGTTAAATTGATCGAGAAGTTAAATTTAATTCGTTGAGCTAAGGGTTCGTGGTGGTCCGAGCCTTTCTGGCCAGCAACAGATACCTCCAAGTACAGAGATGTTAGGTGTACTTATCTCAAGGTCCTCGTCATCTTTATGGTTGGGTGGCTATAGGGTCGGTCACTCCTTCCTTCATCCCATGGACATCACCTCCGGGGCCTTATCTGGAGGCATTATAGTAGGCGGGGTGTGGACCGCGTGGGTGTTCCCTGGAAAGCCATTGAAGCAGATGAGGACAAGCACCGGAAGCCCCCTTATGCAAGTCATCATGCCGGACCATTGAGATTTACAAAATTGATTATGGTTGTCTCGGCATGGTGTCTTACACAAAGTGTGGGTAAAATACATTCATACAGGTCAAGACAGTGCAAAGAAAATAACATCATGAGGTAGCCAAAGCTAAACACATCGCTTCAGCAGATGGAATATGTGTGCGAACAGAAACTCTTATTTCAATGTGAAAATACATTCGTACATACAAAATATTGCTAGGATCATCTCGTGTAAGCGTTTCTTCCTCGAGCAGCGAAGCAAAACGTAAGGATTCATTTAGCCCTAACGAGATGAAATAAGGTTTGGTAGTACGAGGAACAAACACAAGACAACCGCATGTGGGCCTTCAATATTTCTGAGAAACGGCAGTGCAGTTTTCAAAAGATTGACAGTAAAACACTCACCAGTAATGGGAATAAACTTTGTTAGTTAGTTTAAGCTGAATGTTATTAAGAAAATTAAAATAGGTCAAATCGTGACTGTTCACAAGAAAGTCTAGGAAAAAGTGGACGAGTCATGGCCGTTGTTGTATTTTTGAAAGATCAACGTCAAAAATATTATTACTGTCAGTCTAGGCGCAGTCGCAGAAACTTTTTCCCATTCAGCCTTTCATGCAGTGTGAGGATTTTTTATATTTAAGATATATTTTGAGTTAAGGTCGTTCAAAATATTAATCCTTGGTTTATTAATAAATAATTATGAATAATTTAAATCTATATGAACATTAGTAGTGGTATTTCTATTTTTATTTGATCTAATCTGTCGGTGAGGAATTTATGTTAATGGCAACTGTCGATTTATTTTAAAATATCTATTTCCCAAACAGCAACACTTTCATTGGTTCACTGTCTTTGCTGTGCTACTGCTCGCTAGATGGCGCTACTCGTATCAAATTAGGCTTAAAATAAAATAACTATGTAAATATATATGTATATATGTTACAGATTATGATTACATAAACTAATTTCGACCTAATTTTTTTGAAAATATAATATAGCCTATACCTTCCTCAATAAATGGACTATTCAACATTGAAAGAATTTTTCAAATCGGACCAGCAGTTCATGAGATTAGCGCGTTCTAACACAAACTCTTCACCTTTATAATATTAGTATAGATGAATTTCATGAAAGTTAAACTTAATAATCAGTAGGTATTCGTAATAATTTACTTATCAAACTCTATCATAAAATCATAAAAGATGCTTTGTTCGGAACTTCTCGATAAAAGTATATAATTATTATTCTTTACAGTCCGTTTAGATATAGTTTAAAGAAAAAAATCCGGCCAAGTGCGAATCGGCCTCTCGTACGAAGAGTTCCGTACCATTATCACGAAAAATCACGTTTGCTGTATGGGAGCCCCACTTAAATATTGTTTATTCTGTTTTTAGTATTTGTTGTTATAGCGCTAACTGAAATCATCTGTAAAAATTTCACCTGTCTAGCTATTACGGTTCATGAGATACAGCCTAGACAGACAGATGGCCACTGGATCCAGATGGATCCCACCATTCGGATAGATGGTGGAGTCCTTACTAATAGGGTCCCGTTTTTACCCTTCGAGTACGGAACCTTAAAAACCAACATTTTCAATCCTTTTATTCAATACAACGAGGGAATTCCAAGCGTAGGTGTTTGTTTTATGTAGTCGAACTATGACAAAGATCTGCTTGTTTAATATTTAGAGCTGTTATGAATGGCTGGCTAGCTGTTGTATTTCGTAGAGGATTCGTAGTCTCGTAGCCGGACTGTAGCTACGAGGTACGTTTCGTAGTCTCGTAGCAGGACTAACTACGAGGTAGTTTTTTTTTAATTATTTTATTGACTATGGCCATTTGGAAAGTAGCCAGTGTCAAGTACCTCTTATAATATTTCTAAGTAATTTGCAGATACAAATAACAGTCAAGTTGAGGTAGTCATTGTAAATGGCGGCTATTTGCAATAACTTTTTCACGAGGTCTGGAAACAATGCTATAAAGTCCTTTTTTTGCACTGGTTATCATTTTCATTACACTTGTACTGTTTTGCGAAACTAAATTCATTAATATGCCTCTGAAATGAAACAAAATACACGTATTTTAACTAGGTTTCACGAACATGAAAATTCAGCAACACATCTCCTTAAGGGGACAGTCTACCTACTCTTTTCTTCATACAAACTTCACAAACGTAGTCGACTGTTTCCTCCCTGCATAAAGATATTAGGGAAAATAAGTTTATGCCATAATTCCCATATCAGCCATAACCATGCCCCTACGTTTTGATTTTTATCATTTTCTAATTTTTCTGTTTTTTTTATTCTATTTTAATTAGAAAATAAAAAAAAAACCAAAACGTAGGGGCATAGCCATGGCAGATATAGGGTTTATGGTATAAACATATTCGGTCTAATGTCTTTATCCAGAGAGGAAACAGTCGACTACGTTTGTATGGAGAAAAAGTAGGTAGACTGTCCTCTTAACGCGTTTCCACCAAAACTTCTTCGTGCATTGTTATATTGATAAAATTTCTAGAGTTTTTTTTGCTAAAAAAAAAACCGGCTAAGTGCGAGTCGGACTCCCACACTGATTCATTAACACAATAAAATCGCGTTTGTTGTATGGGAGCCCCACTTAAATCTTTAATTCGGTCTGAACATTACTTTGTACCTATAAATGTAAGCATTGGACATAGTGGTTAGTTCCAAGGTAGCCAATATTAAATGAAAACGCGTAAAAGAAAATCATTAGTTGCCTTCAGTTTTTATTTTATTTTCAAATCGATAAATTACAGTAACGAATGCAATTTCGTATTAAATCGTTCGCTACATGAATATATGGTGTGAGAAATAATAAAAAATGGTCGATTATTAGTCATAAATAAAGGTTACGGGACCCTATTTTGGTGTAATAGAAATAGTGTCTACATGATAGATAATTCAATTTCACCGACCAATGTATTCTAAATTTCTAGAACTGTTGCTGAGAAATAATCGGAAGGCATCGGATAGCTAAAGTCTTCTATATCTATAAAATGCTTTGTCCTGACTGACTGACTGATCAACGCACAGCCTAAACCGCTAATAGTATAGGGCTGAAAGAGTGAGTTCTTTATGCGATGTAGACATCCGATAAGAAAGAATGACAAAGAACACAGTCTCCGAATTGCATGTCCTTAGGACCAGCGGTTTGGATTCTGTGTTGATATATATATATTCAGTCATTCATTAAATTAGTCAGGCCAATGTTTTTTTATGTATCCATACATATAAATTATTCTATACCGTATAGCCCTAGCATAGAATGGGTCTATCCCAACTCTTCACATGGGTGTCATAAAAGAAGACTAAAGGATCTGGGGGAGACTAGAGAGAGCTTGGGGTTTTCCCCGGGTTGGTCCCAAGAAGAACCCACCAGGCGGCCAGTCGTAAAAATTGCCAAATCTATTTGCAGTATGTATGATCACTTACCTAGTGCGAACACCAAAAAAATGATAAGTTTAACTCATTGAGCCACGAGATTTTTCCATTACAATACTTCTGGCAGATTGGCCAAGAGCACTAAAAAAAAAACAAATTACGAAATACCTAATTTTATTTTAACAATACTCGTTCCAAAAACGTTCAAAAATATTTCTAATCCATCGACTCAACATTAGGCTAAGCTTAAACAGCTATCGCACGGTAGAGATAGTCTCTACTACCTACAGAATCGTCCCTGCGGTTTTGTTGTACGCATTGGGACTGTGGGCGATTCATGTGGGCTAAGAAACTAGCGAGCCGCGTTTTCTGACGATAATAATTATTGTCTAAGTAGCAAATAAAATATACATTTTATGGCCCTTACTCTGTATTGAATAGTAGTTTTTGTTCCGAGGTACTGTAGCCCAGTCTTATGTATAGGGCGTTGCATATCTAGAGCGTAACGAAGGACTCTAGAGTTAACTCTCGAGCGTAGTGAGGGTTTTATTAACTGCTGAGCGAAGCGTGGGAGATATGTATGTACCTAGAGTCCTAAGTGGAGTGTGGGATTAAAGCTGCCCAAAGCTAAGACAGGCTTTATTACCGAGGTGAATTGTCAACTTTACACATCTAGGTACTGCGAGACAATAGAAAAGGCTACATAAGCAAGCATTTGATAAACACCTAAAAATAATTATAAGTAATAATAGTAAGTTATTATATTATAAGTAGCTTTAGGCTTATATTTCATAATTTTTGTTTATGGCTCAAGGCTATTTTATCAAGATTAATTTAAGGAAAAATAGACTAGTTTTTTACATAAACTAAAATTACCTAATAACTAACTAAAAGAAAAATAAATAAATTATCTTTTCGAAATTCCCATGGGATCAAGGTCTACGAGGGTGAAACCGCGTGATCCAACTTTGTTCTGTTGAGATATACGAACATTTTGGCATCAGTTTGATCTCATTTAGAATCTTATATATTCAAAAATTAGTACAACTTTTGGCAACACAACAGCGGTAATCAGTAACTATATATTGAATAAATATCACCACTATGGTACGTTTAATTTCAGACTAAATCTGACGCTTTTGTTCCTTGTATTTGACATTATTTCTTCAGGAAGATATATCAAATCATAGTCTACAAATAAAAAACAAAGTACAGCTGCCATATTGCAAAATTAACCAACTCAAGCCAAATATTCAGAACTCTCCGGTGGATATGCACACTTACACACATAGGTACCTGACTGTACGCAAGTAACCGAATGACGCTTACCGCTGCGTCCTACATCCCGTATATAAGGGCGGGTTGACTTCGCCGTAAGTTATACTTTAGTTGAGAGCTCACACGACTCGCGGCATTCGGTACGCAACGATGACACCGAACGCAGCCTGCACGCTCGTCGCGGTCGCGCTCTTCCTGGCCGGTTCGTTCTTTTTAACTTTTTGAATTTGGAATCCCTCTTTTTTGTACTTTTTGCGTGTTTTGAAAAAGTTATATATCGGCATGTTAAAATATCTGAAAAATTACAGTTATGTACGGTGAACCATTTTTAATTGTGAAACCCTATGTTCAAGCGAATTTTCAGGAGGATTTTTAAAATAACTTCCTAACTTCAATTTCTACCATAAATTCAGAAACCCTTGAATTCACACAATCAATTTCACAATCAATTTTGCATGTATAACTTTTCTTAAAAAATAAAAAGTTAGATTCGTTTTTTTTTATGAAATTCTACCTCCTTGTGTTTATTTGATTTTCGAATGATTGTTTTGTTTTTGTTTGTTTGAGTGATACGATCTCTTTTGTGTTATAAAACGTATTATATTAGTTGAATTTTCGATTGCCATTTTCAGTTAATTAGGTACTAACTACAAAATCTTCAATCCATTTTATTTAATTTTCTTGTTGGTTTATTTTAAAGTTTTACTTTCTTTTTTTACATACTCATACTTTACATACTTTTTCTAGTGTTTTTGTTTGAATTTTAAGTTTCGTTTTATTATTTTTTTAATTAATTGGTGCGTCAACTAACAAGGTAAGTCAATATAAATTATTTCCGTCAATAGCTTTCCTAACTAGGTCGGTCGTAAATTGGTGAGCCCTTTTTTCGAACGAAATTAAATGGTTTCATTCAAATTAGAGTTTAATGAAATGTTGGTAAAAGGTTTTATTATGTTTGTGCTGAGTTTTATTACAAATACACCGACTTTTTAATTACCTGAGTGGGGGAAGGTAATTTAAAAGGTAACTTAGTATTATACCTAACAATAGATGAAGTCAGACAAAGAATTTTGGTAGCAAATTTTTTTATATAATCAAATTGAAATTAAATTAAACTCATTGTTCGGTTTTAATTGCGTGGTCTTTATTGCTTTCTGAAAAATAGGCCTGTGAATGTCTCGAAATGTTGAGCATTGAAACAATGCTAAAAGTAATAAAAACGAGATTATACCAAAAAAATCTGTTTAATTTCAGTCCAACATCGTGAAAATAGAATATAAATCTATGAATAAATTCTTTACCAATTTATCCTTTACTCTACCTACCTACTTTTTATCTTACAGCTAATAAATTACTATATAGTTCTTAAACTGCACGAATAATTATGAGCTTATAATACGTTTTTAAGAAGACCTTAATAATACAACAAAAAATGTACCAGAGAAACATTAAGTTTGCGTTAGTCCCGATCTCGCAAGAATATATGGGGTTAAAAGTTTCTCATGTATTAGTACCGAACTCAAGCTATCTGCATATCAGTTTCATCGCAATCGGTTCTGTAGTTTTTGCGTGAAGGAGTATACCTACAAATATACAAATCATCATCCGAGGGATATTCCCGGTTACATCCCTCTCGGGAGCCCGGGGTCCGCTGCGGGTAATAAACATACTCGCTAACTTACATATTATCTACTAACTTACACACAAACATTTATTAATAAGTAATTTATAACCCCACCAATGTTTAACCAAATCGGTTCGGCCGTTGCTTGTTGAGTTATAAGTGGTATAACTAACACGACTTTCTTTTACTAAATATAGATTAGTATATTAATTTTTCTTTTTTATACAAAAAGAAAAATTAAAAAAAGAAAGATGATTTTTTTTTTACCACCAATCAAAAATTCTTAACAAATTATATATCGGCATGTTAAAATATCTGAAAAATTACAGTTATGTGCGGTGAACCATTTTTAATTGTGAAACCCTATGTTCAAGCGAATTTTCAGGAGGATTTTTAAAATAACTTCCTAACTTCAATTTCTACCATAAATTCAGAAACCCTTGAATTCACAATCAATTTTGCATCTATAACTTTTCTTGATTTAATTTCTTTTCCAATCACCGCGTCGCCGAAATCTCGAAAACTTTTGAAATAGAGGCAATAAATTGTTCAAATTGATTGATTCGACAAATCTGAAGCCCGTCAATCTTAATTTTATTATCCTTAGGTCCTTAAATAAACTTTCTAATGCAATCAAACAATAATTTTGGAAATATTACGACTTCTCGTCACTTTGCACACGATCACGGTAATTGTTAAGTCCCCGAAACGACTTCGGGGCCTCCTAACTTTTTACAAATGAATGAACGATAATTTTTGAAAGAAGTTTCAAATTTTGTCGAAATTTGTTTGAAACCGCAATAGAAAGTTATCGATCGTAATTTCGTAAAAAGCTAGCTTGTTTATTCATTTCAGTAAATATGGACAGTAGTTTGAACATTTTCATGTTACTTACTTTCTAATAACTTAATTGAATAAGGCAGTCTACTTTTAACTTTGAAGGAACGGAAAGTAAGTTTTGAGTCTACTACTTGTAGTCAAAATTCCGTAAAATTCCTTTTATTGTGCAAAAATCCCATTGTCATTCTTATTTAAAAAATGTAAGATACCTACTCAATTTTTTTCTTAAAATAATGAGTCGATAAGTCTTATAATTCTGTTACATTGGATTTCACGAAAAAAATAAAACAGATGTAATTTGTAATTTAAAACTACTCCTTTTTCAATGAAATAGAAAGAAAAACTATTGAGTGACCTAAGCAAAAATTATAATTTAATATTTTCTGATTAAAAAAACTAAACCATAAAAATACTTCTCCTGAAAAACCTCCCTTTTTACCCGACTGCGCGACGCAAAAAAACGTAGACCAAGGCGCTAAAAAATAAGGTAACACAACTGATATTAGACCTTCCTATATGGTTTATTTGCATTTTGGTTGCCACCCGGTACTACGCTACAATGTGTTCTTTTTCTCTACTTTAAAAAAACCGGCCAAGTGCGAGTCGGACTCGGGCACGAAGGATTTCGTACCATTATACAACAGATTTTGTTTTGAAAGGTAAATTGCGTATTACGATTTATGACGTTTTAAAAAAAACCTATTTACTAGATCTCGTTCAAACCAATTTTCGTTGGAAGTTTGCATAGTAATGTACATCATATACTTTTTTTAGTTTTATCATTCAAATATTTTACAAGTTACACACATTTTACTACTTTGGAAGAGTCTCTCGCGCAAACTAGAAAAAAATAATATTAGAAACCTCAATATCATTTTTGAAGACCTATCCATTGATACCCCACACGTATAAGATTGATGAAAAATAAAAATTTGAGTTTCAGTTCTAAGTATTGTGAACCTCAAATATTTACTGTTTTTTTTCTATTTTTATATGAAAATCTTAATGCGGTTCACCAAATACATCTACCTACCAAGTTTCAACAGTATAGCTCCTATAGTTTCGGAAAAAAGTGGCTGTGACATACGGACGGACAGACAGACAGACGGACAGACAGACATGGCGAATCTATAAGGGTTCCGTTTTTTGCCATTTGGCTACGGAACCCTAAAATTCAAGTAGGTTATAGAGTAGAATAGAAAATATATATTTTTTTTAATTAAATAAGAAGTAAGACTAGAATAGAAAATAGTGTTTATTGTATATAGGTACTAGGTATATTTATATTCTTTTATTTATTTAATACCTACTTATTTTAGGGTATCTGTGATTCTGTCCTCATATTCCAAACTCAAACACCTTCATTCTAACAAAACCAGTTTAATAAATGTTTAATAAGTAAACTTTGCTATCTGCTTACTGTGTTTTGAACGTGTTAATATGTTTCTGTAACACAAATAACTACTAAAGTAGGTAGTAAGGTATCTTACCTTTTAGATTAAGGAGAAACACGTATATTTAACATAAGATGTGTGCAGAATTTAGGTAGAAAAACACATCAGGTATCTAATAACAAGAGAATGAGAGTTTTCAGGGAGCACTGTTGATGTAGGTTCATTGATCTAGCTAAACCTATATAGAAAAATATAGATGTAGGTATGAGCGTCGTTTACATTCTGATATTATGTATTAGTCAGAAAAATATTCTAAAATATTCAGAGAAATTACAAGGATCTATTTAAAAAAAAAATACAAAATACTGCGTGTAATTTATATCTTATTTATAGGTACAATAAACTTATCTTAAGAGGGTGGGTACTGTTACCATTTCCATACAAACAAAATACCAAAATAGAATTAAGAAAAATTTAGTTTTCTACCCTTATATCGGTATTATTCGGATTAAGATTTTATTTTTACGACACCACAAGGTTTTCCAAAATATTCATTCGAAATGAAATAAAACAGAGATAGATTTTGTTCATTTTTCCAGCGTAAATTACTAGTTTACATCTCATTTGTTTTATATTATTCCCAATAAAAAGTAATTTACGCTGTAAAAATGAACGAAATGTATCTCCGTTTTATTTCATTTCGAATGAATATTTTGGAAAACCTTGTGGTGGGGTTTCCATCACAAGGTTTTCCAACCCTGTAAAAATAGAATCTTAATCCGAATAATACCGATATTAAGGTAGAAAACTATATTTTTCATAATTCTATTTAGGTATTATGTTTGTATGGAAATGGTAACAGTACCCAACCCTCTTACGTCTATATTACATAATAATCATGAAATATAAAATACTAGCACCCGCATAAGTCCTGATCCCGTGGGAATATCGGGATTAAAAGTAGCCTAACTCCCTGGTAATGTAGCCTTTTATCGGTACAGAATTTTTAAAATCGGTCCACTAGTTTCGGAGACTACTCTTGTTTGAGATTACCCCCAATATACATACAAACTTACATATTACCACCATGATCTCTCAATAATATTAGTATAGACCAAACTAATTTGTAATACAAATCTGGACTGCATACCATAGGTAACCTTTCAATTTTTTCTTAGCGTACTGACCTCAGTTACATTTAATATAATATTATTGATTTGAACCTATGCGTTTGGACTTATTCAGATTTATTACTTTCCTTGTTTTTACTCGTGTACATAATCCATTAATATTACAAAAAAATATCCATATCTATAAAATGCTTTGTTTTGAGTGACCGACTGACCAACGCACATAATTTTTTTATCCAAAAATTACAAATGTTACTTGATAAACGTCAAGTTTGCTATAAAGATTGACTGCAATGATATTGAAATTATGTTTTTATTACCTAGGTACGTGAATAGGCCGTTACTATTATGTATTCTGTGCTTCCTTTGTTTTTTTTTATTAAAACAAGAGTCTACGAACTAACATCCTACATCAACTAGATCACAAACATTACCGCGCAGTAGGTGATGTGATATCCTATTTGATAAAATTAAGACAACAATGATTCACCAACTGTTAATGTGTTCCTAATAAAATGTCTAGAATAGGTACCTACAATTTTCAGCAAAGTCATTGTCCTTAACGATTTTATCAGACGATTTTTGATATCCCATCTAAGACGTAATCAGATACTTATCTAAGGTAAACAACACAACTAAAATCCTTAGATAGGTACTACACCTAAATAACTAGGTAGATATATTATAATTATATAACTCAATCCTATTATCGTCGTCAAAAATGTATTAAACTATCCTGAAAAAGAGACCTGTAAAGGTCTCGAAACGTTGAGCGTAAAAACAATGCTAAAAGTAATAAACACCACGCGATTACAACCGAAAAATGTGTTTAATTTCAATACAAGCAACATCGAGAAAACAGAAGAAACATCTAAGTATATTTCATAGTTACTAAAGAAACGTATTCGAGGGCACATCCCCCCGTCCCCCGTGGCATCCTTCCAAAAGACTGGCGATATTCCCCCTCTGGATCGCCAAGCTCACCCTTCGGAAAAAGAAGCCACCAGCAAGATCTTTAAACAGATGGACAGACGGCGATGTCTCAGTAATAAGGTCCCTCTAGGTATGGAACTCTAAAAAAATAAATAAATTCTGTGAACAACACACAGCGCCATCTAGCCCCGTGGTAAGCGAATGAGCTTGTGTTACGGTGACTAGACAACGGATATAATACTTATTATATTTATTTTTCTTTTGTAAATACATATATGTACATATTATACATACCAGCCAGGGACACCCAGACCAGACGCAAAAAAATTTTTTTTTACTTGAACCCAGGGGTAATCGTAGCCGCGACATTTGCATTGCAGCCGTGTTTTCGCACGACGCGCCACAGAGGTCGTCAAAAATTAATATAAATTTGACCATCAACATTATTAAATGATATGGTAGATTTTCCACTAATGAACGACATAGTAATTAGTAAGTATTCCTAATTCTTGGTTTCATGAAGTAATTAAAAGGCCAGTCGTCATCAATCATTCACGGAATTGGGTAAAGTCACGTGACATAGGTCACTTAATTTTCATGCGGGTGGCAATGCCCCGTGGTGTTTGATGAATGCTTTCTATCATAGAATAATGACTGGATAAATTCTACTTTAATTTCTTATAAGTTCACCTATCTATATTATACTAGCAGTGCCCGCGACTTCGTCCGCCTATTTTTTTTTTAATATATAATATAGCCTATAGCCTTCCTCAATAAATGGACTATCCAACATTGAAAGAATTTTTCAACTCGGAACAGCGGTTCCTGAGATTAGCGCGTTCAAACAAACAAACTCTTCAGCTTTATAATAATAGAAGATAATAGAAGAAGAAGATATCAATGCAAAGCCCAAATTAGTGGTCCTATGGTCATGAAATTTGGAAGGGAAGGAAAGAAAATAGGTTCGCAGTAGGGGGTGGGAAAATCTTAATTATATCCTAATCTTTTAGAACAGGCGGGCAGAATAGTAGGTATAGTAGTAGGCTAGTAGGATATGTAATTTATATAGTAAAAAAACATAAATAAGCCCGTTGGTACTATGTCCCACGTAGGGTTGCCAGATACGGGCTTATAATTTCCTGGACATTTCTGGTTTTACAAACGGAGTTGGAGTTGTTGAGTCAAAAAATCTGCTGGGTACTTTTCCTTTTTTTTTGCTTAAAACTCTAAAACTAGGTATTAGCTTTTAGTAAATGGTCTGCTTACAGAAATTAAAGAACTTAATTTTTTCCACAAATATCACTACTTATTGTTTTTTTTTTAGACAAACTGTTCGGTCTCATGTGCGAGTTGAAAATTGGCATGTTTCTGCGGTCTCTGCAAACCCTATAGAGACCCTATAAAAATAAAATCTTAATCCGAATAATACCGATATTAGGGTAGAAAACTACATTTTTCATAATTTATTTTGGTAGGTATTATGTTTGTATGAAAATGGTAACAGTACCCACCCTCTTAAGCAACAAACCGGAAAAAAGGAAAAAAATACACATTTTTGCGATTTTTTAAATGTTGCGTCACGAAATGTTGTCCGCAAACCTTAGATTCGGATTCAGCACCCAAAACTTTCTTAGCAAAAACACAAATGGACTGGAGTATTAGATAAAAATTTAAAATACCTAATCATACTCCTCTCCTCGTGCATTCACAGTGTGAAATGTGAATGTTCGACACAGTGTTGCCAATTTAGCGACTTTGCTGCTAGAATCGCGCCGCAGCGTGGTGTCGTACGTACCTAACTTTGTGGAAAAAAACTAGTGCGCATGAAATCTGGCAACCCTAGTCCCACGACAGGCCAAGGGCCTCCAATTAGAGACGTTAGGCAGTAAGAACGCCACCGGAGCCCATCCCAGATTGGCGAATGACCCATGCCTTCGTACCGTGGAGAGTTCTGTAGGACACGTAGGTTTCCTCACGATGTTTTCCTTCATCAGAGCGATGTTATTAGCGCACAGAAAACAAGACATCGGTGCACGGTCGGCCCAGATACGAACCCAATACAATAGTTGGGTCCAGTCGGGGTATACCACTAGACTAACACCGCTTACCTCATTAGTACCAACTGGAGACTAATATGGTGGAAAGAGTAGTAAAAGTTATGCTAAAAAAACTCGGTCGGCCTCGAGTCGGCCTGGGCCCGTCCGAGCTCAGCCCGTTTTTAGGGGAGCAATCGGGCCTGGGAACTTACCTCATTAGTACCAAGTTGGGACTAATATGGTGGAAAGAGTAGTAAAAGTTATGCCAAAAAAACTCGGTCGGCCTCAAGTCGGCCTGGGCCCGTCCGAGCTCAGCCCGTTTTTAGGGGAGCAATCGGGCCTGGGAACTTACCTCATTAGTACCAAGTTGGGACTAATATGGTAGAAAGTAGACTAAAAGTTATGCTTAAAAAACTCGGTCGGCCTCAAGTCGGCCTGGGCCCGTCCCTACTCAGCCCAGTTTTATGTTGGTATACTAAAACTTAGACGCTTAGTTCTGAGAAACTGTAACTACGCATACATATACGTTATAACTACGCAATCAAAGTTTAGAATTAAAATTTTAAAAAAAAAGTTTCTGTAGGGTAGCTCCCGTACATGTAAGATGGAGATTTTTTCTTAAAGTCACGTCTATCCCATCGTGTGGGATATCGTTAGAAAGCTTTTTAAAAAATATTGTGGGTCTTCTATAACCATTTTTCATTTAAGGGTTCCGTTTGCGAAATACTGATCTTTAAAATGTTACTACTTTCAGAGTCATATTTTGCTATAATAATATCGAATCATAGGATGAAACTATTATGGTGAGAATATTGATCTTTAAAACGTAACTATTTTCAGAGCCATGTGTCGTTATTGTGTATTTGAGTAATAGGAAGCCGTAACTTCGCATATATATACGTATTAACTACGTAAACAAAGTTGAGAAATAAAATTAAAAAAAAATAGTTTCTGTAGGGTAGCTCCCGTACATGTAAGATGGGGTTTTTATTTAATTTTGCATATACACCTTCGTGTGTGGTGCCGCTAGAAAGCTTTTTAAAAAAGAATGTTGGTGTTGTAACACTATTTTTCATTAAAGAGTTCCGTTTACGAATTAATGAAGAATAGAAGTTACCATTAAAAAGATCAATATTTCGCAAATGGTACCCTTAAATGAAAAATGGTTTTAGAAAACCCACAATATTTTTAAACAAGCTTTCTAATGATACTCCACACAATGGGATATACGAGAACTAGTACTTAGTACCTAAATATAGTATGTAAACATAAATCTGGGCTGAGTTAAGAAACGGACAGGCTGACTCGCGGCTGACTGTGTTTTTTTGACATAACTTTAAGTCTACTTACTCACCATAATAGTTTCATCCTATGATTCGATATCATAATAGCGAAATATGACTCTGAAAATAGTAACATTTTAAAGATCAGTACTTCACAAACGGAACCCTTAAATGAAAAATAGTTTGAGAAGACCTACAATATTTTTTAAAAAGCTTTCTAATGATACCACTCGATGGGGTAGACATGCACTAGTACTTAGCAACTAAGATTAGTATGTAAACATAATCTTGGGCTGAATACAGAAATGGACAGGCTGACTCGCGGCTGACCTGGTATTTTTGGCATAATTTTGAGTCTACTTCCTCACCATAATAGTCTAAGCCTATTACTCAATAACATAATAGGAACACGTGCCTCTGAAAATAGTAACGTTTTGATGTTGATTATTTCGCAAACGGAACTCTTAAATGAAAAACAGTTTTACTAGACCCACCTTATTTTTAAAAAAGCTTTCTAACGGTACCGCACACCGATGGTATATACGAGAAAAATAAAACAAAATCCATTTTACATGTTGGGAAGCTACCCTAACTAAACTTTTTTTTTAATACGATCATGTGTGGTACCATTAGAAAGCTTTATTAAAAAGAAGGTGGGTTTTGTAAAACTGTTTTTCATTTAAGAGTTCCGTTTCCGAAATAATCAACATTAAAATGTTACTATTTTCAGAGACATGTGTTCCTATTATGTTATTGAGTTATAGGCTTAGACTATTATGGTGAGGAAGTAGACTCAAAATTATGCCAAAAATACCAGGTCAGCCGCGAGTCAGCCTGTCCGTTTCTGTATTCAGCCCAAGATTATGTTTACATACTAATCTTAGTTGCTAAGTACTAGTGCATGTCTACCCTATAATGTGGGGTATCATTAGAAAGCTTTTTAAAAAACATTGTAGGTCTTCTCAAACTATTTTTCATTTAAGGGTTCCGTTTGTGAAATACTGATCTTTAAAATGTTACTATTTTCAGAGTCATATTTCGCTATTATGATATCGAATCATAGGATGAAACTATTATGGTGAGTAAGTAGACTTAAAGTTATGTCAAAAAAACACGGTCAGCCGCAAGTCAGCCTGTCCGTTTCTTAACTCAGCCCAGATTTATGTTTACATACTAATCTTAGGTACTAAGTACTAGTTCTCGTATATCCCATTGTGTGGGATATCATTAGAAAGCTTGTTTAAAAATATTGTTGGTTTTCTAAAACCATTTTTCATTTAAGGGTACCATTTGCGAAATATTGATCTTTTTAATGGTAACTTCTATTCTTCATTAATTCGTAAACGGAACTCTTTAATGAAAAATAGTGTTACAACACCCACATTCTTTTTTAAAAAGCTTTCTAGCGGCACCACACACGAAGGTGTATATGCAAAATTAAATAAAAACCCCATCTTACATGGACGGGAGCTACCCTACAGAAACTATTTTTTTTTAATTTTATTTCTCAACTTTGTTCGCGTAGTTAATACGTATACATATGCGAAGTTACGGCTTCCTATTACTCAAATACACAATAACGACACATGGCACTGAAAATAGTTACGTTTTAAAGATCAATATTCTGCAAACGGAACCCTTAAATGAAAAATGGTTTTAGAAAACCCTCAATATTTTTAAACAAGCTTTCTAATGGTACCCCACACGATGGGATAGATGCGAACTAGTACTAAGCATCTCCGATTAGTATGTTAACATATTCCTGGGCTGAGTTACGAAACTTACAGGCTGACTCGCGGCTGACCAAGTTTTTTTCACATAACTTTAAGTCCACTTCCTCACCATAATAGTTTCATCCTATGATTCGATATTATTATAGCAAAATATGACTCTGAAAGTAGTAACATTTTAAAGTTCAGTATTTCGCAAACGGAACCTTTAAATGAAAAATGGTTATAGAAGACCCACAATATTTTTTAAAAAGCTTTCTAACGATATCCCACACGATGGGATAGACGCGACTTTAAAAAAAAATCTCCATCTTACATGTACGGGAGCTACCCTACAGAATATTTTTTTTTTAAATTTTAATTCTAAACTTTGATTGCGTAGTTATAACGTATATGTATGCGAAGTTACAGTTTCTCAGAACTAAGCGTCTAAGTTTTAGTATACCAACATAAAACTGGGCTGAGTAGGGACGGGCCCAGGCCGACTTGAGGCCGACCGAGTTTTTTAAGCATAACTTTTAGTCTACTTTCTACCATATTAGTCCCAACTTGGTACTAATGAGGTAAGTTCCCCGGCCCGATTGCTCCCCTAAAAACGGGCTGAGCTCGGACGGGCCCAGGCCGACTTGAGGCCGACCGAGTTTTTTTGGCATAACTTTTACTACTCTTTCCACCATATTAGTCCCAACTTGGTACTAATAAGGTAAGTTCCCAGGCCCGATTGCTCCCCTAAAAACGGGCTGAGCTCGGACGGGCCCAGGCCGACTCGAGGCCGACCGAGTTTTTTTAGCATAACTTTTACTACTCTTTCCACCATATTAGTCTCCAGTTGGTACTAATGAGGTAAGATGACCGACTGCCCCCTCCCAATCTATACCCTTTACAAATAAAACTTCCCCAAATACAACCTGTTGCCAAACACGAAACCAAGGCAACAGGTTGTTCTGACTGACTTGGGAAAACTCTGCTATTGTAACCAAAACTTTTCGGTTTGTAATCAATCCTTTCAGGTTAATTAATGTTTACAAAAGCTTACTTTTTGTTATTACTATAACAATCTATTACTAGCTGCGCTCGCGGTTTTACCCGCGGAAATCCTGATCCCACGGAAACAAAACTATCTTATGTTACTCTCCATCACTTAAACTATCCCTAAGCACATTTTCATCCAAATCGGTGAAGAGAGAACAAACAATCAAAATTCAGATTTCTAATACTAGTGTTATTATAATTAAAAGATTCCTTTGCTGCTGCCCCTTTGACTGATGATGAACACAGATGTTGTGTTTGCGATTTGAAAGTCAGCTGTATAAAAGAAAAGGTTTTACATCTGCATTAGTCCCAATTCCTCGGGGATATCGGGATAAAAAGTAGTTTATGTAATATTCTAAGTCTCTAGCTATCTATGTTCCACGTTTCATCTCAATCGGTTCAGTAGTTTTTGCGTGTGGGAGTAACAAAGTCACATAGTAGATACTTAACTTCATTAGCGTTTATAATATTAATAGGATTAATTTATGTCAGATAGCCTACGCCCCAAGCAATGAACTCTTCTAGTCCATGATCCTAGATATAGATTTCCTTTAGGTCTCGATGTATAGACTATCGTGCTACACTTTAGACCGTTTCGTCACTTATTATCAAGTTTCTGGCCACTCTGCGCCGAATTCATTCAAACATTCAGACCTCTGGAGATTAAAATATCAATAGGTTTACATAAACTCAAACTAAACTAAACTAATCTGTAAAAGAATAATATTTAGTTTTTAGTCCCGACACCCTCGTCTCTTGTTCCAGCTGTCGGCAAGTCAACAGTGTCGTGCGAGCGGCGTCTTTACTCATTTTTGTCGCCCTCACAGTTCGGTCAAAGTCTACGTTCCTGATGATGGCTTTTTAAAGCCGAAACGCGTCGAAGCATGGTTAATGATTGGTGTCACTAAAGCATATTTCTGCCGCATGCAAAGAGCGGTGGGAGGGTGGTGCTCTTTGCAAGCTGCCACTGCACGCTGTGTTATAATAACACTAGTCGGGTGTCGGGACTAAAAACTAAATATTATTCTTTTACAGAGTAGTTATGGAGTTCCGAAAAGTAACGCCTAATACAATCAATTATCAATTAAACTAAACTAAGGAAACTGGTGTATGCGTTATCGTGCTAGACTTTAGACTGCGTCGGCACTTACCATCAAGTCACTGACCTAGATGACATTAGAAAAAAATGTAATGTGTAAAAAGCTCTTTAATGTAGAGACCCATTTTAACATGGTGCCTATAGCCTATATAATAGATACCCTATTTCAGGAACTTAGATCAAAAATGTAAACAAAGAACTGACAATTTAAAGGAAATAGTAAATAACAAGCTGTCACTTTCAAATAAATGTATGGGATTTTTGTTTACATTATTGATCTAGGTTTTTAAAGTATAGGTTAAAATTGCCATAGGTAGTACCATGCTAAAATGGACCAAAAAGGGGTTTGGTCTGGATTTGCAATAGGTCTAGATCTAGTCTCCGATTGTTGAAAGTACCTCCTTGTAAAATGAACAAAGACAATGACTGTAGATACTTATAATGTAAATGATAACTTATATAATTTACACCACGTTATCAAAGTTCAATGTTTTGTATTATTTCCTCTTTGTTATCTACAATCTCTGCGGTTCAAATACCTAGATTCATTCTAT
The DNA here is from genome assembly GCA_958496205.1 of Idaea biselata. Classification (NCBI taxonomy): domain Eukaryota; kingdom Metazoa; phylum Arthropoda; class Insecta; order Lepidoptera; family Geometridae; genus Idaea; species Idaea biselata. The sequence continues at coordinate 27,731,488 of OY292401.1, forward strand.
ATATCTATATAATATGTAAGACCTACTTACAGTTTTGTAGAGTGATTCATTGACGAAAGAATCATTTTTACACATTGACCTCTAACTCGGTAGTATCTCTTATTTGTTTTTACATGACAGTAGATATGCCTACTTTATATAATTTCATATTGCACTTTGGCGCAAAAAAATGGAAAAATGGAAAATACATTTTCTAAAATTCAAAGCTACTAACTAAACTTAACCCTGACAGTTAGTTGAACCTAACTCGACTATGCAAAGCTAAGCTAAGCTAACTTAGTTTAGTCGGCTGTGAACGTTCAGATATAATAGTTGCACAGCTATACCAGTAATTGATACATTGCGACGAAATTAAGGCGTCTTCTTGGAAAAAGCTTTTCACCGCCAAAAACCTAATAAACGGGACTGTCATTAGAAGTTAAAATGAAGTTTCTTATTTTGTAGCAATTCTTTTACGAGCCATTTTCAATGAAGAACTGAGTTTAGAATGTTTTAATTGACTTGGAAAGATCAAGCGTCTCGGGACAATGATTATTTTTTTTACTTTATGTGGTACCTACCTCGGGACTTATGTCTTTCACCCGCATAAGTCCCGATCTCGTGGGAGTATCGGGAGCAAAAGTAGCCTATCTTACTCCTCCATAATGTAGCTCTCTATTCGTATAAGATTTTATCGGTACAAAAATTTCGGTGCCTTCTTATTCGTTACAAACAAATAAATATTTCTTCTTTATAATATTAGTAATAGGTATAGTTTAAAACTCAGTTCAAAAATATTCTTTAATTCGACATCTTAACAACAAAAACCACATTAAAAAAATAGCATAAAATTGTAAATCTTCTCTACCTATAAAAAGGGATAATGCAATAAACCAGAATACCTTGACAATAAAATTACACTTGGTTGAATAGAAAACCTTCATCTTTATGGGAAATCTTTATGGGAAATTCATTTTTGTTGTAAAAAAAACTGGCAAAGTACGAGTCGGACGAAGGTTTCCGTACCATTATCACAATTGGTTATGGAACCCTAAAATAAACGCTGGACCAAGCGAAATCCGTGCACGCAACGATGACACACGTTTATATTAATTTTTCGATACCACTGACGCCAAATTATCACTAGATGTTAAAATTATAACGCGCTAACCTACGTTAATTTTGACTTTGCAAAATCTCATTTTTTGTATGGGAGGCCCCTCTTAAATATTTGTTTTATTATGTTTTTTATTTGTTGTTATAGTGGCAACGGAGATGCATAATCTGTAAAAATTTCAACCGTCTAGCTATTACAGTTTATGAGATACAGCTTGGTGACAGGCAGACGGACAGACAGATACCAAAGTCTCATAGGGTCCCGTTTTCACCCTTTGGATACCTACGGAACCCTAAAATCGACCAAACTGATTTTTAAAATGGTAATAAATGAAATCCTTACAAATAATTGGTTTAATCAGGTTTTAATATTCTCTCGATTTGACTCCCACATGATCGCTGCGGCTACAAATCCCAAAACAAATCGTGCGACCAGCCATCTCAGTTCGTTGAAACCCTAAACCCACGATACATCTTGTAATTTTCCAAAGATTAATAGGATATCTAATTCCAAACTGATCATTGTTATGACGTTTATAATGATCGGAATTAATAGCTTACCTATAGCAACATTATTAGTCACACCCTGAGGGTTGATAACAGTAACATAACATTATTAATTATGCCGAGTACATAATATGAACCCCACGTTCTGAATTCCAACGAAGCACCCCATACCTTGTACCTAATTCGATTCCATTTGACGTGTTCTGTTGAACTTATCAATATCATTGAGGAAAGAATTACGTTTTCCGCGAAACCGTGGCTGATTATTTTTTGCTTTTCGGGAATTACAATTAGTGTTTTTAAGATATATTTATATATTTACCTTATTTATTTAATTGGAAGAGATAATAGAGTACGCCAGAATATATACCTATATAATTTCAATGGAATTATGTAGGTACTATTACGTACGACAGATAATAATTATTTGTAGTCGTACCTTACTTTTTAACCCCCGACGGAAAAAGAGGGGTGTTATAAGTTTGACGTGTCTGTCTGTCTGTCTGTCTGTCTGTGTATCTGTCTGTGGCATCGTAGCTCACGAACGGATGAACCGATTTGAATGTAGTTTTTTTTGTTTAATAGGTGTCTTTTGCGAGAGTGTTCTTAGCTATGTTTGATCAAAATCGGTTCAGCCGTTCATATATTATTATGTTGGTTGAAGCTCGGAAATAAAAACCGAATGTATTCAAATATGCCCGAGTGTGGTATCAAATAAAAGAGCATGACTGTTGTGACAACAATATGCAAGTTTCATCAAAATCGGTTCAGCCGTTCAAAGTATATGTAGGGTCAAACTCGGAAATAAAAACCGAATGTTTTCAAATATACCCGAGTGGGGTATCAAATAAAAGGACGTGACTTTTGTGACAACAATAAGCATGTTTCATCAAAATCGCTTTTACAAAAAGGGTGAAATAAAAAAGTTAAATTTAAAATTTAAATAACCCCCGACTTACAAAATCTTCAAAGTTAAAACAAAACTAAACTTTAAAAAGGCAAAAATAATAACCCGAAAACAAATTTCATGTCTCTGAGTAGGTATGTGGTACCTTACGTTCCCGCGTCGGGGGACGCGGTACTATAAGCACGGGTCGGTTACCATCAACTTCTGTGACACATTCCCGCGTCCCCCGACGCGGGAACTTAAGGTACCACATACCTACTCAGAGACATGAAATTTGTTTTCGGGTTATTATTTTGCCTTTTTAAAGTTTAGTTTTGTTTTAACTTTGAAGATTTTGTAAGTCGGGGGTTTTTTAAATTTTTAATTTAATTTTTATATGAAAATTAAACTAAATGCAATTATTTCAGTTACGTACTTGTTGATAGTTTTATTTGTAACTAGTTGTGTCCTGCGGTTTTGCATGCGTGAGTCCCGATCCCGTGGGAATATCGGGATCAAAAATAACATGTTAAATAAAAATAAAACAAATGTTACTTCCCGATGATGTAGCTTTCTTTTGGTGAAAAAAAAATTGGAATTGGTTCAATTATTTCAGAGATTACCCGAAAAAAACATAAATAATTCATAGAGTAGTACATACTGGATAATAGAAATTGTAAAAGTGCTTTGCTATTTAACCTCATTTTGAGGTATGTGAAATTGGTAGTCCTATTGTCTAATTAGACGAGTTATTACGTTAGACTACCTGAGATTAAGACGATTCGATACTAACCCAATTGAAATACTAGGTACATACATATACATACATATTACCAACGTTACCTCTTTATAATATGAATATAGATTAATATATAGGTAGGTAGGTATATTAATAACGTAAAATATTTAGGTGACTATTACTTTACACCTAACTGTTGTCATCCTTTTTTAACGTTTTATAAAAAGAGAAACATAACAAATAATAATATTTAAAAGAGTAGGAGTTGCCCATCTCTTTTAAATAGATTTATCTTGGCCTATGAAGTTGGCAATGACAAGAAAAGCCTTCGATTATGAATTCAAGCCTCTTGAAGCTTCGACAGAAATAGTAAGATTTTAAGATTAAAATATTGGTATCTAATCCTGGATTATTCTGGTATCTTGTTTGTTGGTTTAATTACAATAATAATTTGCTATTAAAATGTAGGTACCTACTTACACCTACTTACAAAGTAAAAGGCTATGTAAACTACCTAAGTCAAACACTTCTGCAGTAGGCCTGTGCTAATTTTTCTCGGACGATGAACTGTAGTTAAAAAAAAATTGTAACATCAGTTTTGAAAACATTGCTTATGAAAGTTGAGGATATTTACTAGGTCCTGTATGTTGTGAAAACACGATAACAGAATATTTTCAGTATAATGAAATAACAAACTTCCCTCTAAATTTTATAAATGAATAGAATTAGTCAGTCAATATTTTACTTATACTAATAAAACTTTGTAGATGAACTGATCTTAGTTCAATGCAGAGCATCTGTGAAATATTTGAAAAACAAATATGAAAATAGTAGCACTTAAATATTTCTTCAGATGAAATGATATAGATACCTAATGAATGTTTATCTCCTTATGGAAACTGAAGAGCAAATATATAGTTCCGTTTATTTCTGTTTAACATTCGAAAGGCTTATTGGTACTTGGAATAACTATGGAAACATGCTGAGGCTCCTCTGGCAATACTTGAAAATCTTTATTTTTTAGAGAATTCACTAGGATATTTGTAAATATTTTTAATTTGTTTTTATTGCTCAAGGCAGTTTTTATCTAGTTTTTTTTTGAGGAATATTTTGAAAATTCAGGGTATTTGTTTTCTTTCTATATTATACTAGGTACCTATCGTGCATCAACCAGTGTAAATGTCAAAATATGTTTCCTCTTGGCTTGAATTTTGGTAAACATGCAACTAGTATCACATTTTGTTAGTTTAATAATAATAATATAATAATAAATTCTTTATTGTCAGGCAACATACCCAAGTTTTGTTAAGCCTGGTTGTAATGGGGTGCCACACGCAAAGCTGTAAGTAGATGGCGCTGGCATCAGATGATCTTTTTTTTTTCGATGATGGTCCTCCACCAATGGAAACGCCGAGTTTTTTTTTTATTCTTTCGGTCTCAGACCGATATGGCCAATTTGGCGCCGAGAGTTGTAAAAAACACCTGTCTGACAGTTCTTAATTCAAACCTAAGATTAGTCGACAAACGCCCTCTGCCGGGATAAAAAGTTAGTGTCCTCCTTATTGAACAAGAGCTATTTATTCTGCACACCATACATAACAGATTATACAAAATATACAAAATTTTGGCATTCCACAGAAAAACACACCTCTTAGTTTCTTTCAGTAAGAGGATAGTCTACCTACTCTTTCCCCATACAAACGAAGTCGACTGTTTCCTCCCTGGATAAAGAAATTAGTGCAAATAATGTTTATGCCATACAACCTATATCTACCATGACTATATTTCTTTCTAATACCTTTATCCAGGGAGGAAACAGTCGACTACGTTTGTAAAGTATGGAAAAAAGAGTAGGTAGACTGTCCTCTTAATATTAGCATGTTTGTAGAGGTACCTACCTACTGCTACTTCCTAATAAATATTACTTTTTACCTCGAACCGTGTTACAACAGTAGGTTAGGTAAATATTTTGAAGTATTATGCTTCTTGAACCATATCGTTCTTTGGCATTAGATAAATTAGAAAACAACGGAATTAAAAAAACACTCGAAATTTCATTTCGACCAAGTTTTCTTTCTTATTTTTTGTTTCCTTTCATAATAAAGTAGGTAGCTTTAATTAATTTGGTTTGGTGATCTTTCCACGCGATTTTAGAGATGGAAGGAAAACGGTTTTTAATTTATTTCGTTTTACATTCACGCTTTGCTCACATAAATTTAAAATACCTACCTTATATAAGGGTCTGCACACAACACACCTACACATTAATGGAGCATCAACTGAACTGCTTTATCATCACAATATAATTAATACACTGTCCCCCTTACTTATAAACGATGAATAACAGATGAGTAAGTTATGTAACGTTTATCTCTGTCTGTCAACTTAGAAACTACATGTCACAGTAAAAGACAAACGATATACAGTTTATACAACTGTAAATCATTGTTTATAAGTAAGGGGATGAATCTATAATTTGTTGGTGATTAAAAACGAGTTGCAATTGAAATAAATCAATAAGCCTCTCTTGCTTAATTGAATGACGTTTTCAGTGACACTCTTATACCCACTGAACTCTATAAATACAAGTACGCTGGAAATGCTATACCATACAAAATGACAATATTAAATCTTTGTGTCTACTTGATTTACGAAAATCTTTTATACGTCCATAAAAATAAGGACAAGCTTGTTAAAAATCGGGACATACATTTATTTAATTTAAGAAATAAAGATGATCTAACTGTGCCCTGGAGTAGGCTCCAGAAAATAAACAGGTCCTTCTCTAGCTCATCTATGCTCTACTATAATAAGTTACCCAAGAATGTGTGTGACATGTCCATTAATAAATTTAAAACATATATTAAAAGCAAACTGTACAGGATGGCATACTATAATACATCGGATTATATTAACGATAAAAATCCATGGAAATGAATACTTTATTGAAAGACGGGGACAGACAGGGGCACGGTCGCGTTCGCGAATGCTTGGTTCGTTCGGCTCGGTTCGGTTCGTCCTGGGGCGTATTCATGGAGTTCTGTGGTAAAGTAGCAGGATAAGTTATGGAAAGGAGTAAATAGATGGTTCTACCTACGAATTTTATAATAAAATTCTAGAGTGTAGGAAAGGAATGCAAGGCTGGAACCACATAACTCTGGTGGTGGGTCCCGGGGCGGTTTGGGCGGTGTTGGGCGGGTTGTGTGTTTGTGGATGAGATAGTGTTTTAAGTAAATTATTTTTTTTTATGTTTATTATTTTGTATATTATAACTTATTTGAACAGATAGACAGACAGACAGAGTTACTTTCGCTCTTGTAATGCTAGTAAGGATTATTATAGTAAGTATTGATTATTGCTCCAGTTCCACTTTTCTTCAATAATATTATAATATGCGACAATGTAAATCACATGATTACTGCAAAAAAAAAATATACAAAAAAAAACCCCATGAGTTTCTTGTGTCTTCTTCTCATGTCATGGAGGTCGCGATCCGAAGACATAGTAGAGTAGATTAAATAAAAAAAAAATGACATGTCAAAGAGATATCTTGCTAATATCCGAATGAATAAACGTACTTTGAATTTTGAATTTTGAATTGATTTACGCTATGTTGCGCTGTTTTCTATTCAATAGAAGCGTGTATTATGGAGGTCAGTGACTATACCCTATTTCAGAAACTTAGATCAAAAAGTTAAACAAAAATCCCATACATTTATTGAAAGTGACAGCTCTTTATTTACTGTTTCCTTTAAATTTTTTGTTCACATTTTTGATCAAAGTTTCTGAAATAGGGTAGGCATAGTAGGTACGTAGGTACTCGGTGTATAATTTTCTAAATTAGGTTAGGTATAATCAATTTCAAAATCTAAAATTCAACTAATAGTTAGCCTATATTTCATAACCTTGGTGTTAATTATACCCGCTTATGACCGCTTCGTCGTTTATATCACCTAATATAAGGACCCGGCAGTATATTGACAAGATATTGTAACTAACCTATGAAATACGGAGATAAGCCACGTTTACGAGTTTAAGGTCTTTATTGTTTATGGTAAAACTCAAAAAAACTCAAAACTCAAAATTTTTTATTCATTTAGAACGTATATTATACACACATACGTACGTTTTGAAACGTCGAGATTTTAATTTACCGAGGTTTCGGAACGCGCCCTCCGATGAGAAGAAACCACAAGAAACTCATGGGGTTTTTTTTTCCAATTATTTTTTTTTATCATGTTTTATATTACAATCGTCATAATACAGATCTTAATCTGAACAGGAGCAGTTAACAATCATGTCCATGGATTCTTCTCATCAAAATATTTTGACGTGCTATAGTACGCCTTATTACACAATTTAAGTTTAATATATTTTTTGAATCTTGTAATGGACATGTCAAATACGTCTTCAGGTAGTTTATTATAATAAAGTACACTAGTGCTACAGAACGACTTACTTATTTTCTGGAGCCTACTATAGGGCACAGTCAGATCATCCTTGTGTCTCAAATTAACCTGGCGGACATCACTGTATTTGTGAAATTTACTTGATTTATTCTTATGTACGTATAGCAGATTTTCATAAATGTATTGAGAGTAAACAGTTAAAATGTTTATCTCTTTAAACTTTTCTTCAAGCGATTCCCTGGGGCCCATTTTGTAGATAGCTCGCACCGCTCTCTTTTGCAAAACAAAAATGGTTTCTATGTCAGCAGCACACCCCCACAGCAGGATACCATATGACATGATGCTGTGAAAGTAACTGAAGTAGACTAGGCGGGCCGTCTCAACATCTGTGTATTCCCGGATTTTCTTAACTGCGTAAGCTGCGGAACTAAGCCTTTTCGACAGAGCTTCCACGTGTGGGCCCCATTGAAGCTTAGCGTCTAAAGTTATACCCAGAAAGACAGCTTTATCGACTATTTCGATCTCCTCATTATCAATTTTTACAGAAGTTTTAACTTGTTTTACATTTGGTAGTGTGAATCGAATACATTTAGTTTTAGATCCATTTAGTAGCATATTATTAACATTAAACCAATATACTAATCTAGAGAGAGCATTGTTCACGTCGTCAATATTAGATTGTCGTCTTTTTACTTTAAATACCAATGAGGTATCATCTGCGAACAATACTATCCCATGATTTTCCTTCACGAGGAAAGGTAAGTCGTTAATATATACTAGAAATAAAAAAGGTCCCAATATGGATCCTTGAGGAACTCCTAAAGTTACAGGTGATCCAGGGGAACGTTTACCGTTAATGTCGACACACTGAATCCTATCACTCAGGTAAGAAGAAAGAAGATCCAATGCGCCGTCCCCGATACCGTAGTGTCGTAGCTTCATGATCAAAGTATCATGTCGAACACAATCGAACGCTTTGGAGAGGTCACAGAATACGCCATATGCATCATGCGACTCCTCCCAAGCATCAAATATGTTTTCAATTAATGCAATGCCCGCATCAGTAGTCGAGCGACCCTTACTAAAACCGAACTGTTTATTGTGTAAAATATTGTTGTCCTCAAAATGCTTTAGTAGCTGGTTCAATATAATTTTTTCAAAAATTTTGCTTAATGTAGGTAGTACTGATATGGGTCTAAAATTAGAGGGGTCCGATGTACTACCGGATTTAAATAATGGAATTACTTTACTAAATTTCATTTGATCAGGAAACACGCCACAATCTATGCACCTATTGAATATAATAACAAGCTCAGGTACAATAACTTCTATCAAGGATTTAACAATAGGAACAGAAATCCCCCATAAGTCTTTAGTTTTCTTTACATTGATTTGTTTAAAAATTACTAAAATATCATGTTTTTTAACATATTTGAATTGAAATGCTTTACTACATTCAGGTACATTTGCTTCTAAAAGAGATTTAGCAATGGGGGTAGAGGAGTTTAGGGCTTTTGTCAGAGTAGTAGGCACATTAGTGAAAAAATTCTCAAACTCATTCGCAACATCTTGGTCAGTGTTTGTCATCCTTCCGCCAATGTCCAACTTAAAATCAATATTTTTGTTAAAGACTTTACCAGTTTCAGCATTTATTATTTTCCAAGTGGCTTTAATTTTATCATTACTATTCTGTATTGTAGATTTAATGTGTAAGGACTTCGCCAATATACAAACTCTTTTAAATATCTTTGAATAATTTTTAACGTAAGCCTTAAACTCCTCTGAAGTATGAAACTGTCTCTCTGCGTACAACTCGTAAAGTTTTCGTCTGCTTCTATGAATGCCGACCGTGGCCCAGTCACTGAACTCACGCTTGCCTGATACCACCATTGATTTGGACGTGAAAATAGATTGAAACTGTTCGTTAAGAACTGAAAAAAAGTTGTTGTATAATATGTTTGCATCCATGTCACATGGTAGAAATGGCATGACGTTAGCCAAATTCAATTTAAGTTTCTCTAGTCGAACGGCAGTTACTGGCACATATGTTATTTTTCTTTTGGGTATTGGTTTTTTTACTATTACAAAATTGACTAACTGGCCACTATGATCTGATTGCAATTTGTTTATAACAGATTTGCTAATAGCAGTAACATCTTCGGATATGAAGATGTTATCTATGCAGGTTGCAGTAGTTTCAGTAGTTCTGGTAGGCTCCAGAAACAAATTAGTTAGTTTGTGTGATTGAGACAAATTTAAAAGTATGGTGGAGAAAGAAGATACTTTAAGTAAATCAACATTAAAATCCCCACATACAATCAATTGCTTTTTTGATTTTGTTAGTTTTGCTAACATTGTATCTAATATGTCAATAAATTTCTTAAAATTGTACGGCTTTGGTCGTCTGTACACACATGCTATTATTAACTGCTCCAGTTCTACACAAGCTATTTCAGTTACACATTCTACAGACATAGATACGATATCTTTTCTTTCTTTATATTTTAGCTGTTTATTCAATAAAATAAGAGAACCTCCTTGCTTCGTATTTACCCTGCAGAATGAGCTGCCAACCTGGTGATCGCTGAAACTGAACATGAGCTCGTGAGCCCGGAGGTGATGCTCAGTTAAGCACACAATATCAATATTTTCAGAGTTCATATACAGTTCCAGTGTTAGTCTTTTGCCCTCTGCAAAGCCACGGATATTCTGATGCACCAGGTTGATACTACTTACATAGTTTATTTTACATTTTTTTATTTGAGGGCAATTATTAAGGTAATTATGATTATTCGACTCATCGGATAGCGCAATTAAAAGTTGACTATTACAGCTAGAGGATACCTCCATTGTCACAGAATCTATTTTAGACAAACTAACATTTATGTCATTGTGTTTAATGCAAGAGCGTGCCTCTTTTGTCTTAGAAGTTAATTTAAATTAGGTGGATATGAACAATTACCCAGTGTCAAATTATTATATTGAAGTCGGTTACAATGCTCAATAGAAGCATTTTGGGTAGCCAAGTTATTGGCTGTAGTTTTAAAAAAATAATGTAGCGAAATGGCTACTTGTCTTTTAATATAATCTGAAAGCTTATGCTTACCCTTCGTCAAATAATAATTATTACTAATAATATTATTTATGTCAATAACATTGAACTTCTTATTGTAACAAGATATTGTGTTCAATGTCAAGTTTATGTTATATCTTAGCCTATTTTCCGCAGCTGGCAAGTCATTATAGTAGGGAAGTGTAAACATTACAATTTTGTTTATATTAAGTGAATCTAAAGTATCACAATATTGAATAAGGTCTCTTTTGGTTAGACTTCCCCTATTTCCCATAAAAATAACTAGATTATCGCTTTTATTAAATTTATAGTTACTAATGCATTGCATTATCTGTAAATAAGATGCAGATGGCATACAAAAGTTAAAGTAGGACTGTCCCTCCGAGTTAACATTTAATCTGATCCCAAGATTCGATCCAACCCATACCCAATAATACCCATATTATTATGATCAGAGTAGGTAGCTTCCATGACAATGTTGCCAAACCATATTGAGAGCTTTTGCAGTCATCTGCAGCCTTCAAGACCCGCATGATAAGTGGTGGCGAAGGCGCAAAATCGCTGTATACTGCGGTCTTTCCACCGATAATTTCTGACGTTCGAAATTCAAATTTGTTTGAAACTGCTAAAGAAAGTTATCGGTCGGATCGACCGATAATTCCTGAATGAAGTAATATAGTAGGGCCTCTGGAATTTTTAAATATATTTTTCCTTAACCCTTAAATTGTCACCCATCGATTCCTTAGGTTCAGTTACTATTGAGGTTTGGTTTTGGGTACTAATAGGGGTAGAAAAGAAAAATATTTTGAAATTTATAAAAAAATATTTATTTTCATACGAGTTTTCAGATGTCACATAAAACGGACGTTGCCAATAAGTACTAGCTATAACACGTACTTATGGATGTCACATGTAAAGGACATTGCCAAATACCATATTAAATATTTATAACAAACAATATGCAACTTTCTTTTGTTCTTGCAGAAAAATGGCCTGGAGATCAAAGAAAATCCTTGCGTTACTACCGCCCGGTGATTCGGAAGAGTCTGATGTTGAGTTGGATGATGACATTGAAGGAAAAATTGCAGCACGTGAGTTTTTGGACAGTAACACCTCATCTCCGATTAGAGAAATGTCTCCTGGATTGTACCACTTATTACAAGACCTTAGTGATCATGAAGATTCTTTGGATGATGAACGCACTACAGTCGTATCAGAGCGACCAGCACCAGTAGTGTTAGTTGAATCTTCACCATCCACATCTAAATCAATTAATCAGACACATTGTTATATACCGGAAACACCATCTCAAAAATTTAAATCCCCACTTATGAGGTTTTTTCGGGTTATATTGCTTCCTGCTTCCAGCCTTTTTTCCTTTATAAGCAATAAAATTAAAATCTCATCTACAGCAAATGATCTTTCTTCTTCTATTTCAAGACATTTCTTGCGTAAATGCTCCATTATTGAACTTATTTTGTAATAACTATCATTACTACTTACACTTTTGTGATAATACTAATTATAATAAAAATGATAGTTATTACAAAATAAGATCAATAATGAATTAGAAGAAGAAAGATCATTTGCTGTAGATGAGATGATAATTTTATTCCTTATAAAGGAAAAAAGGCTGGAAGCAGGAAGCAATATAACCCGAAAAAAACTCATAAGTGGGGATTTAAATTTTTGAGATGGTGTTTCCGGTATATAACAATGTGTCTGATTAATTGATTTAGATGTGGATGGTGAAGATTTAACTAACACTACTGGTGGTGGTCGCTCTGATACGACTGTAGTGCGTTCATCATCCAAAGAATCTTCATGATCACTAAGGTCTTGTAATAAGTGGTACAATCCAGGAGACATTTCTCTAATCGGAGATGAGGTGTTACCGTCCAAAAACTCACGTGCTGCAATTTTTCCTTCAATGTCATCATCCGACTCAACATCAGACTCTTCCGAATCACCGGGCGGTAGTAACGCAAGGATTTTCTTTGATCTCCAGGCCATTTTTCTGCAAGAACAAAAGAAAGTTGCATATTGTTTGTTATAAATATTTAATATGGTATTTGGCAATGTCCTTTACATGTGACATCCATAAGTACGTGTTATAGCTAGTACTTATTGGCAACGTCCGTTATATGGGACAAACAAATCTTACACTACACTTCATTCTAATTGGCAAAGTCCGTTTTATAGGACATTATGAATTTTATTCAATTTCAGTACATAAAACAATGAAATTTTCGAAATAAATTACGTTTGTTTATTCATGCAATCATATTTTAACTAATTATAAATGTAGAATAATAAAAAATACGCGAAATACTCACATTTTCAATATTCCAAATCTGGAGAGTCAAAAACCGCCCGTTGCACTTTTTGAATTTGTAATACTGATTGACCAAGGTCACTAATGCGAACCAAATGCGCGAGCGAGACAGAGATAATATCTTACTCAACACATTAACGCACACGCACGCTATCTTACAGCTCTATTCCTTTACCTGTGTGCGGTTTTTTACTTTGTCACATAAAACGGACAGAAACAATTTAAGGGTTAAAAAGCAGAGGGTTTTTAAGGAAAAATATACATCTTCAAAAATTCACTCACGGCGCATACAAAATGTTTAAAGATGTTATGTTCCTTTATAATATTTCTAGTAGATAAGCCTTGGGTATTAAAAAAATCAAATAACGTAAAAACTAATTACCTAGCAAATAGGTAACCCTACTTGTTGTTACCTATTACTAGGTAACACAATATCATTGTGTAATAATATCAGGCAGTTAACAACTAAGTAAGTATTATAATAATATACCAACCTAAAACCTACAATGACCAATTAATAGATAAACCTAGAGTCTAGTCTAGAGTAGGTATTAAAAAAATATACGGCAAAACTAATTACCTACCTAGCAAATAGTTAGGTACATACTAGTTGTTACCTATTGCCAGGTAACATAATATCATTGTTATAATATTAGGCAGTTAACAACTAAGTTTTATATACCAACCTAAAACCTACAATGACCAATTTCCTAACACATAAAGCATGAAATAATGAAACTTATTAGCTTAATTGAGCAATTTATACGTCGTTACTCTGCATACAAGGGACGTATAATATCGTGTGTGACAGCGAAAGTTTAAATTACCGGCATTACTTAACGAAAAAACTTTATTATTGAGTTTATATTTCACCCTGCATGTAGGTATGTATAGTACTGTCTTGTAACAAAGAGAATATCAACAGTGGAGTTCTAAAATTGCTTGTATTTTGGGGAAGAAACGACTAAGAATATAATTATGTTTCTATTTGAGTTGCTCTTATTTCCATACAACCATTACAAACTTAGTTCACCGTCTCCTCCCTGGATAAAGATAGGTATTAGATAAAATATGTTTATTATTATAGATTCTTCTTCTGTTTTCGCGATGTTGTATTGAAATTAAAGACATTTTTCGGTTTGAATCGCGTGGTTTTTATTACTTTTAGCATTGTTACAACGCTCAACGTTTCGAGACCTTTCCAGGTCTCTTCTTCAGGATAGACTCAGGATATGTTTATTATTGTTTATGCCATAAAAAATATATCAGCCATGGTCATATTGGTCATGACTCTACGTTTTGATAGTTCTCATTTTCTATTATTTTATTTCTATTCTAACTAGAAAATGAAGAAACCAAAACGTTGGGGGGCATAGTCGGTCATGGCAGATATAGGTTTTATGGCATAAACATATTTGGTCTGATGTCTTTATCCATAGGGAGGAAACAGTCGACTACGTTTGTATGGAGAAAGAGTAGGTAGACTGTCCTCTTAAAGTTTTACTCTCTGTAGTACCTGTTGAATGAATAGCGACGCTCATTTACACTTATATTATAAAGAGGAAAGATTTGTATTTTTGTGTGTATATTGTGTATGTTCCCACGGTTTCACCCGCGTAAGTCCTGATCCCGTGGAAATATTGGGATCACATTCACCCTGAGTAACATAGGATACATGTTACTCAGGGTAAATGTAGCTTTCTAATAGAAAAATAATTTTTGAAGTCGGTCCAGTAGTTTTTGAGTTTATTCATAACAAACATACAGACATGGCAGAAACACATACACACAAATACAAATCTTTCCTCTTTATAATAATATTAGTATAGATATAGAAGTATAGATATAGATTATAGTTCCTTGGGCGTCAATTTATTAACAAATGAAATTGCGGTTACTCAAGTCTATGCTAAGAACCCATAAATCATTTACAGAATTGAATTTACAGCTTGCACTCGCAAAGGCAACCGAACCAGTTTTCATATACAGATACCTAGACCTAGACTGAGATAAAATATAATATTATTACCTGCAGAGGTAGTGTTTTCTTTATCCTTCTCAGTTCTTGAGAAACTCTTCGATTGAAGTAGGTACTGCTTTGCCTTACAAAGGTGCCCGTTTTCAAAAGGATCGTTTGCTAATGCGATGTTCTATTGAAAACTGAGGAGGTTGTTGGAGAATTACAGAACTTTATGATGGAAAATGTCAACTAGACGATAGTCGCCTCTTGGATTATTAGAAGAAATTATAACTAATAATAAATTAAAAATAATTTAATACTTCGTATATTCATTTATTTCATAGACCACGATTTAATTTACATATTATGGATGTTGCCAAAAGCTTTGAAATGAGTGTTTTATTTTTTTTGTTTGAATTTTGATAGTCTTTTGTTTCTGTTTCGATCGATACCTTGAAAACTTTGCGGTCCTTCGAACTTCGATGTTCCGTATTTCGACAATATAATATGGCTTTCAATATTTTAGACGTCGATTATATCTAACCTTTATATGTATTGAACCACTAAATTTTAAAGTCTCAATTCGTTATGGCGAAGTTGCCAGACAGTGCGGTACTACACATCGAAAATAAGTCACGGAATCTGACAAACAAGAACAATTAATGAAGCTCTCGCTAAGCTGGTTGACGACTACTTGACCAGTAGATCTTATACGAATAGGTTATTTATTATAATTATCTATTCGTAAAACTAAAAAGTAAAGTAGTTAGTGTTCAAAGTACCTATTATTTGACCACCAGAATATCTTTATCCTAGGAGGAAACAGTCGACTACGTTGGTAAAGTTTGTTTGGAGAAAGGAGTAGGTAAACTGTCCTCTTAAACTTGTTTATTAATTAAAATACCTGTTACAACACAGATTCTTACGGTAATTAACTTGCTAAGATTCCATTTCTGTTCTTGATGCGTTCTTAATGAAGCTTACGAGGTAAAAGCAAGTTATTTAAGCTTTATGCACTTGAGATTGGATTGGGTTTATTGCTTCGTTTACCATGCATGAGACAATGAATAAATTATTTAGATAAGTTTACTTTTTTTTTATCTTACCACATTAATGTTTATACTTACGCGATAATGAATTTTGAGTTCTTTATAGGTCCTCCGTGCTTCTATTTCGGATAACAGTCGTGAGGTCAAGTTGGAGGCCTTAGGGCGATCTGAACTCTGCCACACCACTATACGAAAAGAAGAAAAATTAAGTAATGTCCCATAAATAATATAAAAGTAATATTTCATTAAACTTTTTGTCGTCCATTCAAGCTTACATTAAAAATAAATAAACATAATAATTGTTAATAACATAACATTGCTAAATTAATGTTGACATTGCCAACTAAACTTTGACATTGCATGTTTATTTTAACATCGTAAAATTTAACATTTTTAACATTGATTTTTCTTCTGTTTTCGCGATGTTGTATTGAAAGAAGGGAAGAAAGAATACCTTTCCTATCCTGGAGAAGGGACCTGGAAAGGTCTCGAAAACGTTGAGCGTTGTAACAATGCTAAAGGTAATAAACACCACGCGATTTAAACCGGAAAATGTCTTTAATTTCATTTTTAACATTATCAATCTAATTTAAAACATTGTCGCTTATACACGGATAATATACACTCGATATTGTAAAAATGAAGTGAATGGATTCCATGCCGGGTACGGCTAAATGTTTTTGGATTATTTACCTTGATAACCTACATTTAACAGTTGCTAATCTAAATTAAAATGACCTAATTATAAATTAAATATGTCATGGTTGCAAAGAAACTGACAACGTTCCCGCTCTACATTGCCAAGTTCAAAGGCAATAATAATACATCTTTTACAGCTACGAAATCTTTAAAGAAATTATAATATAGATAGGTATAATATACCTAATTTATACCCTTATATAATACTAGCTGACCCGGCAAACGTTATTTTGCCTTATAAATTATAGATAGTAGCCCATTCTCAGACTTACTGAATACGCATATAACATTTGGTGAAAATCGGTAAAGCCGTTTTGGAGGAGTACGGTAACTAACATTGTGACATGGAAATTTTATATATTAGAGAAGACTAGCTGTCACTTAAAAACTGACGCCCGTACTGCGACGAACGACGAAGTAGATAGCTGAGCAGAAGAAAAGAAAGGTGTCGAAACGTTGAGCATTGAAACAATGCTAAAAGTAATAAACACCACGCGATTAAAACCGAAAAATGAGTTTACGTTCATAAAAAAGTTATTTCATTCTTTCTTGAATACCTACGGTTTTTGTTTTTTTTTAATTATCTACATTCATTTCATTTAAGAAAATAAGTAGGTAAGTAGATTTGCCGTTTTAAATAGGTAAATGTGGATCCCTAAACGAAGTAGTAAAACGTACTGTGTGTCTAAATACCTTTTAATTTCTTGTAATTATAATGTTACCTTGTAATTAATTTGTAATTCCACGGGAAAACCAGCAAGCGGTGTCGTGGGTACTTTCTTCAAAGTTTTTTAGAAATGTCTTTATTATGTAGCTACCTACGAGTATGATAACTACAGTTATGTAGTTATCATAGTTACAGTAGTTACAGTCAGTTATGGTATTTACTTCGAAAAACATCTTATTTTACAAGTTTCATTTAAACTATCATGCATGACCGATAATTTCCAAAAGTTGTAGAACAAAAGTTTTTCGCCTAGACGTCTAGAACAACCCTCTTCAAAGTCGGACATTATATCGTATACCTACAGTCTTTCTCAAACTCAATCTCAAAATGTGTTGATTCATTTGGATACCTACTTATTAATGTACCACTTTGAATCGTCAATTATATAATGTTATCTAATGTGTCTTCGGAACGCCACCTCCAAAGAGAAGAAGACACAAGAAAGTCATGGGTTTTTTTTGCAGTAGGTAATCATGTAATTCACATTGTCGCATATTTACTACTAGCTGCATCCCGCGGTTTCACCCGCGTTAGTCCTGATCGCGTGGGAATATCGGGATCAAAAGTAGCCTATGTTACTCAGGGTGAATGTGAAAGAATTTTTGAAATCGGTCTAGTAATTTTTGAGTTTATTCATAACAAACATACAGACAAACACAGACAAAAATACAAATCTTTCTTCTTTATAATATTAGTATATCTTCTTTCTTTCTTCTAATCTTCTAATATATAAAATTTCCTTGTCACAGTGTTAGTTACCGTACTCCTCCGAAACGGTTTGACCGATTTTTATGAATTTTTGTATACGTATTCAGTAGGTCTGAGAATCGGCTACTATCTATAATTTATAAGGCAAAACAACGTTTGCCGGGTCAGCTAGTAGTAATATAGATTGAACAATAGTGGAACTGGGGATTGCCCCAGTTCTATTATTTGTTCAATCTATATTGAACAATAGGATTATTTATTATAGTATAGGTTATTGAACCTATACTATAATAATCTTTACTGGCATTAGATTAGGCATTACTGGCATTACATCCAAACTTACGTAATATCCGTCAATTGACTGTTCAAATAACTGTATGACGATGGAGTCAGTCGATCGTACTCCGAAAAGGGTTCGACTTGTTAACTAACAATCAGGAAGAATCAGGATCTTGATATTGTGTAATACTTTTGATATTATGTACGACCGAAAACTCTCGCTTTGGAAGTAAGGATACCTAAAGTTAGGTACCTACTCACTTGCGAGCTGTATTATATTTGTAAACTAGCAGTGCCCGCGACTCCGTCCGCCTATTTTTTTGGACTATTATTGGACTATCCGACACTGAAACAATTTTTCGAATCGGGCCAGCGGTTCCTTAGATTAGCGCGTTCAAACAAACAAACAAACTCTTCAGCTTTATAATATTGTAAGATGTCTGATTAAATTTCTTTAGTATACATTCGGGTTAGTTCGCTCGCACCACACTAGGATCTAGGTACGGCTTCGAAATAATAGCTATACGCTCGGTTTCAATTCAATACAAATCGAGGTACATTGTGACGTCTAGCTATACATATGTAAGTCTGTGGCCATGACCATGCCCCACTTTTTGATTTTTTCAGCGTTATAATTAGGTACCTATTAAGAGGAAAGTCTACCTATTATTTTCCATACAAACTTTTCTAACGTAGTCGAGTGTTTCCTCCCTGGACAAAGGATTTTTCATGTTCTAATTATTTTACATTTTATTTATATTCCAATTAGAAAATGAAAACCAAAACGTAGGGTCATGGTCATGGCAGATATAAGTCTTATGACATAAACCTACTTATGTGTCTTTATCCAGAGAGGAAACAGTCGACTACGTTTCTATAGACAGGGAGTAGGTAGACTTTCTTCTTAAACAGTGGAAAATAGTTGTTTCTTTTGTGAGACTTACGTGTTAAGACATAGTCCCCTCAACATATCCATTTTGCAGAGTACAAACCCACTTTGTCACAACAATTGTTGAGCCATCATTGCATCACCCACCCCCATAGAACATACACCCTGGACAGCTGTACGAAACGCATACACTATACAATTTGTTCATACAATAGTGGTTCATCTAACACTATCAATCTTGTGCCTACGCTGACGCGGCTGTGGACAAGGAAATAAAACCACAGAGTGGTTGAAAGGTAGCACGCGCCATCCCCTGACACAGTTTGAAAAACTTTTATTCAATTGCACTTTTTTGTCGTTTAGTTTTATCAGAGTTTTTTCACGTAGTTGTAGATAAATAAAAGTCCTTTTTGGCGTTTAAAATACAAGGTAATTAGATTAAAAAGGGTTTTCGGTTAAAATTTCAGCTCTAATTCGCCATCGTTAATATTTTATTTGGAAGAAGATTTGTGCGGTCTGGAATAGAACAGAATCTTAAACATTACACATTCTCCCATCCCCGGAACGCTTCCTTATCCCGGTGTATGTGGATCTAATTATGTATTTCATAGAAATAATTGAAAAAAAATACATCTACAAAAACAACGCATGGCCGACACCGAGTGGGATTCGAACCACACATCTTATCTCAATCTGGGAAAAACGACTTGAAAACCAAATAAGTCTACCGGCATCAGTACTCACACCTTGAAATTTCGAGTCAGGTGGCGAATGGGCCCCTTTAAAACTAGGACCGGGGCCGGGGCCCACATCTAAAGTAAATAAAAAAAAACAAAAGACATACCTACGAAATACACATAGCCCAGTCGACGCCACCAAAAATTTGGAGTGGCGACTGAGCCCTGGTCCCAGTTTTGAAGGGGCCCATTCTCCACCTATCTCGAAATTTCGCATTGTGTTTACCATCTTCCAACTACAACTTAGGCATGTTTATTAGTTTGTGTATCTATTTTTTATCGGAAGAACCTAATTTTATTTTAAGTTTGATGATAACCTACCTAATAGATTGGTATTGTTTACCTTATACGAGAATAAAACCGTCAGCCACCTGTTTCCTAGAAAGCCGTACGAACAAACATTTCTGCATAACGTTAATTAATTGGAAACAATTGCTTTTACAACCCCTACCAGTAGGTAGTAACCTACGCTAATTAATTAAAATTAATTTTACTACCTGCGTGCGTTTTGCAGTTTCAGCGGCATAACATTTAATTTTAGGTAAGGATTATTTTTTTATATTTCCTGTACCTTTTCGACTAAAGAAGATAATTACCGCTTAAGAGCTCTATCACATGAAGAACACAGTCTCCAAATTTCAGATCTCTACTATCGGTGGTTTAGGATGTGCGTTGATAGATCAATTAGGCAGTCATTCACTCAGGACAAAGCATTTTATAGATGTAAATAAATAGCAGTAGGTAGGTATATGAATAGGAGTAAATGAATGAGCCAAAGGTAAATAGGTCGCATCATATAATATTCATGTAAAACAATCGCCAAACAGTCGAAATACACCCTACTTAGTCTTATTACGAACATTCATCGTATGGGCAGATAATAACAATTAACCTCTGGTACCAAACCAAGCCTACATTTGATTTCCAATGACCTTAATCGAACTCTTAGCTAATTAATTCTTCTTCAAGTTTAGAAGCAGAGGTACCTACCGACCTATATTACTCGTAAAATAAATTTCTACCAAATAAAACAAAAGATCTTAGACAACTATTTCAATATGACTGAAACTTGACTACGACGGCAACAAGCTAATCTCGACTTCAGAGAAATACCTTTACAAATAGTTCTACGAACAATAGGTATATACCTACCTATAAATTTAGCTATATAACCTATTCGTAAGTATGAATAGATTGGGACCTTGATTGCTCTACATAATATCTTCGTAACAATCTCAAATTGTTGTAACCTTTAGTTCAGAAGACTTCATGCTCCAATAAAGGCGTTACAGTCGCTACACCAGGTGCTACGGCTGCGGTAATAATACCGCTGATATATTGCCAAAATTTATCAACATCATCCGAGCGATGTTCTCGGTTGCATGAGCCCGGGGTCCGCTTTCCTACTTTTACGTTTCCACTTCGCACGATCTTCGGCATCCCGCGTAGTGAGGCCATTTTCACGCATATCCGATCGTACGACGTTAAGCCAGCACTTCTTGGGTCTTCCCAATCTGCCGCGGCGGGGCGGAGGCGCCATAGCAAGACATATTGGCAAAATGTATGCACGCAACTAATGTTACGGCTCTAAATCGCTTTTGGTTCTAAATAAGCTCTAACTGACATGGATATGTTTGTTGGGACATAATACTTTAAATGTTATAAAAGTCCATGTTGGCTCCAGATATGTAGACATATTTCCTCTGGACATGGTCGGCTATGCTTTGAGGATTGTACCTATCCAGTCCAGCAGTGCAAGCCTACTCCATCTACTCTCACAGGAACTACACGCCAATTGCATTTGTTAAAACCACTAACCCTCTATATAAATCATCTTGATGACGTAATTTGCAGTAACTAACCTTTATTGTCTTCCATCCCAGGAACCACAACCACAATGGCTCAGCGGGACTACCGGGACCAGAGTCTCGACCTGCTCCGCATTCTGGCTTCCAAACCCTGGATAGCAGCCCACAACCGCTGGGACCAAGTTCCTCGTATCGACATGGACCTAGGACCTTCTATGAACAGGATACTGGCACCTGATGAGGATCCAATTGATGATGACAATGAGCTAAAGTAAGTCCGACTAAGGACTTGTAACTAAGTAACGACTTGTCCGACATCAAAATTCTTTGCAGGACCTTTCTAGCCCTGTCCGTTTTCAGGTTCCCCAACGTCCCATCTATTATTTAAATCTGAGGGGCTATTTTTCAAATCTCTAGATAAATAATCTGTCCAATAAAATCTAACACCACCGAATAAAAACGCCCCAATCTTTTAAAAAGAAATTAAATTTTCGAAGGGTTTTAAAGGTAGTGTTTGATCTCATGAGACACCATATATTTTATCTGTAGTTGGAAAAATTAACCCGTATTTGCACAAATACTACCTACTTATAATAACCGCAATCCTAAATGTGTTTCCAACGCAATGTTTTGGGCCAACATAAGTAGTTAACGTCTCACCATGTACTCTTCTTTACAGATCTAGCTCAAGTAAGCGCAGTGCGGTGGCGACCGCACTGAACTCAGGTCGGCGACGTCGGCAGCCTACCCCGGCGCTCGGTAAGGCAGTCACTCCATATGTCGGCGTCGGTAAGCAACGCCTGGCACTCGACACCATTGCATTCACACATCTTCATTCACACTTCACACACTTTCATTCACACTTCACACACCTTCATGTCTTTACCATTCATCACAGTTAACGATTAACACCACCTTATGGAGCTGTAGGACCCCAACGCGCAAACCGAATGCTAAAACTAGGTGACTGCCGAAGTTACAAAAAGTCCCTACCTCACGGTAGAAACAATCTTCTCTACTATTCCTGTTTATGATTTTATCGTCCTAATCGTTGGACCAAATGTATTTTCAAGAAAGGGCCGTTGGGTATGTCACCGTAAGGCATCTAAAGATGAATTGTCGTAATTGACTTTTGCAAGTAATGGAAAATAAAAATTGCCCGTTTATTGTCCCACTGCAGAACAAGTCAGGCCACTTTCAAATAATGTATGAGTTTATGTTTACATTTTTGATCTAAGGTTTTGATTAAAATTATAGTAAGACTAGTAAGACTTCAAATGATCACCTAACCTATTTTACCAAAAAAAAACAGTTACAAAGGTTAACCTGATAATTTCATACGTCTCCCCTTATACAAAACACCCACACAATGCCCATATTCCACATAATATTTCGCACCATTTCACCCAAACATTACCCAATAGGTACCAGACGATAAAAAACCATGAGATACTGAAATATCGACTTCTATTTGTTTGGGAGAGAAGCGAAATAATGTGAATATATCCCGTAACTACCTACTATTGATATTATAAAGTGTGAAAGTAACTAAGTACGTCTGTCTGTTACGTTTTTATTATGATTGTTATTTACTAATCCAAATCCAAACTTAATATTATAAATCCGAATGTTTGTTCCCTCTTCAAGGTCAAACTTTTGGAAGAAAATCTGCATAGGGATATTTTTAAGTTATGAAGAATACTTTTGATTGATTCCGCTAATTTGATATTTTCAAAATGATTAGTATAAGCTTCTGGTGACCAAAGGGCTGGCGGCTACTTTGGCCAAAGTATAGGTATTGCTATTCAAAGGGGCAATGCAACCAGCCTTTTGGGTAGGTACCACAACTAGGGACTCATTTTTGGATTTTTAATTTTAATTATTTTAATCAATTCAGTAAATTAAGATGGTGTACTATTATATACTATTATGTATACTACTTCCATTTATTTCTTGATCAAAAACCTAATTTGCCTGAAGTTCATTTGACATTTAACGTCAAAATCTAAACAGTTAACTAGGAGATATTAGTTAGGTCTTGGACTAGCAAGCTCTGGAAGTTAGCTTATAAGAGTTCAACTGTTTTCGAAACTTTTGTTTTTCTATACGTAAATAATTTGTCTTCCTTAATTTTCTGTGGCTATGGGGACTGTAAAGTCATAGAGTTAGTTTCCAACGCGAGATTAATTAATTTAGACGAGAGGAACCGCGTTTCGCTTCTAGTGTATCGATATTAGGTAGATATCCATGCGTTGTGCGGAGGCATTACCCATGGCCCGTGAATATGATAAGGGTCATTTGTTTCAGTAAGTATACGTCTCATACTGATGTACGATATGAATTATTAGCATTTTTTTTATATAATGTCGCGTCGATTCTGTTACCACAGCTTCTACTGATAAAACCATATAGTTAACTTTGTTTTTTTTTCGTAGCACACTTTTGAATTACCCTATCAAGAGAGTTAAAGTCATTTAAGTATTAGTTTCGAAATTAATCATGCATTCTACAATTTCTTCATCGACGTCAGGACACGTTATTCTATAGGTACCTAAAATGTCTCAGCAATGCTTTAACATTGCAAGTTATTTCTCGAAAACAGTTCAGCAATTGTTGGTAATTTTGCAAGTAATTACTAACACACGCGATAATCCAACATCGAGAAATCAGAAGAAAAATCTACCTATTTACTAATGCTACAAGGCTTTAGTGAAACTTTGAAAATTACCAAAAGATGCTGCACGAGATGTTGAACAAAACAATGGTGAGGCATTGTTGAGACATTATAGATAAATAAATAAATAAATAAATTCTGTGAACAACACACAGCGCCATCTAGCCCCGTGGTAAGCGACTAAGCTTGTGTTACGGTGACTAGACAACGGATATAATACTTATATTTATAGATACAGAATACGTGCCCAATTTGACTGTTCTGCAAAACTTTTTCTAATTTACTTTTAATTTGTAGAACTGTACCTTTCTACTAGCAATTATAATAGTTACTATAAAAGCCTAAAAAAATTACTCATAATAATGCTTATTTTACGAAACCATACCCTAACAACATTAACCTACCATTTAAAATTAAAACACAATTTACTAATGCTTCATCAAATCATGGCAAATTCACTTATTCATAAAATCCCTAAAGAGGTCTCTTTCCACTATTATGTAAAACATGCGTGACACCTGTATTTTAGATTTTTCTCCTATTTTCACGATGTTGTAGGTTTGAAATAAAACTCACCTATCCCTGGGACGAGGTCTCAAAAGATCCGACATTGATAAAATTCTAAAACTATTAAAAACAACGCGATTAAAACGGGAAATGAGTTTTATTTCAACCACGGTTCCAAAGTTCCAAGTCTTCTCTTACAATCGAGTCCTGAGACTTTTGACCATATTTGTCAAATATGACAACTACTATTCTATCGACACTCTATTGAGACACTATTGTGAGAGCGGACTTGGGACTTGGGACCCTGTATTTTACTTTGCGCGTAGGACCTTTATTTACTCAGCTTGATATTTCGGCTTTGTTGCAAAAGCTGTGAGCAGGGTACAAAAGTAAATATGTATATCCACTATGCACATGACGTCACGGCGCCACAGCGGTCCATTATAAGTCCCCAAACGAGAGAAAACTTTGACAGTAAAAACCTCTCTTAGCCTTATTAATAAACGTGGAGTAAGGTCGGAATAATTGTACCACTTTTTGTTTCTGTCGGTCAACTTTGAAAGTTCTTGTCACGGAAAAAGACAAAGCATGTTCTCACTACTCCGAACTTACTCCACGTTCATTAATAAGGCTATCTGTGTCTGTTTGTTACCAAGCTGTAGGGTATTTCATGAACCGTGATAGCTAGACAATTAAAATTTCATTCACAGATGATGTAGATTTTTTTGTTGCTGCTAAAAGAACAAATAAAACTAATAACAGAATCAAATAATGGGGCACCCATACAACAAACGTGATTTCTTATAAAGGTACAGAACCCTTCGTGCTAGAATCCGAATCGCACTCGGCCGGTTTTTTAGTGAAGTGGTGAGTCCTAGGACACGTCGGTTTCCTCACGATGTTTTCCTTCACCGTAAGAGCGATGTTATTAGCGCACATAACTTTTTCTTAAAGAAAATACATTGGTGCACTGTCGGCCTGGATTCTGCCACTAGACGTACACCGTTCGTTGTGGGTCTAGTGGTAGATAGATTAGTTAGGTAGATTCTATGAAAATAAAAAATAAAATAAGTAGTTTTGCAACCCTTCAAGTCATCTTGTACCATCAGGTGTACTGAACGACATGGGCACATTCTTCGACTCGTTACGCGACAACCTCGAGACCCTCGCCTCGCTCTCTCCGCAGCAACGCTCCACCATCTTCCAGGACCCCCCGACTGTGATGCACGCGCCATCTAGTGGTAAGTCTAGGAATATGAGCTTTTAAGTTGTAATGCATTTCACCCATTTAAGGCTCGATCCTGTGGGAATATAGTGGTCGATAGTAGTAGCCTATGTTACTCCTTGATAATTTAGCTTTCTTTTGGTGAAATATTTCTTTAAATTGGTTCAGTATTTTTGGAGCATTTTCGTTACTAACAAATATATCTTTGCTCTTTATAATATTATTAGTATTAGTATTAGCATAGTCGAAGTCGTTATATGGCTATTTTGCGGGATCTTCGAATGGGGGAGGCCTATGTTAAACAGTAAACGGATAGGTATATGCTCAGATGATGGTGATAATATTCCTCTTTATAATAATAGCATAGACTTAAAAGCTCTTAAAACTAAATAAAATTTGAAGTGTGGTTTCGGAACGCGCCCTTCGATAAGAGAAGAAACCCATGCTCATTGCGTGTATGTTTCCCGTTGGGGACAAGTTGTAGTACCCATAGTACAAGCCGAGATTCTCAATTTGCGGCTATGTAAAACTTGTCTTACCTAAATTTTCCATCCCATCGTGCAAATTTTACACAGAGCAGATAAATAAGGAACTCTACAAATAAATACAATGAAAATAGAGTCTCTATGAAACAATACTCCTACACACAAGAGATCTTAAAGTTAGAATAGTGTTCCATGTTGTTTGTTACCACAAGTCCACAATACAGCCCGGCCCACTGGACTAGCTAATTAAACTTTGGCGCCCTCACTCTGATGACAAAACCTATGAACTTCTGAACGTTATTATTGGACATGGACAATTGGACACACCTATTCTGATTAGTCTATTTGTAATAAGTCTATTTCCCTTGTGGATCAAAGAATAGCATCAATATTACGAATAGGAAAGGTTCAACTATAATAAATATTAGGGTAGGTATATGCGTGGGATGAAGCTGGATGGGTGACCAATCCTGTATGTGGCTTATTCATTTTCTCGAACTGTTCCTACATGCTTAGGCGCAGCATGTTAAGCAGTTGGTCCCGGTTGTTATCTTTGATAGCAGTTGTTAGGTCAAGTAAGAAGCCCTAGGGTAGGGTTACCAGACCTCCGGATTTGCCCTGGATCTCCAGATTTTGGGCCTAACTTTCAATAAAATTAGTATATTAATGTCATTCACCGAAGTGTTGCCACTCCTTTAGTTTTCGTCTTCTTCGACCGTCGTCGTTTACCGAACTAGTACTGCAAGTTCGGTTAAAAGACAATCGAAATCGTCTATTGATCGGTTTTAAATAAGATAAATAGTTAAATGCTTTTTTGAACCAAACGATAGACAGCACAATATAACAAAGAAAACCTTATATTTAATGTAGTACAATGGGCGGCCTTATTGCCTAAGGGCGTCTATAAGCCCCCTCGAATTTAATTGACTTCAAACCGTTTATCAGGCTACATTCTTATTTAAAAGACTTCTGTATGACTATCACGTTATTTTTTTAAGTTCCTTCGAGAACCATTACTTGGGGATTAGGTAAAAAACATAAAGGATACATTTTATGAGTAATAACAAGAACAAATTAGAAAAATGTTTTAAAGAGATTGTGGACATGGTACACTCAAATGTGAAATTACCTGTTTTTCTTAAAGTATTTTCGGTAAAATATGTCTCTACCATAAGCGGAAAGTTTTGACAATGTAAAATAAGCTGCCACTTGCCTACAACCTGCTCCATGTTACTTCAGTAACCTGATTTAGTGAAGTGAAGGTGGTTTTGGACACGCTAGCAGTTTCACCAGTAAACGCAAAACTTTATCTTGACAAAACTTTTTTTTTTAAATCGTAAAGCAAAAATTGTTTACCTATAAAGCAAGATCCCAGGGCCACCAGACGTCACGTATTTTCTGACGAACGAAATGTGGACGATTGAGTAGTTTTAGTATATGTACTAAGAACGCAAGCCTACCTACCTGCTAGCTTGCTCATTCTCAATTCAACTCAATTCTCATCTCATTCAATTCTCGGTATCTTGGCAGTCTCAGTAAGCTAGCATGCGTTATTAGTACATACTAAAACTAGGTATAGTTCATGCAAAACTTAATGGCCCCTGTGATCTAGGCGCAGGTAGTTGCGCAGAACGCGAATTATAGATGCGCCAGGTGTCGGTACGGTCGTCGGGAGGGGATCGACCCACCCCGCGTGTCGCTCGTTCCCCGCGACCATCCAGCAACCCAAGCTGTGTGAGTGCTACGTTGTGGCTACGTTCCTAGATCACAGAGGCCATTAAGTTTTGCGTGAACTATACTCAATCTGTCTGGTGGCTCTGGGATCTTGGTCTACTATGTACGTCTATTCACACCCGTGACTATCAATCTGCAAGTGATAATAAATGGTTGAGGATGGTTCCCTTTCGCCCCACATAATCCCGAGGATGTTTTGCGAAAAATTGGCCATAACTTTGGTGTGAGTCACCAGAAAGTACTACAAATTACCAGTGGCATTTCCCAACTATCAAATTTCATTATCCGCAGACAGGTAGCTTATTGCGAAACTCATGAAACATAAGGGAAAATTATGAGGGGCTAAAGGGGAACACCCTTGACCATTTTCCTACACTTGCAGATCGATAGTCAAGAAGTATTTTGCATGAACGTATTCCTTACTATTCAGGGAAAAACAAACACTACAAACACACAGGCAAACCACTAACCTCTTACTTATAAACGAGGATTAAAAGAATACTAAGTTATGTAACGGTTGTCTCTATCTGTCAATTTTGAAACTTCATGTCACAGTAAAAGGCAAACGATACATAGTTTATGCAGCTGTTCATCAGCGTTTATAAGGGGGTTAGTAGGCTGTGCCACCTAATGTGGTAAACAAGTAATAAGCCTTTGTCCTTGTAAAATATTTTCATGGCAAAATTTCGCAAACTGGCATTCAGTTGTTTTGTTAGTTGGCCTTTCGTTGACTTTCCTCAAATCCTTCATGTCCTAAGCATACAAATAGTTTTAATAAAACACCCACAACGTGGCTACCTTACTTAGGCAGTTATAAAACAGCCCTTGACAAATAAACCAACGAACTTTGAATAGGAACAAAGGCGTGCCTTAGGTATTTTGTAAGTTACGGCCGAACTAGACTAAAAAATTACAACTTAGGTAAAGTCTAGCTTTGCTCTATTTCAGAAATTAATATACCTAAAAACTGTAAACAAAAAACTTGAACATTAATTTGAAAGTGTTTATTTAAATAAACTCTTTATTTACTTTTTCCTTTAATTTGACAAAACTTGGTTTACATTTTTGAACTATAAGAGGAAATTGTATTCTTGATATGATGTAGGATTTGCGAAACTCCCACGGGATCGAAACGTTCCCGGGTGAAACCGTGGGGCTAGTCTATCTAATATTCTAGAATCTATCTAATACACTAATATTCTAGAGAGCAAAGATTTGTATTTTTGTGTGTCGTATCAAACATACGACACACAAAAATACAAATCTTTGCTGTTGCTGCTAATGAATAAACTCAAAAACTACTGTGCCGATTTCAAATATTATTTCCCCGATAGAAAGCTACATTATCGAGGAGTACCTAACATAAACTAGTTTTGATCCCGATGTTCCCACGGGATCGGGACATTACGCGGGTGAAACCGCATGACACTGCAAGTAATAGATAATTATCAAACTTCAAGTTGTAGAAATGAAAAGCAACAAGTTACACAAGAAACAACCTGCCCATTAAAAAGACAGGCCGACAGTATCTCGGTTTGGAATCGATGTCTCCCAAAGGAGCCGAACATTTGTTAAAGCTGACAAAATCCCGATAACGGCAGACAAAAGGTAGCTTCTTCAATAAAATATTGTCAAACGATAGGTTGATATTTCGTTACCTTATAAAATTTAACACACATACCTCATCATCATCATCCGAGCAATGTTCCCGGTTGCATCCCTCTCCCAGCCCGGGGTCCGCTTTCCTACTTTTACGTCTCCACTTCGCACGATCTTCAGCATCCCGCATAGTGAGGCCATTTGCACGCATAACACACATACCTACCTACATACTAATAATAGTACCTACATTGACGACCTCTGTAGCTTTATGGGCGAACTGCCTAGCACGCAGAATCTGAGTCCATCGTTCTATTACCGCTGCGGCGGTAAACAAATTTTTATCGAACCTCTGTTAAGGGGAAAAGATATATCTAAGTCCTCTTTCTTCTAAATTTGCTCTAATGTTATCTTTATTGCAGAAGAAAACAGTCGACTACGTTTGTATAGAGAACGAGTAGGTACCTATTCTTTCCTTTTCAGGCAAAAAAACTAACCGCTTAAATGATATTTAAAACTCCATTAAAATATATTGTGTGTTTAGGAGGAGTTCTCGAATGAACAGACAGACAAACATGGAAGACGATATGTTTTATATTACCTATGTAAAGGTTCTCGGCAGGAGCTCTACTTTAATTCTACGAACGAACGTGTCTATGGTACTTCGAAACCATAGACAATTATCGTGGATGATAATGGAATGAAAGAAATGTGTAGGACAGAAAGAAAACAAGACATAAAGTACAGACGTAGAGAACCATGGTAGGAAAATACTAACAAATGTCTGAAAACAAAAAAAAATCCTAAACAAAAGTACGGCTCCTGGGTTTTAATTGACACGTTTTCAACTGATCGAATATTCTAGAGGTCTCTATACCTACTAAAGAATAACAGGAAAATCAATTCCTCATTTGCCTCAGGTACCCAAATAGGTGAAAAACAATACCCCAGATACAAGATACCTCCGATTCTCGATTGTCGAATCAAGTCAGGACAAAGTAGAAAGAGTGGGCGTTGAAAATGTTACCCTATCGTATTTCGTGTTTATTTCCGGTAACGTTTGTTTTAAGTTCTTACTTTATTTGTTTTTTGAAGTGTTGCTACACTTAGACCGGCCTTAACTTAACTTAAGCCTTAACTCTGGATACGCACGGTGACGTACGAACATTCCCAAACTTCCAAATACTATGAAAGCGCGCAGACTGCATACGAATTCGTATGCAATCTGCGTATAAAGGTACTAAATCAATTTATTTAGTACTTATATACCTACCAGGTATTCGAAAAATGGTTTAGAACCGAAGAGGAAAAACGAATGACCCGTTTATAAGCATATATTTAAGAAACTTAAATCAAAAAATTGATTTTGTAATTTTTACATGGACACTTAAGTATTACTTATACTTTTAAAGTAACAAAATACCAAACACAAAACATCAAATCGACCCAATTCAAAAGAATGCAGACAACTGCAATTTAAATCCAACACTCTCATCGCAAGATCATATCTTAACGACTCCTAACACTTTGTTTTATGTTCCTTAACACCTTTGCAATAAGACAGAGAATCGTGCAGCAAACAATGTTCCTTATTGCGACCTTCTGCGCTACCATTGAACCTTTGTGGAGTACCAATTAGAGCAGTTAAGGATAGTTTCCACTTCCTCTTTGGAAGGAAGCAGGAAAATTGTAAGGATAGATAGGTGGTGTGACAAACTGCGTTTGAAATCAGCAATAAATGAATTCGGTGATTTAAATAATGGGTTTAATGCGTAGAAGCACATGTCACACTTGACTTGACACCATGATTGGTAAATCACTTATGATCATGCTAGGATTGATTTTTATATTTATACTAATATTATAAAGAAGAAAGATTTGTATTTTTGTGTGTGTGTCCGTCTGTATGTTTGTTATGAATAAACTCAAAAACTACGGGACCGATTTCAAAAATTCTTTCACCATTGAAAAGCCACCATTATTTATTTATTTATTATATATGCCTGAGTAATATAGGCTAATATAGGCTATATAAAGCTACATTTACCCTGAGTAATATAGGCATTTTGATCCCGATATTCCCACGGGATCGGGACTTACGCGGGTGAAACCGGGGGAGACACAGGTAATCTCTCATAAGCCGGAAGCAAGTTTATCAAAATAAATAGGGCCTACCGCTGTGTCTACGCAACTTTTTTTGTGAAAATGAGTCTTAATTGAATAGGTACCACCAGTTTCGTAATGAAGACCTGGTACCACACCATTATTTTTAAAAGCTAGACCGCTATGCTACAGGCCATGTCTGTTCTAGCCTAAAGATGACAAATGAATCTCCTCTTGCAGGTTATTCTGGCGGTGGAGTCGGTAGTGGCATGCGGAGGCTTCACGCGCTCCGACCTCTGCGACCTACCGGCAATATCAGGTGAGCATCATTGTGATTCCTTGATTATATGCTATTATTGTTGTCTTGCCTATTCTGTCTATGATTCGTCTTTGGTAGACTTATTCCACCATTTTTCATCCGTGTAAGTTCTCCAACTTATACACGGGTGAAAATGGTGAAAATGCTTAGATGAAAACAAAAAACAGCAGATACGATACCTCGTCTCGGAAAATGAGACGATAAAACTGCGTCTAGCTGACGCAGTTTTATAGTCTCATCTCTCATCTTACTAGCCTCAGTCGTATGTCAAACCGTTGCCGCGTGAGCACGTGCTGTCACACTGCGATTATCTTTTTGAGATCCATAAGAATGCCTTTTTGCTTATTTACAAATGCCCGAATCATTCTTAAAGACAAATATTTTTAAATACAACAATTTTATGAAAATGCATGTAGGTGTTTCTAGCTTATTTTTCGAATAGGTACCCAATGTTCGAATATACCGTATCTACTTTTTTTTGTTTTCATCTATTCCGTGTCCGTCAGGATGAAAAGCACCATTTTTCACCATTTTTCATTTTAAAATTGTGAAAATGGTTCTATTTTTAAATTGCTTGTCCCATGTTGGAGAACTCGAGACGTACAGCCGTATTCATAAACGTTACCTAATGCGTGGTTTGCCTTTGAGAGTGTTATTCAACGTCAGAGGAAATGTGACCATTGCTTATTTCACGCATTGGGTCGTTTGTTAATACGGCTGTTAATTATAGTGAAAGATGACGAATAAATGAACAAGGAATGAAAGCGTCTGAAAGCTTTGTCAAATTTATTTAGGTTTCGCTTGTAGGCAAATTGACCGAAGGTTCCAAAAAACCTTAGCCCAGCAATGGGATAGTTAAAGCTAAATACACTAACAGCCGAATAACGAAACGCCCCTTCTTCTAAATTTAAAAATCGTATAGGAATTTTTGAATTTGAGAGGTGCTTACTTGTTTAAGTAGAACTCAAATGTTGAGTTGCGTTTCTGTATTCGACCGATAGTAACATATTAATCTAAGTAACTAGGTGTAGGTACTTAAGTAGGTTCTTACCTAATTTGAATTAAATGTTTCCATCAACATTTTCAGAAGTAAATTCCATTTCCTAAGCTTTATTATTTTTGCCCACAAATAATTTGAATAAATAAATGTTTTTACAATTGGTAGAAATATTACCTACCCCAATTTAGATTACAGCTTACAGCTGATAATACGTAGAAGTTTTTGTTGAACAAAAGGTCAGAATTTCAAATAGCCGAACCTTTTTCATAAAGACCTAAGAACACTAAAATATCAAGCATTCTGATAAACAATACCTACGTTAAAATCGGTTCGTGTCTCAGACAAACAGAACGGACATGATTTTAATGTTTGCTATCTATAAACTTTATTAATTCGCCGACAAATGTAGTAAATACTAAGTAGGTATATGTAACAAAATGAGCGAAGTAAGCGAATCATCAAATAAAAATAATAAGCCAAAAACAAATTTCATGTCTCTGAGTAGGTATGTGGTACCTTACTTTCCCGCGTCGGGGGCCGCGGGCATGTGTCACAGAAGTTGATGGTAACGTACCCGTGCTTATAGTACCTATCTAACGTTTCCGCGTCCCCCGACGCGGGAAAGTAAGGTACCACATACCTACTCAGAGACATGAAATTTGTTTTTGGCTTATTATTTTTACCTTTTTAAAGTTTAGTTTTGTTTTAACTTTGAAGATTTTTTAAGTCGGGGGTTTTTTAAATTTTTAATTTAATTTTTTTATTTCACCCTTTTTGTAAGGTCGATTTTGATTAATGTTTGATAATGATTAATTTGACATGCATATTGTTGTCACAGAAGTTAAGTCCTTTCATTTGATACCCCACTCGGGCATATTAGAACCAATCGGGTTTTATATCCGAGTTTGACCCTACATATACTTTGATTAAACATGCATATTCTTGTCACAAAAGTTATGCTTTTTTATTTGATACCTCACTCGGGTATATTTGAAAACATTCGATTTTTATTGTCGAGCTTTAACCCACATATATTATGAACGGCTGAGCCGATTTTGATCAAACATAGCTAAGAACACTCGCGCAAGAGTCACCTATCAACCAAAAAAAACTAAATTGAAATCGGTCCATCCGTTCGTGAGCTACGATGCCACAGACAGATACACACACAGACAGACACGTCAAACTTATAACACCCCTCTTTTTCCGTCGGGGGTTAAAAATGAATAAAATGTATATTTAGTCGGAGTACAAATTTATTACAATTTCAACTGCTTTTTGTTCTAACCCATTTATTGTACTTTAGTTTTAGTTTTTGCTTTTCTTTTTCCTAGCCTAACCTAACCCTTCACTTGCCTTCACTCAGAAAAACAATCACCAATAAAAATATTGTCTAAAATATCGTTGTACGTAGATCTTACAACCGCAGATCTTTCGTGGAGGCGGACGGGGTATACCCGGGGGCCAATCATCACGACCCGGGGCTGCTGTGGACCGGTCTCGGCCGATAGACCACAATCTAACCTACACAACCTACAGTATGATCTAACCTTATCAGATCTCGTGCTCGCTATGCACGAATACTGTTCTATTTAGGGGTTGATTAGCTGCTAAATAGACTGAATGTTTTGCTCTGTAATACACAATATCTAAGATGTTTTTTAAACATTGTTTATGTTTTCATTATGAATTGATCGGCGAGAGTTTCATTGTTTTCTCGTCAAATGATATGTGATGAACATTTTTGTTAACACTATTACTATTTGTTAACATCACGTTAACATAGTTACATTTTACTGGGTCTTAACCGCGTATTGTTATTTATTTTCTTACCTCTCCAGCGACGTTTTAACTATGTTACAATAGTCTTGTCTCTCCTTGTGACCAAGACTATCTCCTCGCGACCAAAACTATCTCCTCGCGACCAAAACTATTTGCAATTAAGACCCGGTACAATTTAACTATGATGAAAAGTGATAAATTGAAAAAAATACCTACTTTGTTTTAAATTGTCCCAATTAAATTCATCAAATGAACGTGAAAATTCTGGGCTAATTATAGTTTTGTTGTGCTAAATTACATTTTGTGTATTTCAAAGTAAAACTTCAGCTATGGACGCGCTATATGGACTCTTTAACGACTGTACTTACCTACCCTACGCTTTTGTGAAATGATTGTTGTTTACAATTTACATTAAAAACTAAGTAATAATCATGGAAAAATGTAAAATAATTCGCTGTTTCAAATGTTTTACCTACTTACTACTTATACCTACTTTGTTTTTTAATTGTAGACTACGATTTGACACATCTTCCTGAAGAAATAATGTAAAATACAAGGAGCCAAAACGTCAGATTTTAGTCTGAAATTAAAAAAAAGTACTATATTTATTGTTAGTGTGGCCAAACCATTAAAAATGTAAAATTAAATGAAACGGAAAATAAATTATCCTCGTTGTTATGGATATGGGCAACACTTAATTAAAATTAAACCCCTTATTCATAAAGTTTATTAAACCTACAAATATACTGAAATAGGGTACTTATACACTGTTTTCGCTTTTATACACAGTGCTCCGACGGGGGTATTAAGCCGAAAGAGGGTTGTTCTAGAGGTCTAGGCGAACAACTTTTGTTCTACAAGTTTTGGAAATTCGTCCAAACATCCTGTATTTTTAGATTTCAGAAACTTAAATCAAAAAGGAAAAAATAAATAAAGAGCTGTCACTTTATGTCAAGTGTGTGGGATTTTTGGTTACCTTTTTGTTCTAAGTTTCTGAAATAGGGTAGGTATATAGTTCAAAATGTCATCGCACTTTTTAAAATTACAGATGTCCGTTTGACGCAAAACATAATTTTAACTAAATAAGGTTTAATAATCGTTTATGAATGAGAGGGTTAATCAATTAATTATTAAAAAGAGATCTCATACACTAGTCATAATTATAAGCTGTGAAAGTCCTTTTAATATTGTTCTTCTATCCATTTATTTTAGGTAATTAATTTCCTTACAATATAAGTTTTTTTCTTCTTTTAATATCGTAAAATATAATTTCAATAATATTCCTTCCTGATATTAATAAAAAAATGTATTTGTGTATGTTTATCTAGCTATACTTATTTGGTAGTTTAATATTTCTGAATAATACCTGTAATTCTTTAAAATTGGAAAAAATACCATTTTTTTTAAATATTATAAGATATCTGTTTAACTTCTTACTTTTCATGTATTAATCAAGTGTATTTTAAATTACTTAATTAGATTTAAGATTTTAACATTAATTAATATACAGAAGAAGAATCTATATTAATTAATATTATTTTAACCCTATGTACATTGTAAATAAAAATATAAAACTGGGCCGCTTTTTACCGACCACTCATGAATTAACTAACGTGGTTTTTTGCTTTGACTGTCGTGAACAAAGGCGCTTGCAACAGTCTCGAAATCTAACAAAAACGTGATAAATGTTATGTTTTTCTTATACCTACTTTCTTAACTTTATAGTCCCGGTAAAAATAAACGGAGAGCGTACTCTTTACTGTGCTTTAGTAAGCAGTAAAGAAAAAATATACTTTTTTTTAATTGTAGACTATGATTTGACAAATCTTTTTGAAGAAAAAATGTCAAATACCAAGAAACTAAACGTCAAATCGTAGTCTGAAATTAAAAAACGAAGTACCTATAGGGTATACC
The DNA here is from genome assembly GCA_958496205.1 of Idaea biselata. Taxonomy (NCBI): domain Eukaryota; kingdom Metazoa; phylum Arthropoda; class Insecta; order Lepidoptera; family Geometridae; genus Idaea; species Idaea biselata. Next base: position 27,768,730 of record OY292401.1, read on the forward strand.
TAATATTATGTATGGTTCGATTTCACAAACTCAAAGAACCTAACCATGTTAGTTTTTTAATTAGTTACAAAAATATTTTTTGTTACATTAAAAAATCCTGTATTGTGTCAAATAACTGTGAAAATACAGGGTGTAAAAAAATTGTCCTAGTCCGTCTGGTGGTTTGTTCGAAACGTCTAGGCGAACAACTTTTGTTGTGCGACTTGGAAAATAAAGTTTTTTTAATTTTAACAAACATAATGTTCGAAAATCGGCTGTTTCTCGGAGTCCGGTTTATTTTGATCAATTCGTTTGAAATCAAAAACAGCTGTTTTCCTACTGGTTTATCCAGTTAAACATAGGTAAAAACTTTTTTAAAATAAAATGGGAATTTCCAAAGTCTTTGAAAAAGGTTGTTTGCAAACTTAAACAGATGGATTAGGGCCACTACAGTTACACCATGTAAAGGACAAAACAAATCCAAAATTAATTGTATTTATTACTAAGTCTTCTATTGCAAATGTTTATGAAAATTATCTCAGTTAAACTGCTAGTGTGTTTTATTTCATTTCATTATCCTCATTTGAAAGTTTGAGGATGTAGGTACGGTTTTAACTCTTTTCCGCAAAAACTACTGACGACTGATAGCAATCGTCAGGTCAAGGTAAAGGTCTTGAGCTGGGATCCCACGGCCCGTGTTTTATCAAACACTTCAGAACAGACGGACTGGCCGTGGGAGCCGTAGCGTCCAAAGAAGCCTGTCGTCGCGCGACACGAAAATCAGTCGCACAGGTCTCGACAGTCGTAGCGCGGCCTGGCCTACTTTAATTCTACGAACGATAAAACGAACAATAATTCCAGAAGAAAATCTATCAGCCATCCGTCCGAAAATTTTATTTTCGGATGGTTTTGATGGACTGATGACAGATTTTATTTCTTTCGTTCGTACGATCGTAGAATAAAAGTAGGTACCCCTTTAGAGCGACCTGACAACTCAACCACTAGGTGAGCCACACCACTAATACGAAAAGAAGAAGTGTATGAATTACGCGTATAGTGTTTGCGTTGTGCAGCGTATAGATAAGTATGTATGTGAAGGAGGTTGTACCAAATAGCTTTTGTTTTACGACTTTTGGAAAATCGAACTTTTTTTTAAATTAATCCTTATAATAATAAAAATAAAGAACTATTCTCTTTTTAAAGCTCACTTAGCTAGGTGGCTATCAAATAAAATGAAGGTATACTTAGTAAAATAACTCCGCCAAACGCCCTGAAGGTACACAATCTACATACCTACCTAGTTAACGTAAATTAGATTCTTCATTATCAAAGATCTTTCTCGTTTTAAACGTTTAAAATATAAATGTGAAAGATAATGTTAGATAAATATAGCCTTTAATTGTCTCGCTGACCTATATGTAAGTAAGTTGAAGGGAGGCTTCGGCCGCGGATTTCCCCCAACTTCTCTTCTGAACAATGTTCCTAGTTACATCCCTCTTGGGAGCCCGGGGTCCGCTAAAACCCTAAATTATTTGGTGGCGACACAGAAGGTGTATCAACAAAATCAAAATGCAAATCCATACATCAACGCAGACCCAAGACCGCTGGTCCTAGAGACATACCTACAATTTGGAGAGTGTGTTCTTTGCGATGTGTAAGCATCCATTAAGAAAGGGTTTTTGGAAAACCCCGCGGGATCCGGGCTTACGCGTGTAAAACCGCGGGACCCAGCTAGTCTACTATATAGATTGATCAACTCGATCTCTCCATTATCCATTATTATCATACGAAACGGACGACATCTCGTATTTCGTCGGCGATGATGAACAATTGATGGCACATTACACAAGATTGGCCCAATAAGGATGTCAGCTATTGGATACCTATTACCTATCGACTATTGGATGGAATTGATCTCAATTGTCCAAATACTTTACTACCGTTGCAACTGCCTTTAATAACAAGACTAGCTGGAACTGCGGCGAGAATTTTTAGGGTTCCGTGCCCAATTGGTAAAAATAGGAGCCTTTTACTAAGACTTCACTATTTGTCCGTGGCATGCACTGCGGAATCAATCGCAGATTATCATCATGGAGAGCGCGCTCCCGAAATTCAGTTTAGGAACTCTGGCAAATGGATTTTTTTTCCTACGTCACGCACAGCTCAATATAGCCCAAAACCTATTTTTTTTTGACGTGGTAAAATCTGATTAAGACCATCAGGCCGCTCTCGGGGAAGAACGGCCCGGTGAGTGGGGGTCCCCCCGGCCGAGGATGGGGGGTGGCCGGGGTATACCCACTAAAAACCCACGATGTCCGTGCACTCCGCTAAGTGTGGGGACAGACGGAAAACACTCTCGCATACTACCGTCTGCCCCACAGCGGTTGGCCGCGTCCGGCCTCGCCTCCAAAACCCTCCGAAGAGGAAAACCCTCACGAGGGGCGGCTTGGACACGCCGCCACCACCTCGGGCTTATTGTTTGACGGCTGACCCCCCCGAGTCAGCCGCCAAGAGCCGTTTAGGGGAACTAGGGCTGTCTGGACACTCCTGGTTCCCCTGTGACGGGTGAGGTCTGTGGCCCCGTCGTCGCCGACCACTTTTCGGCTGCAGGGGATAGGGCGAGCGGCAACGATACACCGACACGCCTCTTCCCCTGCAGCCCCACCGCGTCCGCCATCTAACGGTGGCGGCCCCGCCGAGACCGCGGCAGATAAGCGGCAACGAAACCTCCTCCAGCCGCGAGCAGAAGATCGAGCGGCTCCTCCTCGGGTGGGTTCCTCTTGGTTCACCGTGGGTGACCAAGCCACGGTTACTAAGCTCCCCCGCCACGACAAGGCGGGAACCCTTCTGGGGGGGTAGCCCAAAACCTAGGCTTGCTTAATTAACCTAACTAGGCTTGTACTGTGGGTTCTAAACAACGAATATAAGTACTACATATTATTATTACTTTTAGCTATGTAAATACATACCTACCTATACTTACATAGGATACCTACATAGAAAACACCCAGACCAGAAACAAAAAATATTTATAAGCATAAATACTTGCACCTGGACGGAATCGAACCCGCAACATTCTACATTGCAGTCGGGCCTTCGCCCGAAAAAGGTCATCTGATATTTCAACGGTTCTTATCTAAGGTTCTTATATACAAAGTAGATATAAGAGCGATATAACATAAGGGACGTTTATTAACAGCCGTGTCAACGCACTGCCCTCCTCGTAATACTTACACCGGGTTACCTGTGAGTGTGATGAACGAAGCTCGTGACACCTTTATTTACCTTGTTTCAAGGATATTTTAACCTTCGACTTTATAAGATTTTCAAGATGAGACCGCCGCGCCGCCAGGTGACCTTGAGGCACTGGAAAGGAACATGGAATATGTTTGAGAGGTTATCTCTAGTATTATTAGGAGCCTAAATTGTCCCAGCGTAGGGCAAAGGCCTCTCTACCTTTATTCTGTTTGTCGCGGTATTGGGCTATTGTGGTCTAATAATCGCTAGTAGGTACTAGTACCTAGGTACTTAAATTATAATATTTCAGTAGATCATTGTGTTGCCTGAAAGAGATCGCCTTTAAGCGATAAGTCCGCTCATTGTCCCACACTAGATTTACATTTTGCTTTGTAACACTGGCATGACAATGACAATAAAAACAGAATAAAGGCCTTGAACTGTTTCATAAGAAATTAAGTGGTTAACGACCGATAAATATAATTTGTAAAAAGTTTTGGATATTATTTTCAAAAGAGTTGACTAGTTTATAGGTTGGTAGATACCCCAAGTTATTGCTAGTGATTGTAACATCATCCAGGGCTCATATTCTCCAACTAAAACGTCTTAAGATTTCCTCAGAATTGCTAGATTTTTCTTATAATTCTCGTCTGTGGAATTAACGACCGAATAATCCGATTAAACTAACTAAACTAGGTAGGTAGGTAGGTTAGTACCGACGAAAATATTATTATAATCCGGAAATACCTAGTTTAGTTATGTTTTCTTCAAAATTATGCACACCCTAGTTGTTAAAAATATCCTTGTACATTGTCCACACGTCAGCAATGTTGTCTTAGGACAGGGTGCATAATGGTGGGCACTCTCATGATTGCTAATAAATTTCATTACACTACCCACGTAATTTGACATTATGAGGTACATGTAAGGACATTTGGATGAAATTATTTGGTACTTAACGTTATTGTAGGTCTGTCTGTATAATAATGATCTTGGTAGGCTTTGTATGAAATAACTAGCAGCGTCTCGCGGTTCCACACGCGTTGGTATCCGCTAAGTAAAGCGAATACCAACACATGATAAAGAATACCTCCTCCAAATTGTATGTTTCTGGTTTCAGCGGTTTATGCGGTGCAATTAAAATAATGTATGTAGGTATGCAATCTATGTCATATTAATAATTATTTTTATTTTTATTACACAACAAGCTGAGGTAGTAACTATAATAGGTAATATACGTTTTTTACACATTCCTATCACATTCCATTATAATATAAAATTATTATTTTATATTATATTAGGAATGTGTAAAAAACGTCGTTCGTAATAATGAAATAAGTATAAACATGCTAGAAATGCATTTAGTAAATGTCAAGATAGGTAATCTTTATTTATGTTATAACATTCCAATAACATTTATTTATAATAAAACACACTTCGCAATAATACGTAATAGGTACCTACCCTGTGGCCTGTGGTAATGCTTTGTCCTGACTGACTGACTGATCAACGCACAGCCCAAACCTAGAGGGCTGAAATTTCGAGAATATTATGTTCTTTGTGTGATGTAGGCATTCGATAAGAAAGGATATTTGAAAAATTCTAACGAGATCGCGATTTTGAGGGTAATACCGCGGGACACAGCTAGTCTACCTAATAAAGAGTCATCAGCATTACATTAATATTGCATATCGCTACAAATTTTGTAATTTACCATCATTTTTAACGGGCTCTTACCTACAAGATCAACTATCAGACATTTCGGATAATTTTATAACCAGAATAGGCCATTAGATGGTCAATTCTCGTATAAAAATTACGATTTTTAATTTGACGTTTGTCTAATGTTACTTATTGAATATATTGACAGCTTTTGATAAAATTTCCTTTAAAGAATAACGTTTTCAATACATTTTTGAGTAAATTAAGGTGAAGCATTGATAAAATAAAAACTCTAAACCGCGCGGTAGCTAGCTCGAGTTGCGATGTCGTAAGCGCCAAAACAGTATTTCTCGTTTAATTTTAATTATATTGCTATTTAGGTACTGTTATTTATTACCAATATGAAGTGCAGATTACTACTAATCAATACAGGAAATGTTCAAATATATCCCGTTTCGTTGTAAAAGGAAAATATACTTTTTAATGATTTAATAATAATGAATATTGCACGACGTTACACACAGCGCAATCTAGCCCCAAACTAAGCACTAGGCTTGTAGGTACTATGGGTACTAGACAACGGATATACTACATATCATACTTTTTTTTGTAAATACATACATTATGATACATAGAATACACCCAGACCAGATACAAATATTTATTAAATAACTAGCTGACCCGGCAAACGTTGTTTTGCCTTATAAATTATAGATAGCCGATTCTCAGACCTACTGAATACTCATATAAAATTTGGTATAAATCGGTAAAGCCGTTTCGGAGGAGTACGGTAACTAACATTGTGACATGGAAATTTTATATATTAGAAGATAGAAGAAGATAAGATTAGATAGTTAGTTTAGATTTGTTTTAATTATTTTTTTTTGTGTTGTAAAAACTAGTAACTAATCTTGTAAACAAAACTACTATTACTGAGATATGTGGACATCCAAATCTACAAATTCTTTAATTCGTTATCTTAAGTTTCGATTGCAGTTCAATGGCAAAGTTATAGTTTCATTTTAAATGTAGGTACATACATAATATAATGCGTAATCATTATAAGATTTACGTCCAGTATCACGGGGCTGTGGAGCCCCGGACTTTTGGAAGGCGTGCATGCAGCCGAAGCCAACACATAGAGGCCCTTTTCAATAACAATTTTACTCGCAAACTATGAAGTGGACACCAATAAGATATTTTTATTAAGTATTGTTGTTGTGTTGTTTGCTATTGCAATGATGTTGAAATGACATTTCGGACAATTCTCCTACGGGAATAATCCCCCTTCAGCTACGAATTTTGCACTGCGACCGTAGGTACAGGTTGAATTATCCAACATACACATTGTAATATAGGTAGATATGTATGTACGTACGTACCTACCTACCTATTGAGGTAAATACTACATACATGTTAGTAAGTAACCTATCTAATGTAGGCTACAATGTAGGTAATAATCTTTTCCTGAAATGCGCGCCGCTTGCAGACGACTGATGGTTTTCCGGTGACGATATAGATTAACTAAATGTACAAACTGATTTTTAAATACTTACCTATTTCAAAAACTTAGATCAAAAATGTAAACAAAGAACTGTCAATTTTAAAGGAAAAAGTAAATAAAGAGCTGTCACTTCCAAAAGAATTTATGAAATTCAACTGAATGAATCAACGCACAGCCTAAACCGCCGATAGTAGTGAGCTACCTATTATGAGTGCACAGACAAACATACATACTTACATCGCCACATACATACAATCCTTTTGCCGTAGTCGGCTCTCTCTCTCTTGGAGAGAGTGTGTGTAGGCATCTGGTAAGAAATGTTTTAGCAACCCCCACGGTATCGGGATTTACGCGGGAAAAACCATGGGACAAGCCTAGTCTACCTTAAACAAAGGTATCGTACAAGTTGTACAAAACGATAAATACATCACACGATATGACTTCTGACATCGCTATCTGCTCTATGACTGCGCTCGCGCCGTTTTATAAACCAATAAAGGTCGAAACACAATAGTTCATCCTTTGACCATCGGTCAGTCTTACTCCGACGCGCGAGTCGACAACACGCTAGCGCGCGAACACATTCCTAATTTAAAACAAACTGAATTTGTAATTTCAAACGCAAAATGTTGTTCTTTGTTACGTTTACGGCGTTCCTTGCGTGTGCGCAGGCGAAATTCTACACAGACTGTGGTAAGTAGATGTTTAACTATTAAATTGTTCGTAGCTAAAGATGATTTTGATTGTCGGTCAGTCACTGTTGACTAACGATGACGATGACGATATTATGCTTAATTAATCGGAATAAGTACAATGGGTGGAAACTGAAACGTATCTGTAATTTTTATAATTATAAACATACCTAGGTATACTTACGTAGCTTCGGATGTGACACGATAAAATATATCAGAGTAAAGTATTTGGTGCGAATCTAATTAGAAAATCGATAGTTGTAATCATACTCCCTCATTCAATGAATGAATGAATAAATTCTATATTGTACACACCAAATAAATTACAACACAAAGAAAACATACACTACTTAAAACTAGGTGGCACAATGGGCGGCCTTATCGCTTATAGCGATCTCGTCCAGGCAACCTTTGGACCTTTCAATCTGAAACTTTATACAGACTGAAACTGATTTCCTATGGTACCTAGGTTATCTATTACTAGCTGCGTCAGTTTTACCCGCATAAGTTTCTATCCCGTGGAAATATCGGGATTTAAAGCTCCTCGATAATGAAGCTTTGTAGGTATTGGTGAAAGAATTTTTGAAATCGGTCCAGTAGTTTCGGAGTCTATTCGTTACAAACAAACATTTTCCTCTTTCCTGTTTATAATTATTTTAGTATAGAAGTATGAAGAGTAGGAAATCTAACTCGTAAAAATATATTATGTACGCAAGTCGTCATCATCATCTACCATGACGAAAACTCTGACGTTTGCACGTGAGCAAGATCACAGAAATGAGAATCATCAAAATCGGTGCATCCGTTTGGCCTCTGGAGCGCTAATAGGAAAACTCAAAACTCAAAATTTTACGCAATCATTTCATTTATTTCATTGTACAGAATATAGGTTACAAAGATCTTAAAGTTACGTTTTGGAGTATCCAATCGCGGTCGTTCTGAAAATTTTGAAGAAAACTCAAAAAGAGCCAAAGTGTCCTTGGCGGACTCTGCCCGTCCGAAATGAGCCCTAGGGAAAAAATATGAAAGCGTGATGTACCTACAGGATGTTTAGCTCCAAAAAATCTTGCCTTTAAATCCCGTTATGGCCATGGAATATGGCCAGCTCTACCAATCCACGAGTTGGAAAATACATTGTCCAAATCGTCAGTGGAAAGGCTACTTTGCTAAAGCGCCACATGGGCCAAAATGAGTTTTTTATATCATTGGATTGGATTTTTTTTTCTGCGTCGATTTCGTGTCAATCGGAGCATATTTTTGGTGCTTAAGCTTTCCAAAAAAATGAAGAATTGATAAAAAATCAATGACTAAAACGACCTTATTACGGTGTTTTTGCAACGAAGGTCGCTTAAGAGCTACAATATTGGTTTCGTAGCGCCTAAGTGTTTTTTTCTTTACCACATTTTATTATCTTCTGTAGTATAAGCACAATTGCTTTTCTTCAATTTTGTTGACATAACTATATTAGCAATTTTAGATGACTGTAGTTTACTTTATTGTAGGCTATTAGCTGTTTTTGCTTTCTATTGTACAAAATTATTTGGCGCTTTAGCAAAAGTCCCTGCACAAAAGTCCCTACATAACAACAGAAGCGTGGAGTTGTAAGTAATTTCTATTGTCTTATGTTTGCTTACTCTCGCTACGTTAGTGAAAATATTATTTTGAACTAGAGTATTCATATTCTAGTTACAAAAAATTAAAAAGTATATTTTAAAGATGTGAGGTAGTTAGGAAATGTTAGTAATGTGGAGTGCGAGGCATTTTTTAAGCGTTATATGCGTAGGATGGCATCTGGTAGGATCGAAACCCGACTGCCTTTTATTGACTGCCCTCCGTTGCTGGGAGAATCGAGGGCCTTGGCAGAAAAACGGTTGTTGGCCATGGAGCGTCGAATGTCGTGCCACCCGGTACTTCGGGAGAAGTATTTCGAGTTCATGCGCGAATACGAGTCCTTGGGCCACATGTCGCGGGCGACTGTCGACTGAACAACGACAGATCACTTTTTTCTGCCTCATCACGCGGTGATGAAGGCCTCAACTGGAAAATTGCAGACGGTGTTTGACGGAGTGGCACCGTCGTCGTCGACTGGAGTCTCTTTGAACCAATGTCTCCACTCCGGTCCGAAATTGCATAGAGATATCATTTTGAACCTCCGAAGGTATCACGTGGTGTTCGGGGCGGACATTCGGATGATGTTCCGTCAAACAGATATACATCCTGACGACAGGAGATTTCAATTGATACTTTGGCGGGAGCACCCTGACGATCCGGTGATCGTTTATGAGCTCAACACTAACACGTACGGCCTGAAGTCGAGTCCCTTCATCGCTATCCGCTCACTGCTGTCGAGATTGTTGCGCTATGTGCACAAGGAACTGTCGCCCACGGTGGACATCCGATATGTCTATGCATAGTCCGGCACTCAAGTAGGTAGTCCTAGCGTTGCTACGTGCAGCGTCTCACACGCTGGAGACATTGGTGGCCAACCGGATATGTCAGGTACAGAACGCCAGTTTGGGCTTCATTTGGAAACATGTTCCTGCGAGCTGGAATCCCGCGGATTGTGCCTCTCGAGGAACTGAAATTGGTGCAGCATAAACTCTGGTGGGGACCGGAATGGTTGACGGAGCCCGAATCATCATGCCGAATGAACGAATGAACCGAAACCAGACCCGAACTGGTTGACGGCTCGATACAACAAATTAAACAAGCTATTAGGCGTGACCTACTGGATCAGGAGATTTGTACATAACTGCTGGCAGCCGAGCAAGAAGCAACTGTCGCCTATTGCGAGCGTTGAAGAACGCAGAAGTTTGCTCTTGCTTTTGATCCGGTTGGTTCAGGCTGAACGATTTGAGGACGAACTAAGGATTCTGCGCACAGGAGGCGCAAAGCTTAAGGGAGCGGTCTCCCTTAAGCTTTGGCTTAACCCATTTCTGGACGGAGGTGGACTGCTACGCGTTGGAGGTCGACTTAGGAATGCTGACCTGCCCTTCGGTAGTCGTCATCCACTTTTGCTAACCAAGGTGGAGCTTTTAGTCTCTGATAGACACTTGAAGAATGCACACGCGGGATGTATGTCATTACTTGGAATTTCACATCGGGAATTTAGGATTTAGTCTTCCCGACGAGTGGTTCACAGCGTCCTATTTCGATGTTTGGCTTGGTACAAGGTAAAAGCCTCCACAATGCAACCACATATCTTCCGTCGGACCGGGTTTGTCAGACGGCTAGGCCGTTCGACGGGGTCGGTACCGGACTTTTTGGGGTCAAAACGATCACCTAGCGTAACAAGAGGGACACGAAGGCGTATTTGTGTGTTTTTGTCTGCCTGGCCACTAAGGCCGTTCACCTGGAAGTGGTATCGGCTCTTACAACGGAAGCCTTTGTCGCCACGCTAGCTAGATCGTTTTGTTTCGCGTCGAGGTTTGCCGCTCTGTCCCGTCTCCTCTGATCCGATCCGAATGACTTGGAAGTCCTGACATCTGGTCATATTTTGGTCGGACAGCCGCTTACGGCCCTGCCCTGGATGAGCGCAGACATCGGTTGTCTCGCTTTCAAATGTTGGAACAAATGGGTCAGGACTTGTGGCTTTGCACTTGTGTAAACTAATCACAGTAAAAATAATTAGTCAGTAAGACATTGCAATTTAAGTATTTCCTAATTTAAATCAAATAAGCAATTTTATTACTTTACAAATATCTAATATTTGACTAGGTTTTTAAGTGTTAAGATAATTTGCTTAAATTACATTTGCAGTTATTCCTTTCTTAAGCAATTTTTCTTTACGAAGTTTTACTACGTGTAGCAATAGTTAGCATTTTTTCATTCCATAACTTCATACATTTCTAGTTTATTAGTATTTTTTCTTTACTTGGTTAAAGATTATAGCTATTAATTAGCAAATTGCAACGACTAAATTTGAGACAATAATGGTAGATTGGCAATATTTTCCTGACCAACATTTTATTATAAGCCACGTGATTTTTGCTTAAGCGACACTTATTTTACGAACCAACCTATAGATCTAGAAACAGCTACTAATTGCGAACGCAAGTATAAATATATACATATATTAATATGAACTCGTTGTGGTTAAAGGAAAAAAAGATATGAATTTTTTTTCGTAAAAAAAAACTTTAAATCTCATTTCCCAAAAGTACCGTTTTGGCGCTTCAGCAATGTCGCCTTTCCACTGACGAAATGTTCTCGTACCGTTCGTTAGTAATGTGCAGGACAGTAGTCATTTTGAAAAACAATTGGCACATCATCTTCTAAAATTGTATGTATCCTAATACTTACAAAAAAAAGTCTAATATGTGGTATATCCGAGTATATCCGTTGTCTTGTACCCATAGTACAAGGGTAGGGGAAGGTGGTACAAAACGATCCCTGCGGGTAAAACGATCCCTGATTGTTTTATCGACTTAGCGACGTAATCTAGTAGCTTTGATTAAAACAAGTAGTTCCACAGCCGTTCACTTAGTGATGCGCAAACTGTCATAGCGGTGTGAGTGTTTACAACATTTTTTCACAAAAAAACTAAAATCAAGCTCTTAAATCTAAAGTAAGCACAAATTCGATATTATATAACTTTAGTTCTAGTATATATAATTTGATATGAGAATTTGTAGCAGTTTTAGGTGTCATCTAACAATGTAATCAGCCATATTCTGTTGTCGTAGTTGAAACCATTTATGAATGTTGAGAAGTTTTAGGTTATGTTGCCGATTGAGGCAAAATGATCCCTCTACAGGTAGGCAAGAATGATCCGAGGGATCATTTTACCCACTGTTGACGTTTATATTTTATTAGGGTCCATATTGGCTTACATATAATTCTAAATCCTATTCTTTGTCTTACTACCGATTTGTGTTCATAATAATCACTCTCCATAAATAAAATTATACTTTTTTATCATACTTTTTTTAAATTAAAGATATATTTAGGTTTTAATCGCGTGGTGTTTGTCACTTTTAGCATTGTTTAAACGCTCAACGTTTCGAGACTTTACAGGTCCCTTCTTCAGGATTGATTGATAAGTTCATTTTTTATTTTATTTCAATATAACATTGCGAAAACAGAAGAAATATCTATACTTTTTTATTAATTCATTTTATTACTACCAACGGAGCTCATAAGAGTTAGTGATCATATTTTTTTTATTAATACTGGTTATTTCGGATATTTTTTCTTCATAACATTCAATGATCTTATTGTTTTAATTAATAATGTTGTCTCTACATCACGCTATTTAATTTATAGTATTAGATGCTTTGGTGACCGCGGTCGCGGTACGCTCGCTTTGCTTGCTTGCCAAAGCGCTGCGTGTAATTATGTTCTAACAATAACCTAACCGATCCTAGTCGGGTGCGCCGTTTATTTTTTTCGAAGTTCGAGTAAACGCGTGTTAATAATAATAATAATAAATCATTTATTTCAGATAAAATCCATATGTCACAATCGAAATTAAATTAAATTAGATTAGATTAAACCAAATAAGAGACAATAGTAGAGTTAAGATAACAATAGTAGGTGAATTTTCCGGTCAAACATTTTAGAAAACTTATTTTTTTTATGTTACTGTCATGTTGTCACAATTACAATTCTGTTGTATGGCAGTAAATCATTAATCACGAAGAGGTAAATAAATGGTACCTGATGTCTTCAAATGTTTTTTTTACAATTTTGTTTCAATTAAATCAAAGGGGCAAAACGGTCCCCCGAGATCATTTTGCCCCTAATCCGGGGATCGTTTTGTACACCGGGGTGTACAAAATGATCCTTTACTAGACCTTGACAACAAACGGAATAGGAGAAAAACTTAACGAGATAATTGAATAGAAATCTTACTAATTTGTAGGACGATAAACTAGTTAACCACAAAAAAACATAAAAGTTACGAAATCATTGATTAACACTATTTTACAGCAGTTTTCCCTTAGGGGGATCATTTTGTACCACCTTCCCCTAGTGCTTAGTTTGGGGCTAGATTGCGCTGTGTGTAACGTCGTGCAATATTTATTTAAAGAGTCAGTCATAGAGTTAGGTATATAAGTATAAATGTACGTGACAAATCATCGCATTTTAATTACCTATCTAGTATAGTAATAATATCTCCATTTCTCGTCTTATCTATTTTATAACTAGAAAGACAGTTTCTTTCTATCTCTATATTTGATAATATGGATATGTACGTGCTATAATTTGTGTCCAATGACTGGTTGGCCAAACAACTAGGGTTGCCAACCGTACTATAATATATAGTATTGTACTATATTTCAGCTCAGCGTACTATATATTTTTGAAAGCACATATAGTACGCTAGTAGTAAAAATGCTACATTTCTGGCATAATTTGTAAAAAGTTGTTTCTTTTATAAATTCCTCCTCTCTGCATTTACAGAGGACTGTTTTCTACGAGTATGTAGAGGGAAAAAAGGAAAAGCCATAAAAAAGGTGCTCATAATTTAAAGATTGAATGTCGGGAACATTTTTTTTTTATATTCAAGAAAGAAAGAGTATTTGAAAGTGTGAAAAAAAGGTTAAGTCCAAAAAATACGTATTTTTTTTTCGAAATATTCTACAAAACACCGCTCTAATTTTTGTACTATATTTTTTTGGGTCGTACTATATTTTTTAGCCACAAATACTCGAAAAAACTGTTGGCAACCCTACAAACAACTGCCACCAGTAGCTGAAGTGCGAGTTTTTGTACCCGACACCGGGACTTACGTGGGTGAAACAGCGGGAAGCTCCTAGTAAAGTATACGTTTACGTGAAAATCAGCTGTTTCTTAAAGTTTAGGGTTATTGGCCTTAGGATGTCCTTATATTTAGTTTGGACCACTACAATCCTATTTACAAAAACTGCTGTTTTTTTTTCAGTGAAACAACTTCATCATTTTCGAGAAAAAACAAAAGTTGTTCGTCTAGCTAGGCGTTTAGAACAACCCCCTTTCGGCCTTATATTCCCTCTACGGAGCACATTGTATAATGCAGGTTACATTATATACCTGCCTACATTAATTTATTTAAACATTATAGCTGCCGTGTTTGAAGCTCCAAAAGTACACTTAAAATAAGTACATACAAGTAGTACACATAAAATAAGTACTAAGTAGGTACACTTAAAATCTACATCATGGTGTCATCATGGCTAATTATCTAGATATTAGAATACAGTGGCAGATATCTAACGTAATTATGTTTTTCTAACCCCGTCTAAATTGTTTACCATTAGGTACTCGTCATTAAACAGACATTAAGATTATGATTATGTTAGCAACTAAACGGAAAATAATTTATCCGCGTGTTTTTAAATATAATGGTATGGAAGTAGGTACCTACAGTTAAACAATGATATTCTCAGATGTAGGTAAAAAATCAAAGAGGCCTATGATTTGCAGTGGAATAAATAAAAAACCCGCCTGCTTAAAAAAACTTTAAATAAAAACATATACATAATAAAAACTGAAAAGAAAATAAAACAAGTCCAGTAGTCACAGAACATAGCGACTTTAACAGTCGGGACCCATTACTGAAAAGGTATATGATGAGCTAGATTTTAGGTTGTCAATGGGTCCCGACTGTTAAAGTCGCTATGTTCTGTGACTACTGGACTTGTTTTATTTTCTTTTCAGTTTTTATTATGTATATGTTTTTATTTAAAGTTTTTTTAAGCAGGCGGGTTTTTTAAATTTTTATTTAATTTTTTTATTTTGCGCTTTTTAGCCAGCATTAGGTGCAAGACGTATTATTATATCAATTTTATTATATTTTAATCGCAATCGCATCATTTCATTGAGAGGGTTATTAAGTTGAGGATTATTCAGTAAGTGGCGGTAATCTAAGGTATGGACGATTTCTAACCAACTTAAAACCGTTGTAGATCCCAAATGGTTACATTTAATGAAAAATGGTTAGAGAAACCTAACAATGATTTTCGAATACCTATTCAACGATACCCCACTTGATATAAGTCAGTCAACTTTTGTTTTCTTAACCAAATTTAAGTCATTGTAGATCCCAAATAGTTAAACTAAATGAAAAATGATCAAGGAAACCTAAGAATGATTTTTAAATACCTATTCGACGATACCCCACTCGACATATTCAGACAATTTTTATTTTTTTATTTTTTACAATATGGCGGCTGGTGGTCGCCATTTTGAATTTTGATAAAGGTCTTCAGTGACACTTCCAGGATTAAGACGAATCGATTGACGTGTGAATCATCAAAATCGGTCCAGTCGTTTGGCCTCTGGAGCGCCACATAGGAACAAACATACAAACATACATAGACTGATAAGCACATAACCCTTCTTTGCGTCGCGCAGTCGGGTAAAAAGGCTAAAATATATAGTATTGTTATGTTAAACTTATTGAACTAGCAGCGCCTAACGGTTTCACCTAAGAGGTCTATGAGCCCGCCTAAGAGGACAGTCTATTACCTACTCTTTCTCCATACACACTTAGTCGACTGTTTCCTCCCTGGATATAAACATTAGAGTAAATATCTTTGTCCGATAAAACCTATATTATTTGAAATGACCACTGTTTTTTTTTTTTTCATTTTGTAATTAAAAAATAAATAATATTCAGATAAATTAGAAAATGAAAAAAAAACATAACGTATGGGGGCATGGTTTAGGTTATGGCTGTTAGAAGACTTATGGCATAAACATATTTTTTGTAATATCTTTATCCGGGGAGGAAACAGTAGACTACGTTGGTAAAGTTTGTATGGAGAAAAGAGTAGGTAGACTGTCCCCTTAAGTCCCGGGTCCCACAGGAGTATCGAGATAAAAAGTAGGTAGTAAAAAGTAACTACCTAGCAAATGTGTTAGTCCAGATCTCCAGCTACCTGTTTACCAAAGTGTCTCAGCAATTTTTTGAAGTTTGTGCGTGAAGGAGTACCAAACATACATCGTTTACTTACTTACGCACAAACTTTCACATTTAGGTATAATACTGCCAGTGCCCGCGGCTTCGTCCGCCTAACTTTTTTGAAAATATTATATACCCTATAGTCTTCCTCGATAAATGGACTATCCAACACTGAAAGAATGTTTAAAATCGGACAAGCGGTTCCTGAGATTAGCGCGTTCAAACAAACAAACTCTTCAGCTTTATAATATTGTAAGATTAGTAGGATAATAGCGTTTCCATGTTGATGCTGGTACCTATTGACAATTCAAATATATCGGAACACAGTGTTTATCCCGGTGCTCCCATATAATCGGTAGGTACAGACAGGCGGGTGAAACCTGTTGTTGTAGCTAGTGATGTGTCATCTTCTTCTATACTTCTATACTAATATTATAAAGAGGTAACGTTGGTCACGTGTATGTTTGCATGTAAGTAACTTAAGTAAGTATGTATATTAGGGGTAATCTCCGAAACAACTGGACCGATTTCAAAAATTCTTTTCAGGGAGTAATATAGGCTACTACTACTAGGATCCCGATATTCCAACGGTATCTGGACTTACGCGGGTGTACCCGTGGGACCCTGCTAGTTACATTTAAAATTCAAACTCCCGGCTGATTGACTGAACTTATATCAACGCTGAGCCCAAACCGCTGGTACAAGGGGCATACAATTTGGAGAGTGTGATCTTTGGAGTGTGTATCCGCAGTCTCCACTAAGAAAACGTTTTTTTTTATTCCCACGAGATTGGGAATTTCGCGGGTGAAACCGTGGGACGCTGCTAGTATTCTCATAACAAACCAGCATCTCTAATTGTACACAGGATAGGATATAATTCGATGATCCGCGACGACACTATGTGATGTGTAAACATTGAACACAATAGCGTGAATGATTCAATTCTACGCATTGGATTACCGCGGTAACTCGCTGTGTCATATGAGTGAGTAGGTACATAATACCTACCTGCATACTTACTGCATTTTATACGGATACAATGTACAGTGGAATTACGGTGACGGTTTCTGGGGCCGAGGGCGCATGGCGGTCAAATACCTGGGCCTCTACTTTATTTCCACGAACAAAAAACGAAACGAAAGAAAATCAGTCATCCGTCCTTCAAAACCGTCAGAAAATATTTTCGAACGGATGAATGACAGATTTTCTTCTGGAATTTTCGTTTCGTGTTTCGTTCGTAGAAATAAAGTAGAGAGACCCTGCTGGTTGCAAAGCAGAAGGTTGCGAGTCCTTCTGCTTTGCAACCAGGCATTGGGGCAGGCGGGACAAGCATTAGGTACCATTTATAAGTACCTATGTAAAACATTTACTTAATTGGTTTTTAGGTGTATTTTTATATAAATAAAGTTGTGATGTGGATACTGTTTGTTTTCCTGTTAAAAACAATAAAATTAACGCTAGTTTCTGTTTCTGGGTGTTTTCTATGCGTAGGTATCATAATATAATTGTATGAACACTAGACCAACCAATGCATGAACGCAACATGAACGTTAAGTTTATCACTTCATCACTAGATGGCGTTAGTGGTAAAAATACATCGCGGTAACGTTGCGTTTTAATGTTTGTTGTATGGGACAAATATTTGTTTTTTTTAGTATTTGTTGTTATAGCGCCAACGGAAATACATCGTACAAACGTATTAATATACCTTAAGTAGATATATCGATTGTTTAGAAAAACATATTATGTCATAGTACCCATAGTATACAAGCCAAGTTGCTAAGTTAGGAGCTAGACTGCGATGTGTGCAATGTCATGCAATATTTATTACTGCGCCTTGAGGTTAAACCTGCTTAAGTCCCGATGCTGCAGGAATATCGGGATAAAAAGTAGCCTATGTGTTAGTCCCGGTCTCCGAAAACCGAAGAAAAATCTACATTCTTTCTAATTCGTGTCTAAAATGAAACCATAACGTGGGGTCTATATAGTGTTGATTCACACCAGCCATTCTCTGTCCAATATGCAGTTTTGTCTCGGTCAGCTTAGAAGGGGTTTTGGGGGTGGATTTTATCGATACCTTTTTCTATTAGTATTTGGGTGTAGGTAAGGTATAGTGGATTACTTTCAACCTTACACCTTTATGTGGGTGGACATGAAGTTTTATGGAGATGTCTATTCAATATAGGTAGGTAGGTAGATGGATATGCAAATTAGAACAAAAATATATAGATACCCATCAAAATAAAAATACAATTAAAAACCTACTCGTTCTCCTGTCACGTAGTCTACTCCCTGGGATAAAGACATTAGAGCAGATATGTCTAAGCTAAATTATACCCACTGATTATACCTAATATCTTCCATGAATTGATCATGATTGAGCGGTGTTGGTCTAGTGGTAGATACCCCGGCTTTCATTCTGAGAGTCGTGGGTTCGAATCCAGACCGACCGCGCACCAATGTCTTTTTCTTTAAGAAAAAGGTATGTGCGCTAATAACATCGCTCTTACGGTGAAGGAAAAACATCGTGAGGAAACCAACATGTCCTAGGACTCACCACGGTCCGAAGACATGGGATATTCAGTGTTTTCTATGTATCATATGTATGTATTTACAAAAAAAAAAGTATAATATGTAGTATATCCGTTGTCTAGTATCCATAGTACAAACAAGCCTAGTGCTTAGTTTGGGGCTAGATTGCGTTGTGTGTAACGACGTGCAATATTTATATTTATTTATTTATATTTATGCTTCTACGATTTGGTTTTATCATTTTATAATTAGAATACAAATAAAATACTCGCGGGTTCGAATCCCGCTGGGTATCTACCTAGTAAAGTTTCCAAACATGTTTTTCAAATAAAAACCGGATTTTCAGTGTGGTTTAACACTAAGAAATAATGTTTACATAGAAATACCTAATATTTGGAAAAATAGATTAGATGTAAAAAATCAATACGTTTGTCCAATAGTGGATGTTCACGGCCTAAGATGAGATCCATGAATTCATAGTAGATTAAGAGATGTGTTTTTTTTGTCCCAGGTTCAAAACTGGCCTCAGTACAGATGGTTGGAGTCAGTGGATGTGCTGAAGACGCGAAGGAATGCGTGCTGAAGAGGAATACCAACGCTACCATCAGCATTGACTTTACGCCTTGTAAGTGTCGGTGGTTTTAACCAGTGTCTTGTTATTAAGCAATAAGTTTATGTTTTAACATTTACTTATAAATAACAAACAACAGCTGCAGCTTAGGTACGTATAAATCATAGTTTATTATCGGGTTTGAAAACTATTTATGGATGGCAAAAATATAAGTAACCTACCTATACTTACCTACTTAAATTAAATTGTGAAAACAACTGAAGGTTTTAACATAGCTTTACAGACAAACGTTAAATAGTTTATGCAGCTGTTTATAAGGGTAAGTGTTCAGCTATTACTGATCGACTCGTTTACCACGTTCCAGCGTCAGCAGTGACCGAAATCGAGACCCAGGTCCACGGGATCATTATGAACCTCCCTGTGCCGTTCCCGCTCTCACAACCCGACGCCTGCAAAGACAACGGCATCACCTGCCCTTTGAAGGTAAGCCCTGAAGCGTGCAGTTACAGAGATGTGGCGGACGCCCACAGAACCGACTAGATGGCGTAACTAGTACAGATAGTACAATCCTGAATCGCACTATCAAAATTATTCCCGAGATAAGCTCGTATACACAACTCTCGACGAGGGGCCGCGACCTACATCTTCTTCTCATCTGAGCGATGTTCCCGGTTGCATCCCTCTCGGGAGCCCGGGGTCCGCTAAACCCCAAATAGATTTTTTTTAATTTGGGGTCGGCGCAGTCGGCAAGTCATCATTGACCATACCTGCTGCAATTAGATTTGGCAATGTTTTTACGGCCGGCCGCCTGCCTGACACCAACCCTCTTAGGGACAAGCAGTTTATCCGCCACCGCGCGGGGAGTACTTTTAAGGTTAGCTAATCTCCCTCAGATCCCTTAGTCGCCTTTATGACACCCACGGGATGAGATGGGGTAACCCTATTCTATGCCGGGGCTACACAGCTAGCTGGCCGCGACCTACATGCTAAACTTTAATGTTTTCATGTAGTTAGTCAGTTTTAATAGTTGCGTAGTATTACAGAATCTACTTAGTACCTAGTAGTAAGGAGTGATTAATAAGTAGCTGTTAGCATGTAACCCGAATCTGCCTAGTCTTACCTACGTAACTAACGTAGAACTTAGGTAACGAGTCATACGTCATACGTGCGAGAATAACGTAGTAGGTATACATTTAGTTCATTATCTAGTAGCTAACTGCACTCCATTAGACTTATTAATAAACGTGGAGTAAGGTCGGAGTAGTGAGAACATGTTTTGTCTTTTTCCGTGACAAGAACTTTCAAAGTTGACAGACAGAAACAAAAGGTAGTAAAATTATTCCGACCTTACTCCACGTTTATTAATAAGGCTACATGGGTTTACCCGCGTAGCTTTCGTTCCCGTAGAAATACTGGGAAAAAAATTCTTTGTGAAATCCAGGTTATAAAGTACCAGTGTACATTTTAATATGTAACTCCAAATAATTTAGGGTTTTAGTCGACTCTATATGGGCTCCCGAGAGGGAAGTAACCGGGAACATCGCTCACATGAGAAGTAGGATTTGCAGAGATTGCACCAGTACCTAATGTTAATTAATTTCGCATCTCAATTTATGACAATTAACACTGCGTCTCCGTTTTTGGTTTTATTCAGTTATCCATCAGTAAAATAATAACGAGGTGGAAGTAGTTCAAAACGCTGTCTTTCTAGGTATCGGTAGAATCTACCTACCTCAATAATATAATTTTTGAAACTTTATACATTACCTGAGATATTACAATACATAACAAATATAAGTAATTATCAAATTAATTTAATTTAAATTGACTTCAAGGTGGCATATGTGGCTGATTGAATATCTCTGATTTGAATTGTAACTTTGAATATACTACTTATATAAATTGACAAATTGTAACTAAATCTAAAATTCCAACACCACTCTTGGTACAATATAGTTGGACTTATTTATAATCTACCTACTGTAACACCTTTGTAAAACCTATATTGAGGAATAAATGAATTGAATTGAATTTCAATAGGGCCCGGTAGACTCCACCTAGAAAATATAAGGTTGGTACTTAAAAACTTACGAATTATTAAGCCAATTCTCACACTAAAATATGTTCTTGTTTTCAGGGCGGTGAGAAAGCGAGCTACAGGACCACCCTACCGGTCCTGAAATCCTACCCTCAAGTGAAAGTGGAAGTGAAATGGGAGCTCAAGAATGACGACGGCGAGGACCTGGTCTGCGTCATCATACCGGCTAGGATTAAATAAGATAATATAGATGTATATGGACGTACTCAGGACAGGGGATAATGGGCACAATATTACACAAGCATATCCCCCCATATGTTTGTGTACCTCAGAACTGCCAACCTACCTAACCTAAACAAGAGTGTAGAGCAGATGTTATTAACTAATATTTATTTACTTACTAATAAAATAACATTAAAAAATGACATAAAACTAACCCACCCCAAAGGCTTTTTTTATCTGAGATAGGCTCGCATTTCACCTCATCTCACCTGATAGAAAGCGAGGAGCGAGGTGTAACATGCTTGCCTAGAAGCATCTAGCTAGAAGCAAGCTTTCCTTTTTACCCAACTGCGGGACGACGCAAAGGGGCACTTGCGCTGTTTTCACACAAAAACTGCTCTGCTGATTAAACTACAATTATTTTAACTTATTATACCCACATTATTTGTATGTTAGACAATGGTATCTTTGAAATAGCTCAAAAATCCTGAGTACAGCCATATTGGTCTACAATAGCTGTGATCTAAGTAAGTTTCAGTATCCATTCCAAGTAGGTAGAAAATTGTTTACCAAAACCTAGGTAAAGCTTCACTATACCTACCTCAGTGTATTTTCTTTTATTTATAAATATTTTTGTACAATTTGTGTGTAACAATAAGAAGTTTTTTTTTTTCAATAAAATGAAATAAATTGCATTTGTTTCTTATTTTATTATAGTAATATACAGCATCTGCTCATACAAAAATAAATAAAAAACTTTATCAAGTAGACCTAGTGCGAGTTACGCACTCTATTATGTTTACGTAAACGAAAAACTTGTAAGAAGGTTTAGCTTCATATTACGTCCACTAGAGGCGCTTTTCAGTTTCCATACAATTTTGGGCCGGTACGGCACGGGTAAGCCTCTCGCCAAGCCGAAATTTAGAAAGCATATTCTCGTGTTCTTGCGAGTAAGGCCTCGCAGTGACATCTGCCGGCGAACTTTGCAGTTCAACTCGGCTTGTAATTTCCCATTTTACATGGAAATTATTACAATATAAGATGACACATTCCAAACTTCTAAACGTTATTTCATTCTTAGTGTTTACCACACTAGGTAAAATGCTTTATTTTAAATGCTTTAAAGCCTGCCTAGTGTGGTAAACACTAAGAAATAACGTTTAACTATTTTATTTTTTATAAAAATCAGAAATCTGTATGTAAATTTCTGAGTTGCAGCCAATAAGAATATCATAAGGCTTGCATCTTGTTGGCTGTCACTAATGGCCACTACCAATGACTATCAGTAGTAGTGGCCAGCACAAAAAAAAAACATAATAATTTTCATTAAAAAATATCACTTTTTCTTAACAGAACCTTTACACTTCCGACAAAGCTCATCACCCTTATTCTTAATAAAATGTAAATTAAAATCCTTCTTAAATATTTTTCTATACATCGACTCTTTTACGGCAGCAGAATTCTCCTTTATGCATTCATCGTAATACATATAATACACCTTCTTTATATTCAAACCAGAATCTAAAAATTGCTTCTTTCTTGAAAATTGTATGACGGGTTTCAAATCCACTGTTGCTAGAGTAAGTATGTGTTGTCTAACGCGAGCCTTTTGTTCATCAGGTAAAGAATGCGTGCTGGATTCCGATAAGCCCCTTCCATCAGGTTTCGGTAAATTCATGTCAGATTTTCCCGTATGAACCGTATATACTGGCTTCTGTGAGATTGCTAGTGTACCTAAATAGAAATTTTTGCAAACAGTGTGTTTTTCTGCTCGAACTATGAAATAGTACTTAAATGAGAACTTTCGACGACTATATTCAGAGGTTTTACTGTATTTTACATCATGTCTTTCCGTTGTGTTGAGCAGGAAATGTCTTTTTTCGTTTGTGTTTAGAGTATAAAATGCTTTGAAGATAGATTCTCTATCTGTGTCCGATATTCTATCGCTACATTTTAGTTTACAATTCTTTAAACAGTCTTTAGTGTTTTTGATCTTACGTTCGGGGACATATTTACCTCTTCGACTGATGTAGGCTTCACCTTTCTGGTGTTTTAATTTTCTAATATTACAAGCCCAGGTGTGAGGTGTGGGACTTAAATTACGAGTCCTTTTCTTTTTGTTTCTGTCTGTGACGTCTAATTTTATGAATTCTTCTGTTTTACATCTGGAAAAGTTATGAATAACGGGTTAGTTTATCAAAGAAAGAGATAAAGATTCTTTTGTTAATAATTACGAGGAAGTTACAATATTAAGTCGTTACAATATTAAATTTTGCTTACAAAAACTTATACTGGACAAATCTCAATCAATAAATGAATTGCAATTAGCATTCATATTTAATGTTTTGTAATTTGATAAATTAAGATCAAGGTAAAATAACAACATATCTCTGAAACTGGACAAGCCTTGCAACAAAATACATTTCAAAAAAATTAAAGTGTAAAAATTCATTTTGTAACTTAGTTTAGTATGATAGTAAAAAAAATACAGGGTGAGTCATTTAGGGGGTTTTAACTATAAGAGCTAGCCAAAATTGCTAAGAGGAGTTTTGTCCCCAATTTTAACAAAAAAGAAATTGGCATTTTTAGATTTTTGAATTCTATATCATAACGACTTGACCTGCATACAGGTTGAGTTGTTTAGATAGATTAGGTACTTACTCAATTGTCTTCCTCTCAATAACTTGACGTTCAGCCTCAACCTTTGCCACCAAACAATGTTCCTTAGCATATTCATACTGTCCATAGAACTGTTGGATTTCATTAACTAACATTTGCTGCTTGTACACCGGAACCGATGGCAGAATCATGTGTGAAGTGATCTGTAGCTGCTGATTCAAGTCCGTACTTTGGAGCACCTGCCCTTGCATCGGTTGTAGAGTTTGTAAATGTGTTTGTTGGCAGGACATGACAATGTTCTGAGCTATCATCTCACTTTGAATTGAAGATACAGGGATATGGATATCGGAGGTTATGGTTTGTTGGTAAGTCACCTTGCCTTGTGATGTTTGGAGCGAAGGGTGTGAAATGTGGATGATTTGGGGGTTTTTTGTCTCCGATGTTGGTGGGTAGACTTGTAATAGATGTGGTATTTGTGTGCCCTGCATTTGATTCATTGTTCTGAAATAGTATACGTAGGTAAGTAAATAGCAAGTTCTCGTAAGTAGGTATAGGGAATATGGTTAATTGGTATCTAGGTATTTACCTCGATTTTGTAAACACAATTTCATCAAAATATAGAAACAACAATATTTTTTGTTTGATTTGACATTTTAGTATTGCCAGAAGAATTGAGTGAAAAAAACATTAATATAAAGTACAAAGAAGATCGGCGTTTTTCCTTAGGGATTTTACCTGGGGGTTAGAGGTACCTTAATTTTATTTTATGTGCCATCGCAAGAAGACCTGACATGACGAGACATGGATTATTCAATTTATTTATGCGAACTAAAGCTATGGTGTAAGTAATTTCGTCCTACTCTTGATAAGTTAAAAGATATTGGATGTTGAAGTTTCACATTTGGGAGTCAAGTGTTAACACAAAACACCACAAGATGTCGTTACTTGTCTCGAATATCCACAAATCCGAATTGGTATACCAATAATATGGCAGTAAGTCAAGTCATCTTGCGGTCAATAAATCTTATTAGTTAAAATAATTATTTTCTTTATAAATACGTGGAATTCTGTAGCCATTTATTGGTTTTACAAATTCAGATCTATGGATATTCGAGACAAGTAACGACATCTGGTGAAATAAGTTCGTGTAACAAATTGATTGAAGTGTCGAATATGATATCTGTGGAACATAGCTGGTCCATTTTGAACGGTCTTCTTTTCTGCTGAGCCAAAGCAAACATTTCATAAAAAAACAATGATCAACAAACCACTAAATTCACGTAAAGAGATATGAAAATTTAAATAAAATTATTATTAGGAACAATAATTGTCTTATTTTTAAAAAATAAAAATTCTGTGAACAACACACAGCGCCATCTAGCCCCGTGGTAAGCGACTAAGCTTGTGTTACGGTGACTAGACAACGGACATAATACTTATTTTTATTCTTCTTTTGTAAATACATACATATTATACATAGAGGGACCCCCAGACCAGATACAAATATTTATTTTTAAGCATAAATACTTGCACCCGGCGGGAATCGAACCCGCAACCTTCTGCATTGCAGCCGTGCTTTCGCACGACGCGCCACTGAGGTCGTCGTCGATTATTGTAGTTTAATCAAATACTATGTTACATGTCAAAACTCAAAAGTTACAAAAACCTTGTCAACTTACTTATATGGCAACACTAAACTTAATATAACGTTCCATTTCACGCAACAAAGAATACGAATGATGTGACAGAAGAAAATAAAACTGCTAAAGGAACGTTACATTATAGTGATGTTATCTAACGGTTCTTTACGGAAAAATCTGGACCCGAGATAGCAGTATTGTTTGTGTTAAAGAGTAGGTAGGAAGTAGAACACTTTTGGTGGTACGAGATGGCGCATGGCGTCCGCCACATTAAGGGAAACTTACATTTTCAGTTACCTCTAAAATGTAATGATATCTAAAGAGGGTATTAATACGTATTAACCTCTGTAGATATCCCAATGAAGTCATTATGGATGACCACGGAATAGATAACAATAGTAGAAAGGGCATAGATGTGTCAATGTCACAATGTGTTAGCAAACATGAAGCGAGTCAGTACATCTGTACTGATGTATGGCACACGCGCCACTCCCACATGCCCCTTCCTTCTATTGTTATTTATTCCGTGGGGATGACCATGGGATGACAGACTTGTCCCAATGCGGTTTCTGTGTGAGGGTGCTGCATTTTAGACCGTCATCACGTAAGAAATAGAAGAAATTGTTCTTCTATTTCTTACGTGATGACGCTCCCTTGTAGTGAACATGTATTGAAACAAAATAAATACAGATCCCTCGTAGAGACAGTTCAATCTTTAATGGCATTTTATATTATCATACTTTTGTTAATGCTATGGTAAAATAATATCTAGGTAGGTATACTAGAGTTTAACTCATTTACGTAATTTGTGACCTTAAATTACTAATAAAATGTATTTATATTTAACATAAATTATATAATAATTTATTATTATTCTTGTTATCTTCAACAAACATCATTAACATCACTTAGAAATGCATATCTGTACATAAATAGAATATAATACATTAATTCCCGATGACGTATCAATTTTGGACCCGTTGTGTCTTGTCTTAATTCCTACCAATACCTAATTAGTATCATTTATAAGTTATATTAGGCTATTTCAGCGATTTATTATTCAAAGTTACTATCTCTTAGTACCTTTTGACTTAACAAAGTGGTAACAATAGGAATAGGCAGCAAATATATTAATTATAATTACTGGCGTTTATTGTATAAATCCATAATCTATCCCATTTTACTTTCTAAGAAATGATAAACATAGTCATATACGACAAGCATTATGGCACCTCCGGGACCCAAACGCAGAACCTTTGGTAAGAGACCTTTGTATAAAGCACGAAATCTGTAAAAAACGAGAAAACACTTTTAAAATTACATTAAATTCTATTTAAACATAGGTACCTAATTGTCTGTGACACTTTGAGGGTTGGTAAATTTAATTATGCTTAAGAACTGCAGAGTTTAGAACTGCAGGGCTCGCGCTTCTTTGAAACAAACAGTTTTCTTTTTTAATATTGACAGAGCGTTTTTTATACAGCATAACTGTTTAGTTATGTTTTTTTGCGAACGTCTGGATATTTGTTATTTAAAAAATTTGGAAAAATGGCTCTAACACTTGGTGAGCCATACCATAGTACGAAAAGAAGAGATGAATAAAATTATTAAATTAGATAAATGATTTCAAAAATGAAATTAACGCAAAATAGATGTAGTTTGACTCAATCTAGATATTATGTATGAAATACAGGGTTAGTATCGAATCGTCTAAATTTCAGGTAGTCTAACGTAGTAACTCGTCTAGTTGGTTGGTGGTCTAAAGCTGATGTCGTCATAAAAGCAGGTAGTCTAAAACTCAATTTCGTCTAACTAGGAGGTCGTCTAAACAAGGTTTTTGTCATCAATCACATGTCGCATATTATACACAATCCAATCGCGAAGTTTGACACTTCCTTAAACATGACTTGTTTAAGCTCTTTTTCAGAAAGCAGGTAAGGTCATATACTAAGACTTCTTTCTACTATGATAAAGAAAGAGGTCTGTAATCTCTAATGGTGTTTAACATACATGGGTTAGTTATCATAGACTATTCTATTAGAAGAGAATATGATGGCAGCTGTTCGATCTCTAATGCGTTCAATAAGAAAATTTGGTTACCTGTTCAGAAATTTAGCATCAGTATAATTTAGAGTTTGTGTTCAGAGTGGATTACGATCGAGGAGCAAGTACTACCACGATGATTGATGATGATGATGGTGAAAATTTGTGTACGCCAAAATTAGACTGTATTGACAATCAAAGGGTAAAACAATGTCATTTATAACCTGAAATCTGCTAATAAAAAAAGAAATAAAATAAGGTATTTAATATGAAGTACAGAAGGAATTTAAAGGATTTGGCAGATGGAATAATCCTATTGATTTTTTGAAAAAATTATCATAAATAAGAAGATAGCTTAATTTAAATTAAGTCACAGTCACTTAGCGTAAGAATTTAAATTGGTTTAGTTTTAAATATATACATACGTATTACAATACATTGTGTCTTATTTTTTTTTCTTGTTACACTGTCCTTTAAACTTATTGCAATTTATAGCAGCTGAGACAATAAACATTATTTCTTTAAGTGTTTACCACACCTAAAGAAATACTGCTTTTGCAGAAAAGCTTTTAAAAAATTTAGTACCCGGCGCGCGCGACTACTCATGGTAATACAGGTGAACCTTACAGTTCCAACTCTGCTCGTAATTCTATTATCTTTAGTACATAGAAAACGTGCCAGTAAGCGCTAACAGTCGCGGCTTCGAGTCCCGCCGGGTACCAACAATTTTCGAAAGCATTTCTTAAAAAGCAGTTTAGACAAGTTGATGTTTAAATCAATTGCAGCGGTCTAAGTGACATTTTAGACTACTTTGCAAGTTAGACGAGTTACGAGTTGCGATTTAGACGAGTTGCTACGTTAGACTACCTGTGACTTAGACGAAGTGATTTTTAGACGAGTTACGAGTTGCGATTTAGACGAGTTGCCACGTTAGACTACCAGAGATTTAGACGATTCGATACTAACCCGAATAGATACACCTAGAGGTAATGTAAGGCATTAGTATTAAGGCAACAATAGAAAAGTGTCACTAAATTATGTACTTCATTATTCATAAGATTACCTATTGTTACTGTAAATATTTTTTGAAGACTCAGGTAAGGGAGAGAGGTCGTTTGTTCGTTTGTCTGTCTCAGCGCAATCGAGTGTTCCCATTTATCTTCAAAACAGCTTGTTAAGTAATTATCTAGCAAAAGAGATAAAGGTGGGAGAGATCTAGTTTGTACTTACTCGTATTCAAGAAACTGACAAACAAAGTAATATATTATAAGTGTTAATTCAGTGCATAGCACGCTTGATTAACTTGGCAACATGCGCAGCCCAGTTAATGTAAAGATACAGACATATATTACGTATCTGTATATACGTAAAGTTTATAATTCCAATTCTATTTAAATTTTTCAATTCAATTCACATGTTTGAATTGAACAATAAAAAGCAATATAAAGTATTATTGTTAAAATATGCTATAAATGCAAAAAAAATGCTGCGGTTTTTTTTAATTTTGATGCCTATCGAAAACGATTTTGTTTTCTTTAACTCAATCTCTTTCTCTTTTATAATCTATTATTAATAATAATTTATAAAATCTCTTTTATAACAAACTTTAAATTGGTTCAATAAATAAAATTGTAAACATATAAACAAGATCTTATGAATCACCGCCGCTAGTGTATTTTTCCGTGGTTAATTCCATAGGTCAATTGAAATTTGAAGCAAGGCCTGTACGTACGTACTCTGCCATTTGTGCACAAAATAACTACATTTGCCATAGATACTGTTAAGTACACATGACATCAGAAGGAAGACAGTTATAAACAGCTACTGCGGTAACGCTGCCGCAAACTAAATGTGACCGCTGACATGCTCATTTCATTTTCACGATAAACGTTACGGCTTTTTATATTTATTCCGCGTAAAAGGAACATGGAATACGTTTGAGACATCATCTCTAGTACTATTAAAAACACCTCAATAGTATATTACGTTTTTTACTGGCTAATGGCCCTGAATTCAACACCATCCGAATGGCTAATTCATTAAATTATAGACACCTACCCTTCTTCTCTATACACCAACACAATGGCACCAGTAGTAGACGTATACTTGACTATTCCTGGAGTCGGCTGTGGACCTTGGATTCGACTCTTCGCGACATCAAATGGTATATTCACACAGGAACCTAACACTCCAGAGGTAAATCCTATAGCTACTTTACGACCAAATTCTAGTAGCGGATCCTGAAAAACAAATAAGTTTATCTTATCATCATGTCAAGAGAAAAGATTGTAAGATATATTTAACTTTTCGTCTTGTATTTGCTCGTGTTTATTCTCAATCTACGAATCGCTTATGGAAACAAAGTTAAAGACTGAAGTTAGTAAGGAATTAATTTAGAAGTTAAATAATAATGTCTATGTGTGAGTTTTCTCAATTTGCGAAAGAGTATACACGCTTGTTTTAGCCGACCATAATTTCACAATATACATGTAGGAAGCTTGCTAGTTTTGAACCACCTTACTTATAAACAGCTGCATAAACTATGTATCGTTTGTCTTTTACTGTGACATGAAGTTTCAAAGTTAACAAACAAACGTTACATAAACTTAGTTATTGTTTATAAGTAAGGGGGCAAATGTTTAAGTTAAAGCAGAACTAAATGTAGGTACGGTCAGTATCAAAATTCGATGACCACGATTAGATTTTCTAAATCACTATACATCATAACTCTAAAAGACAAGAGTTACTTTCAGATGTCTGTCCTGTTTCAACAGCCTAAAATTATGCTGTATAGCTATTTGACCTTTGATACTTTTGATACTGACTGTACTAAAATAATGGTTTAGTGTGGTAGTAACTTTAATGTAAAACTCACCTCATATTCTGGAACATAGCCTTTGACACTATGATAGAACCCGAAATAGACCATATTAAATACGCCATTCCTTGCTATCGTAGCTGTCAGACCTTTGTTGAGGCCTTTCGACCCAAGGCCGTTTTCCCTCACGATCTGTCTAGTAACAGACCATGTGCTTGGCACCTGCGTCGCTAGGGCCTTGTTAGATTGTAAAGTCACTTTGACTACTTCGAATGGGTTTACTAAAATAGCCTCTGTTATACCTGCTCCCAGACCAGCTAGAGAAAATGTCTGTAAATAAAGTTTTAAAAGTGATTAGGTTTTTTTATATAAAGTTTATAAGCACTGATAAAAACAAAAAATATATACGTTAAAATATCTTAATAATCGGATTAATGTACAATTCATGCTTGTTCACGGCGCGCGTCGGAGCGCATTTACCATTTTGTTGAAGGAAACTAAAATATGTGTTAAAAATTTCCTATTATCATGCAATTAAAGCGACTGTGGTGTTCGACTTTATAGAACCTTAAATTGCATGCAAATAAGGACCGTAACTGCTTTACATAATGTTTTAATTTCCTTCAACAGTGTTAAAATGCGCTCTGGCACGCGCCGTTAAGAGGGTGGGTACTTGGGTACTGTTACCATTTCCATACAAACGTAATACCAAAATAGAAGTATGAAAAATTTCGTTTTCTACCATAATATCGGTATTATTCAGATTAAGATTTTACTTTTACAGGGCCCCCATCATAAGGTTTTCCAAAATATTCATTCGAAATTAAATAAAACGGAGATACATTTCGTTCAATTTTCCCTCTTTATAATATTTACTTAGGATTTAACATTAAAATAAGTAATAAAAAAAAACAACGGTAATGCCGCCGGTACCACCGGTACTTTTACGCATCCGGTAAAATATTATAGCATAGCACTTCACTATAGAAAAGTGTACCTACTTCGTTAATTTGTTATGATGAACGAGTAGAGGTAATAAAATGGGTCTTTATTGGATTTTAAGTAAGTAAAACTATTAAATGATTGCCAGAACTCATTAAATAATTACGTAAGAAGTTATAGGTAGGTACTTATTTTACTTTTGTCAGACCATCATTGTTGTTCATGTAAACACAAATACAAACTATAATATGCCACCTTTCTTATCAGACTCTTACAAGTTTCTATGTAGGTAGAGATAGCTCTACAACATAAGCTAAAATGGGAAATAACTGAAATAAGTATTTTAAAATATTTTTTAATAATTATTTACCAATGGTGTCGGTGTACTGGATCCGAACATAAATAACTTTTTGTACTGTTCAAAAGTTGCAAATTTCACTGCTCTCTTTGGTGTCTCTGCAAGTATAGGCGGCAAGATTCCTTTCCAAAATGATGTCATGCCCTCATACCTGTACATTTTCTTCATACAGTCCACTACACCATTATAATAATGAGGATCTGAACTCATCACAGTACTCTTTGTTTGAATTTGAAGCCTTGTTTTCACTAAATCAAGTGGATGCATTATACAGACTTCTACAAAACCTGCGCTACCGCCTGCTCCAACCTGCATAGCAGCTTGCTTCAGTAATTTATCAATGTCAGACATTTTAAATTAGTTTTGATCACGTATATAACTTCGAAACACTTAAAATTATTTTTAAAAATTTTACATTCCTTCCCCTCCGTTCACTTTGGCACTACTAAAAAACAATGGTATTTTGACTGCGGCTGACAGCTGAAATGACATAAGAAAATTATGTTGCCAGGTAATTAAAAACCGGCAAATTGACGGTAAAAACGTAAAATGTACTTCCCTACAGCCAGAAATATGACAAGCAGATATAAATGGCAGATGCGCAAAAGTCGATTTTTCATAGAAAGCGCATGTAATAAATAATATATTATATATCTATACATATAATAAAATCGTAACTCAGCGGTGTCTGTTTTTGGAAGATATAAAAAAAATATAAATTGTATGGGTATCTATTAACGCAGTAGAACCTATTTTTCTGTTTTTCTGGTTGTCTGTTTGTCTGTTTGTCTGTTTGTCTGTTTGTGTGTGCCTTTGTGCCCGCTAATCTCAGAAACGGCTTAACCGATTTTAACCAAATTTGGTATTCAGATAGCTTTATACCCCGATTAACATATAGGCTATTTTTTATCCGGCTATTTAGTCCGGTTATCCGGATAAAGTGTTATTTCTACTTTTACCTAATTAGTTTGAATGTTGTATTGAAGAAGTATGTTGTGTACACATGATTAACCGGGTATCCGGTAGGTAATTAAAAAGCCGGATATCCGGCACGTTATTAAAATAGCCGGATATCCGGTAATTCCTAAAATACCGTATACCTATGTCTCTCCATATATTCGGATCCTTCGGACATACGGAAATTTATAATGGTTGTTTTTAACCGACTTTAAAAAAAGAGGAGCTTCTCAATTCGACCCGCATTTTGTTTGTATGGGGATATGTTCACGCCGGACTCCAGCATATGAATATTCTTTTTAGATTTGGAAAGTGAGAGTCTCGAATTGGTCCCACAAATCGTTGGTGAAGATCTGATGAGAACCTTTGGAATGATGAGCAGAATAGCATCCCACAATGCAGTAAATTACTAATTTTTGGACTTATCGAGTTCTTTATAAGCTGATTATATTGATAATCAGCTTATAAAGAACTCGATACGAATTGATGGACCACCTGAAACTACCTTCTCATCAGAAAACTCCTCAATGATTAAAGTTACGGTTACAATTTTGATATTTTTAGTGGCAGTCGAAAATGCACCTAAAAGAGAAAAAAATATAGCTGAAATCGGGCAGATTTACGGGGTAGATGCAGATTGCATGTAGTTTACAAGCACGATGGCAGCTGCGGCAAAGTGTGGATTCCGAGTCGAGGGTACCGCGTTCGACTCCCGAGTCCCGGGCACGACGTTACGTTTTACCCTCCAGATGTCCCGTAAACCCGCGTCAGCGGGCTCGGAGGTCCTTTTCGCAAGAAAAGGGCCGCGTGGATGACAACCACTGTAAAAAATCGCTTAGTCTCTGGTGGTGGCGGTGGATTCGGGGGGGGTTTATCACCGGTTTTGGGGGCCACGAGACGGTAGTGTGACCGTGCCGAGGGAGGGGGACGGAGAGGGATTGTCTTTCGGGCAGAGATGAGGCTTGGAATGGCCGCCGTTGTCGGGGTTGACGGATGTAGTCCATGAGGAATTCCCAGTGGCCTCGACACTTGTGGAGCGATGGACGCCTTTGGGGTTTAGTTGACAAACTGTTGTAGTGAGCCCAACAAACCGAGTCATTTGCCCCGAGAGTGGCCTGACGGTACACAAGGGGCATCACCCACGTAAAAAAATATTGCATTTAGTAAAGCTGGCAGACTTTAGATTATATAACAAATAAGTCGGTTGCTTTGTACAAGCTTATTATTATTATTTTATCCTTTTTTTCAAAGTCGGGTTTTAACTTTTATAGATTTTGGACACTTCTTCTTATAATAATGTGAATAAGCATGCAACAAGTTACATACCGATGTGCAAAAATCACACTTAAACAAACTCTGCCATGATTCTCTTCTGCTCAGTACTTTCCTGGTCGTTCGTTTAAGTGTAGACCTTTGCGCAGCGATGGCTAGATGTTCGAAAAACGCTGACGAAGTCGCGGGCACAGCTAGTGAGAGTCCTGGTCAGCCACAACAGACTTCCCTCCCCGCTGAACAGAAGAGAATCATGGCACAGTCTATTTAAGTGTAGATTTTGCACAGCGCATGTAATAAATAATATATTATATATATACTAATATATTTAGTATATCCGTTATCAAGTCACCGTAACACAAGCTTAGTCGCTTATCACGGGGCTAGATGGCGCTGTGTGTTGTTCACAGAATTTATTTATTTTTTATTTATTTATTTATGTAAAATGTACTGCGCGAACTTTCCCCTTCCACGACAAAACTTTTCAACTTTCGTGCCGGTCACTATACATATTTATATTTATGCAGTTACAATTGATTATTTTATAGTTGCTAGATTTACATTCTTACCCAACTACGCCACACGCACCTCGACAAGGTTTTTCCTGAAAATCAGCGCTGAGGCATTCATTTTTATGCTCCAGCAGAATGCTGAGGTCGAACCTTTTTTGGGCGCTGTGCATTATACACTTAATAAATAAGTCTAAGTATCTAGTATTAATGATGTATTGTTATGTATTTTTTTTCTTTGTTTTTTGTATAATGTGCAGTTATGTTCTCAAAATAAAATTTTATTTATTCATTCATTCATTCATTCCACAAGCAAGGCTTATTATGTAATGAGGAGGAACACTAACTTTTTATCACGGCAGAGGGCGTTAGTCGGATGATCTTGGGTTTGAATTAAGAACTGTCAAACAGGTGTTTTTGACAACTCTCGGCGCCAAATTGGCCATATCGATCTCAGACCGAAAGAAAAAAAAAACT
Source organism: Idaea biselata (assembly GCA_958496205.1). Classification (NCBI taxonomy): domain Eukaryota; kingdom Metazoa; phylum Arthropoda; class Insecta; order Lepidoptera; family Geometridae; genus Idaea; species Idaea biselata. The sequence continues at coordinate 27,803,689 of OY292401.1, forward strand.
CGGCGTTTTCATTGGTGGGGGACCATCATCAAAAAAAAAGAAAAAAAGATCATCCGACGCCAGCGCCATCGGTCGGCAGTGACTTCAGAGGGATAATTAGAAATCTGTAGAGCTAGACATATGGTCAAATTAATGAGAAATTTATTTTAATAACATTTTGGATGGGAACTTGTCTGTCTAATACTTACTAGTTGGATCACGTCCGTTATTATTATAAAGAGTTGTTGTAAAATTAGATTATTGTGAAAAAAAAACTTACAATCCTCTACATAATTCCTTACAGTCCAAACAATATCCACCTATTCACAGAGGTACAAACAGTAATAACACTTATTCCATATTTTCAAAAATGATAAATTCGATTCGAGACTGGATCTCAAATGCATAGCGCAGATAAGACTGCATGAGTGAAAATTATATTTATTTAGAAAGATATTTGCCTGATTCTAGGGTACCTAACCTACTTACGATTAGTTTTGGCGGGATAGGAAGAATATAATCTAAAAAAAAGTTGTTGTTTTTTAAGGTACATAGGTATTTAATAATGCAATTATTATAATTATATATTTTACTCTTATTTTGATCTCTGTCAAACTAAACCTTCGATGAGTATCCACCTTAGTAATTATAATTACTTAGACATTAGACTTTATTAAATAAAAATAAGTACCTATAAAAATGTATAAATTGAAAATTGCTTTATAAATCTATCTTCCTTATTCTAATTTTAAAACTGTCTTCTGAATCTGACCCCTGATCCAATCTTCAAGCGATAGCCTATATAGGTGATATCAGCTCCAAGGCCGATAACATTCATTGTTTTTAATTTAACAGGTTTGTTCTAAGACGAATAAAATAAGCAATCCTTGTAAATTCAAGGAAAAGTTGCCTAAAGCAATAGTGGAATCCGTTTATTAAGACTCCGCCTATGTTGACCAATCGCCTAATATGACGGAATTCATAGCTTTCGTTTGAATATAAAATTCTTTATCTTTATAATAAATAACAGTCGGAAATAATAATTAATAACCTTGTGTTTTGTTGCTGATTATGACCTATTTTTATTGAGTTATTCTACATTGTTCGTTTGTTTACATCAAGTGTTTGTCTTTTTAGAATTATTTCTATTCCTTAGCATAAAAAACAAATATTCATTTGCAAAAATCGCTTAGTTATTTAAAAGTTGATAGACATAGTCGTAAACGACTAGCAATATAGCACCTCCAGGCCCCAAACGTAAAATTTTTGGTACAAGACCTTTGTATAGAGCACGGAATCTGCAAAAAAGACAAAAAATAAAACTCTTATAGCAAATAAATCTCATCTTCTTCTAATCGTCATTAGAACTCATCTATGAACTCAAGGCGATTAGCGGTATTTCAGTAGTCGTTTACGAGTCATAGAGCGTCTACGACTAACTTAACTAAGTTTAGCTTAGCTCGACAGCTTTTCAAATAAGTAAGCATAGTTGACATAGGTTGCGGTAAATGCATGTAGCTATTAAAACCGGTTCTACTATGCGAAGCTAAACTAACTTAGTTTAGTCGGAGGTAGACGTTGTTACTTACCCTTCTTCCCTATACACCAGTGCAATGGTACCAATTGTAGAAGAATATTTGATAACTCCCGGAGTCGGTTGTGGACCTTGAATTCGACTTTTCGCGACATCAAATGGTATATTGATAAGGGAAGCCAAAGCACCCGATGTAAAACCTATTGCCACTTTGCGACCAAATTCCAATAGTGGATCCTAAAAAACAACAATTGGTAAAAAACGATTTAAATGTCAAATTAGAGCTTACCTAATTAAACACTATTGCATTATCTTTGTCATACCTATAGACTATAAGTATGACATAGGCTATAGTAGGTGGTAAGGCTCATTTTGAAAATGACATATTGGACCCCGGCCCAAGGCCTCTAACTTGCTATCAGAGGTAACAACCGGTACTAACTGCTTAACGTGCATGAGTATCGACAGAATGTTTTTGCTACACATTATTGTCAGTAACTTATCGAAGTAATGTCCATGCCAGCCGTTGCTTAACTTGCACGACTATATACGAAATCGGCGGGCACAACTAGGCCTCCTAAGGTCTAAGGTCATTACGCGCTACAGTAGTCGCTTGTAAAACTTTTAAAAACATATTAAAGGTTAAGTTGTCTTTTGTTACGACAGAAATTATTAAATAATACTTAATAACGTATCGTGAAGTTGTATTAGTAGCCCCGCCGCGCCGGTTATGTTTATTTACAATCCGCTTATCTCAAATGGAAATAATAATGATAAAAATGTACCTAGGTAAAGATATAATTTGAGGATTATGGAGCTCTTTAATACCTAGGATACAAAGTACAATATGCCAAAAGATTACTATTTATTTAAGTATTATATAATCTGATTGATGACTATGGCTTAGGTGCAGTGTAAACGTAGCGATATAGTGACATGTATGCGTTTTTTAGGGTTCCGTATTAATGCTATTCAATTTCTTTAACCACAGGAGCTGCGTTTCACGTAGATAAAGAAGCTGGATGTGTGGAGTGACTCGAAATGATCGCGTCAGGAACTCCTGCATCCGACGCAGCCAATCAATAATCTACTTTGCAACAGTAATCAAACCCACCTTAGATTCCGGAACAAGACCTTTGACGCTATAATAGAATCCAAAGTAGACCATATTACCCACTCCATGTCTAGCTACAGTAGCTGTTAGGCCCTTATTAAGCCCCCTGAACCCATAACCACTCTCCCTGGCGATCTGCCTAGTTACAGCCCATGTACTTGGTGCTTGCGCTGCTAATTCCTTGTTCGATTGTAAAGTCACTTTGACTACTTCGAATGGGTTTATCAAAATTCCCTCTGTTATACCCGTACAGAGACCAGCTAAAGTAAACGTCTGTAAATAAAATACAAAATGATTAAGACACACACAGCAGAGTCGTTTCCAGTCGTAGTTCGTTTCCGAGCCCTAAAAATAACTTTGTAGTAAAAGTAAAATAAAAACATTGTTTTTATTCTGTCTATCTTTGAGAATTAAAAAATATGCAAGTTTAGATAACAAATCTTGTGAATCGTAAGTAAATCATATTTATTTTAGGTACAAGTACATTATAGCAATCAGATATTATTTATTACCTCCCTATACAAAATATTATTAAATTCTTCAACAAGAGATAGGTATCTACTAATTAAATTGGTTTGAGATAGATTAAAGTGCCCAATTTACTTAGGTACCTACCTACATATTGCTCAAAATATTAACCTACTACATATTAGTTACATAATTTTCGGAGAACTTTAAGGCACATAATAAAATAATTATTGTTATCTCTTTTAAGTTTTTAAGTACATAGTTAGAGATAGCAAAATAATAAATAATAAAGATACTTAGCTAGATTATAAAGATATGGAAACTAAATAATTTGAATCTGACATTATTTTTATAATAGAGCTTGTTTCAGGTACTTTCTCCAATTAAGTTTACATATAGAAAAACTAAAATATTTACCAATGGCGTCGGTGTACTGGATCCGAACATAAAAACCTTTTTAAACTGTTCAAAAGTTGTAAACTTTATAGCAGTCATTGGTGTTATAACAAGTATAGGTGGCAATATTCCTTTCCAAAAAGATGTAATGCCCTCATTCCTAAACATTTTCACCATACAGTCCACCACACCATTGTAGTATTGAGGATCACTCTTCAAAGTACTTTTTGTTTGAAGCTGAAATCTTGTTTTTACTATATCTAGTGGTTGCATCAAACAAACTTCTACAAAACCTGCACTACCGCCTGCTGTAACATGCTTCAGCAATTTTTCAAATTCAGACATGTTGTTCCTATCACTTGTAAATGTATTATGAACACTAAATAAACTTTGATAAACTTTTTATTTTAAAATTCCTTCCGAAATTAATTTTGTATTTCGCGTTCACTTTGCCGCCTCAAAAATTAAGTAACAACTTGTCGTGTTGGGATGTTGCCAGGTACGGGAAAACCGGTAAATTACCGGATTTACCGAGCACCAACATTTTTGCCTAATATCGGATCTGTCTGGCTGTCAGGAGTAAAGCCATTTGCTTGCCCTCCTGAGGCACGAGAAAAAAGTTGAAAATGGCAACTTTGCAATAAACGTCAAAGGTCGACAGAAAGAGGAGGAAGAATGTGTGTGTTTATCGAGAAGTTCATGGATTTTTTTGTATTTCATTCATTGTATTCTTAGTAACAGTTGCTTATTTATGCAAAAAACAATAGAAATAGTTGTAAAGAAACGTTCAAAGATATATTAATTGGTGTTAAGTGTCGTGATTTTATGTTATGTAGAAAACAATTCTTGTCGTTAGAGTCTATATTCGCTTGTGGAACTCCAACCAAAATGGCAGTGTTAACATTTTGCAGTTGTGAAAAATGTTGAGTTTTTGATTGTGAAGCGGTACCGGGAAGTGTGTCGAACGCGGAAATGTGGACATAACGTGTAAAATGGGTTCACAGACTTTGGAAATACTACGCCAGGGTGTTTGGGCATCATTGACAGGCGGATGGTTTTACGACCCTCATCAGAACTTGTTTTGTAATACAGTACATCTTTACGTCTGGTTGTTCCTACTATGTTTACCATTTTCTGTGTACCTGGTGAGTTATTCTTCGTGACATAACCTATAGTACCCGTTGGGGAAACCTGGGCCATATGCTAGAAGCTATGGTAAAAGAATGAGGTCAAACCAAGATGTTGTTTTGTTGTCATGATTTGAGTCATTGTGGTCATTGCCCTGTTAACACTTTACCTTGATTTCTGTAATTACTATTTACAGTTTAGTGAAACATGTAAAAGTAATCATTCTATTATTTTATTGAGTATTCTTCTCAGAAATACACATCTGAAATTAACTATTTAGTTTTGAACTAGCAGCGTCCAGCAGTGCCACTCACATAAGTTCCAACCCAATGGAAAGATCGGGATAAAAAGTAACCTTTCTGTTCCATGTTCCTACCTATCTATAATTATATAAGTTTCATTGCAATAGGTTCAGTGGTTGCGTGAAGGAGCTACAAATATACTAACAAACTTTCACATTCATTATATTATATTAGGACAGTAGGATCATCTTTATTAAGTAGCTCTATCTACAGTGTAGGGGAAAATGACTACTACCCTCCAAACTCCCAGCAAGCATCAAACAATAAGGTTAACAAAAAACTCCTAAAAAATAATACCCTACATATAATTGCATACAATGTCCTATCGTTAAAGTCAGATGAAATACTTACAGAACTCATACTCGCTTTGGAAAACATAAACTGGAACATCATTGGGCTTAGTGAAGTGAGAGGTGGGGGCGAAAGTATAGAAGATTACGGAGATTTTATATTCTACCACAAAGGGGAAACGCCAGGTAAACGTGGCGTGGGCTTCTTGGTCAAGCAAAACATGAAGAAGTATATTGATGATTTCATAGGAATATCAGAGAGAATAGCTATTCTAAACTTAAAAATGCCATCAAATGAACAATGGTCACTGATTGTGGTATACTCACCTACAGAACTGTCTTCTGTCACAGAAATAGACGCCTTTTACTCTCTACTCACTAAAGCTATAAAAGAGAATGCACACAGTAATCTGATAGTAATGGGAGACTTTAATGCCCGCACTGGAAGTAGAAGAAATGGGGAAGATTTAATATTGGGCCCTCACTGCTCAGGCTCTCCACTTCAATTAACGTTTTACTAGTTGTTAGTATAACAGGAGTATGATCCGAAGGGCCATCGAGACAAGTTTCGGTTTTAAAATAGTGTCTGCTCATGCCTTTGACTATAAAAAAGTCCAGGTCTGGCTTTTTTTTCCTGTCAGTTGGCCAATGGGTGGGTTCAGATGTGGTCAGAGTCGTCAAGTTATTTTCGTCAACGCTTAGTTTCAGCTGTCTTCCGTGTGTCGTTGTCAGTCTTGACCCCCAGCTTGTATGTTTTGCATTCCAGTCTCCACCGGCAATGAATCGCGGTCCCAAAATGCGAAAAAAGCTATTGAATACTGTGTTTGTGACAGTATGTCTCGGGGGGCAGTACACGGCTGCTATGATCAAGGATCCACTATTATCCTCAACTGACACTACGGTTCCCTGTATGTGCTCCATTTTGTAAGGTGGTAGTACGTGGTATCTTATATTGTTGCGTATTATTAATGCTGCCCCAGCGTGTGCGGTGCCATCAGGATAATTCGTCAGGTATACCTCCCAACCCGGTATTTTTAGGGAACTTCTGTCTGTGCAGTGCGACTCGGATATAAGCATTATGTCTAATTTGTATTCTGCTAGCATTACTTGAACAATGTCCTTGTTAGTGGTTAGTCCATTTATGTTCCAGGACATTATCTGGAGGGAAGCCATCATTTTGATAATTTTCCCACTAGAGTTGTCAAGAGACCCATTAGGATACTCATTTGTTGTAAGATTATGTCAAATTTTTTGGATTGTTCTAGAAGAATGCTTTCTAGTGTTTTGTTAGGATTTATGTCATTTGTATTTATAGAGTTGGTGGGGGCTACGTTATGCTGGACTGCCGCTGCATATGTTTTATTTTGTTCGAGTCCTGGCGTGTGTTTGGATAGATTCTTCACATCTGACAGGCCATGGGTTCGCTGGGAGTATCTTTCTGGGCGCGGTTCGGTTTTAGCTGTTTTTTTGGCGGCAATTTCTCGATAAACTTGGCACCCTTTATAGTTGGCCGGATGTGCGCCATTACATAGTACACATTGGGCTGGTGTATTTCTATCTTGCTTAGGACAATCAGATGTTTTATGGGGTTCTGTGCACTTAACGCAACGGTAGGGTCGCATACAATAGTTTTTAGAGTGCCCATATTGTTGGCATCTCTGACATTGTACCACACTCTTCCGTCGTCTAGGGTCTTCTATGATCACAATTTGATTATGGATATATTTAAGCTCCTTTGCCAGTTTGTTTTGTGGACTGGCTAGTAGGTTTACAAAGAAGGTGGATGTAGGTTTTTTATCTGGACCATATTTGGCGTTAATTATTTCACCATACACTGTATTTCCCGTTTTCTCTATTTCTTCTTTTATTATTTCGTGTGGTGTCGATGGGTGGAGATTCCTTATAACGATTCTGTAGTGCCGATCCTGCTTTATGTTGAACGTGTGTCCAATTAAGCCGTTATCACGCACTACAGTAATTAGTTTTTTATACACCTCAACATTCTCACAACTTATTCTGAGTTGGTTTCGATTAACATTCTTAATTGAAAATTGCCCTCTCTCTGTGACTGTCTTCAGTAACTCCGTTAGTTTATTGAGGTCCTCGACTCCGTATAGGATTATCGGGGGAGGTTTATTTTGTTTAACGGTCTTTGCAGCATTAGGTATTTCGTCAGTCAGGTCGATCGGTAGTCCATGGTACCTATTATTCGTTTCTAGTTTGTCAGGTGTAGGTGAAACGTCAGGTGATGGGGTAGCTAGTTTTCTTTTTTTAGGTTGATTGGGTACTCTTTGCCATGCGGGTGGGTTTCTGGATTGTTTACCTGTTTCTGTCTCATCCATGGTGGTTTTACTGTCATTATCATTTTGTGTTATTGGTGGGCTCTTTGATTGAGGTTTGCTTCCCATAGAATGGCTTCTTTGCCGTGTGTTGAAGAGGCTTGGATGGAAGGCCTGTTGCACAAGTGTTTTTTTGTTTCTGCTTTCTTGCTTGGAGTCATTCGGGTAAATAGGGGGCCGACTGCCCTCTCCCGTCGTGCCGTCGAACGAAGTGCGCGAAATTTTGCTCCCCCCAGAATACGAGGAGCTGCCTGAGCTATGCTCAGGGAGGGATTCTCCAGACTCCTGGGGTAGTTTGTTTTCAAATTCCGCATCCATGGTTTTTTTTTTATTGTTTGTTTGTTGCTCATATCGGGAGCGATGACCTGTGGTTGTGAGGAAGCTGTCGCCTACCTTGAGGCGCGAGCGCCGCCGTTGACCCTCCAGGGGTTCATCCGCCGCCAACTCTTCTGTGTATCCCAGCCTAGATACACAGTACTGCCCTCGGCCTCTGCTCCGAATAATTCGGAGAAGCCCGGGGCAGAGGTTTGGTTACGAAGTGTCCTTCTCCGGCCTTGTGGTCCGCGGGAGGTATTTTATTTTCCTCCTACCCTATGAAGATTTGACGCTTCATCGAGCATTCCCCTATCCGCCACCTGGGGACGCGTCCTCTAGGGAATCAGGCTACCCCGAGAACGAAAAGCAGAGGTAACATATCTATAAAGAGCAAACTTCTCAATACCTGCATTTTTCCCGTTCTCACCCTCGGTTGCCAAACTTGGGCCCTTACGAAAGCTCAACCAAAAAAACTGCTGACATGTCAAAATGCAATGGAAAGAAGTATGACGGGGAAGAAGCTCTCTGACAAAATACGAACAGAAATAATAAGAAAGTGTACAAAAACTAAAGAAGTAACATTAACAATAAGAAAACTGAAATGGAGATGGGCAGGTCATACAATCAGAGGGAAAGACAAGTGGTCCAAAACATTAAAGACCTGGTATCCAAGAAACCTAACTAGAAAAAGAGGGAGACCTTGTAGAAGATGGGTAGATGATATTAAAGACCTGGTCGGAGTTACCTGGACCAGGAAAGCAAGAGAAAGAGAGACTTGGAAAGGATTGGAGGAGGCCTTTGTCAATGGACAAACGGACAAGAAAACAGAAAAAGAAAAAAATCAACAATCCAAAAAAATACATACTTAATATAAGATCAAAAATAAGTAGAAATTGAAAAGTGAATGTAATATAAAAATGTTGTCCGAATAAAAAAGGCTATTATATTATATTATTATATCTACAGTGTGGACAAGTATGGTCAATGAAACTACATATTTGGGGCTTAACCCGGGTGCCGAAGAGGGATGCAACCGGGAACATTGCTTGGATGAGAAGGAGAATCTTTGCTGCAATTGTCTAAATCTGGATTAACACGTAGGCTACTTTTATCCTGATATTCCTGGGGCCTTAACTTACATGGTTGAAACTGCAGGGCGTAGCTTGTATAGGATAATTTTTTTTGTTAAGATATCAGTCAGACAAATCAAAACAATTACAAAAAAAAAAAGGAGTATTATGGTCTAGAAGTTTCTCCAACCTATACTAATATTATAAAGCTGAAGAGTTTGTTTATTTGAACATGCTAATCTTAGGAACCGCTGGTCCAATTTGAAAAATTCTTTCAGTGTTGGATAGTCCATTTATTGAGGAAGGCTCCTATATTATATATTTTTTTAAAAATTAAGCAGACGAAGTCGCGGGCACTGCTAGTATAGGATAATTTGATTTGTGTAACATAGCCAAATATATAAAATACCTAATAGTTTTATCTCAGTATGTATTAAGATATCAGTCAATTAGTCAAATCAAGTGCATATAGGGTTACCAGATCTCCGGATTTGTCCTGAGATCTCAGGATTTTAGGGCATTTCTCAGGATTGCGGGCGGATTTCGCAAATCTCTTAAAATCTTAGGATTTTTAGAAATTTTAACAAAACAGTTGGTATTTTGTTGAAATTTCTAAAAATCCTGAGATTAATTAAAGATTTTTTTAGTAAAAAGTAAACAAACTAAATATAATCATTCATTATTTATCTAATTAGAAACCTACTACTGGTGCATTTTTTCTTGAATTCAATCAGCATTTCTTTACGACTGTATTTTATAGTACTTCAATAAATAGTGCTGCTAAGAGATACCTACTTAATCAGTTTTACCATACCTAATATTTAGTAACTTATCCTTTGGTAATAATTGTTCTAAATAATAAATAAATCTTCTAATAATCATTCTTTGGTAATAATTGCATAAAATTAACACCTATTTATAACGCTGCCAACCCCCCCCCCCCCCCTCCATTACGAGTATTAAAATTGTAAATAAATATGGAAAAAAAAAACTAAGTGTGAAAATCTCAGGATTTTTTGGTGGAAATCAGGACTTTTCTCAGGACTTTTGTTTTTTTCATCTGGTAACCCTATGTATAATCAAATCACATACTTTCATAGTTGATAGGATATCTAGTATTCAAATTAGTAGGCATGTTAACTAACCTCACGACTCATACACTCACGAATTCACGATTCTGATAACAAACACGAAACACAAAAAGAAGCATTTTTCAAGAACAAAAAATGCTTCTTGATGGGGTGTCTGGATAGTGATTATGTCACTCACTAGATTTTTGTACTTCCTTGGATTTTCTAATAAATATATTTTTCTAAATATGAAAATATAATCTTGGTTGATTTTAATTTGACAATATGTGTTCAATCAAACCAAAATCCAACTAAAATTATAAAGCTGAAAGTTTGTGAGTATATAATATGTATGTGTGTACACACACACACACATACATACATACTGACAAACTTTCACCTTGTGTGTTTATTAATCAATCACACAAAAACTGTTGAACCAATTACAATGAAAATCGGGCTACTTTTTATCCCGATATTACCGCGGGATCGGGACTTACGCGGGTGAAACTGCGGGGCTCAGCTAGTGAATCATAAGTTATTTTTTTAGAGCCTAAAGATTAACCAATAAATGTTTTCTCCAGTACTTTCCACCGGCAAGTCTCGGGTGGATAATCTACTGTGCACTAGTAGCGTTGCTGTTCACCTGCCTCAAACTGCTGAACCACGGGCTCCATCATATGTACGACACGACTGAGTGCATTGTGATTCAGCCCTCCACTGATCCTAATGGGTCTAATGATAACGCTGTGTAAGTATCTCCAACACAATATTATAAATCTAATCTTATATATAAAATTTCCATGTCACAGTGTTAGTTACCGTACTCCTCCGAAACGGCTTGACCGATTTTTATGAAATTTTGTATACGTATTCAGTAGGTCTGAGAATCGGCTATTATCTATAATTTATAAGGCAAAACAACGTTTGCCGGGTCAGCTAGTAGTTTATATTTTTTAATAACTTAGCTAGAACATTGGAAGATGGCACCTTTCTCAACTACTCCTGGTTATAATATAGTGTCATTCCAGCAGCTCGATTCTTGTAAATAATTGACATAGGTACCAGTTCGATGACAGAGACAGTGCAGAATGATGAATTACAAAGAAAACTCAAAATATACTCTCATTGTATTCAAATGGTAGTTGAGAGTATATTATGAGTTTTCTTTGTAATTATGTTGTGTCTGCGCTGCGTATGCACTGCGTCTATCACCGGTCTACCTACACTGTCTCTGTCAACGAACTTTTATGTAATTATTTACGAGAATCGAGCCACTGATCAACAACTTAAAAAAGCTATTGCAGTAGTAGCTTTTCTAAGTTGTCGATTTTCTTATGCAGTATGCCTCGGGTATAGCTTTCACACCATAAGCTTAGAACATAGAATAAGACTACCCCATCGCTTCCCGTTGTTGTGGTAAAAGGCGACTTAGTCGCCTTCTTAACTGGGGGCGACAAGCGAACACGCGGTAGCGGGTAAACTGATTGGTACTAAGGACCAAGAGTAAAAACATTAGCAAAATCTATTTTCAGTAGGTGTTGACATTGCCAATGACGACCTACGTACTTTGCCGACCCTAAATCATTTGAGGTTCTAGAAGGATTTGGGCCGCTGAGAGAAATGCAACTGGGAACATTGCTCAAATGAGAGATAGCTTTTGCACCATGTCAGTGATCGATTAAGTCTGTACGCTAGTAAAACCATATCGACCTACACTTACCTTGTGGATGTGTAAACAACAAACTCCAATTGATGGATCTGATGGATATTTTTACATTATATCTAGATGAAATTTTAATGGTGATTCATACTGAAACTAGAAATAGTTTCATAACAAAAACATGTTGAATTTGATTTATACTTTGTTTGTTTATATTCAGAGTGGAAGAAGGTGTAGAAATGCAGATGCTACGTCTCGGTCAGGCTGCGCCTGGCAGCGACAATGAATCCATCACTTCACTTGAGTACCACAAACCTAATAACAGCACTATAGGTAAGTCTCGCTATTAACAATTTTGATGAATGATGGCTCTGACAAACTTTAAAATAATCATTCATCAATATTGTTTCAGATTTAAAAGTGGATGTTCATCGTAAAAATAGTTCAGAATCAAGTATAGAAGATAGCGCAATGTCCGCGAAACAAACTGAAGCCGTCGCTACGACGAAATCAGATTTATGCGTGGCCCAGGCTGCTGAGCTACCGGGCCCATCGAAAACCCGTCCAAACACTAGGAGCCGGTCGCGATCCGGCCACCGAAGGGAGAGGATCTCGAAAAGACGAACTCATGGGACAAGAATTGATGATCTCATTGTAGAAGCTGCTAGAACGAATAGAGGCGAAAGTAACCTCCCCATCCATATGTTAGTTGACGAAGGCCCGTTTGCCAAAGTCAGTCGAAGGTACCATGAGTGTCCACACAGACGCGGTTCCAGCAACAGAGACTTTTTCAAAGAGTGGCTGTACCTCGACGGAAACGAAGCCGCTGGTGAACCTTACCAGTCGAAATTCGCCCGCCAACTCAGTTCAGACTCACGGGATAATTCCGAACCTAGTGTAGGACCTTCCTCGCCAAAGAAGAGGCTAGCACATAGACGTAGATACACGAATTACCCTGACGAAAGCTGTACAAAGTCTGCGACTGCTTTGGCCACAGGTCAGTCGTCAAATATTAGGAGGAATTCCAACTCAACAATGTCGACGATACAGTTGCCTCTATTAAACTCTACGGCGCAACTCGTGTCTCATATGAGAAGGCATTCTAACAACGCCGATACTGGTTTCTTTGCCAGCGTTGAACTTGGCGAGTATATGATGGTCAAAGCTGAAGCGCCTGTTGGTGACGTCGAGAAAAACAAAGGAAAAAGCCCAGGAGTCAGACGCATTAAAAGCGCAGCACTCGAGATCGGATGTCCACCACCGAGTGTTTCCAACTTATGTCCTCATCCAAACAGTGCTGAGACCATAGGCGGTCAAGTGCTGAAGAATCCAAAGAGCGCGGTTATACCTCCCCCTAGCAAAAGCCTAACTCGAGGTCCACATTTGAACTTGTATCCTAAAAATGAATCTGGTGAAGGTTGCAGTTATCCGTACCTAACTTACGGGTCGGAGATAGTGTATCCTATAGCTGAAATATCTGATGAAATGCAAACATCTCAGAAGGAAACCGATTTAGACTCGAGCGGGGAAAGTTACAGTGATTATGATGACGAGAAACAGTTCCGAGGCTTCGACTGGGATGCGGAACAGTCGCCAGCTATCCGCTCCAGTGATTCCGATTACGAAAATAACGGGTCTAGATCACCACTTCTCGACAGACCGGCTGAGATACGCATCATCCGTTCCAAAAATCAAGACTGCAAACCTCACTGTTGCGAACGACGTCCAAACGTCAGACACGCACCAGATTGTCCTCACGATAAAAGTAAAGCCGTAAGACTGAAAAAGATTTCAAAAAATGAAATGCAATATGACGCTAAAAACCCGGAAAGGCATTCTGCCTCTTGCGAATGTAAAACTACTGCTAACACGTTAGCAGCAGATTACTTGGATAAAGCGAGTGCAAGTTCTAAAGATTTGCTTATAGAAAAATCTAGTTTAGAATCGAATGCAGAGCAAAACGACAAAGAACCCGAAGTAAAGAAAGTTATAGGAAAAAAACTTTGGGACCACGAAATATCAAATTCTAGTAGCAGTAGTAGTAGCGATACAAATATTGATAAACCACCTGAAGAAGAACCCAAGGTAGAAAATATTAAAGAAGAAATTGTTAAAATCAATATGGAAGATGAAATCGATTGTAAACCAGTATACGATAGCAAAAATGCCGATGTGAGAAGTGTCTACAGTCTCGATTGGCTTTTTGAAGAAGAACAAAAATCTTCTTCTAGTAAAGAAGACGAAGCCTGCGCTACATCAGAAGAAATGTGTCAGAAACTTGCCAGCACTTTAGAAGAAACGTCTTCCAATGTTCCAAAAAACTTAGGAGCCATACCAAAGCAAATAAAAAACTTAGCGCGTTCGCGAGCTTCATCCCAGAAGGAGAACAAGAAGAGAGATTCTAGAAAGGAGAAGGATGAAAATCAAAACGAGGATCGCATTCTAATGGATGCGGTTGAAGCTCAGGCGGCTTTGGTACAAGGCTTAGAATGTTTATTCGCCGCGACGAACGCGAACACGGTAGTCATGCCGCCTCCCAACCGTAGCGACGACCGATCGCGCAGCCAACGACAGAGTTTAAGAGAAAGGGAGAACTCACACAAGACCAGAAAACGATCTATCGAAGAGGTAGCACAGACATCCACTAATACATTGCTTCCCACGTCTATGCCATTGCTGGCAGCATTTTTAAACTCCAGAGACTTTGGTCCTTGCTGTGGTCCATCTTACGTAGCCAATGATGGTGGATCTCCTGAAACACCACAAGTAACTGAAGAGGCACCCAGAATGAGACCTCTTATGGATAGAAATCACAGGAACAGGGTAAGGAAGATCAAACGATCTACTCGTCAACGTAACAATCCGAATCAAAATAACTCTGAAAAGAAAGATAAACTTCCTCCTAACGATAACCCTAACAACTCTGCACACGTGCATTTTGCAACGTCATTTGAAGATACGACAGACGGAGCTATTCATTGCTTCATGGATGAGTACGGTAATTGGATGTCATACACATTCGACAAGAATAATACTGGCCGTTCTCAAGTGCAGTCGATACAATTGCCAGAAAAAGAAGACGGTAAACGATTAAACAGGGTAAAGCCTATTGATAATGGCGACAATTCTCAAGAAACCGCAGGCGAAGGCAGTTGCCTTTCCTTAGAATCCGAAGTAGGTAACAGTGAAAGTATAGCTAAAACTAACCGTGGTGACAGCATCGATCAAAGTTCATCAAATCAAGGAAGCAATAATCCACTGTTGGCGAGTAATAACAACGTATCCACTGTAGTTCCTATCACAACTAACAATAACTCTAATAAACGTTTTTACGTGTTTGATGGTGGGACAGGAATCCACACGGATCAACCGCGTTCCCCTGTAGCGTATGTGACTGATAGTTTACTAGAGCAAATAGAGGCTGAACGACAGTCCCGAATGGGGCTTCCCAGTATGCACATTAACTTCCTGATGAACCAACAAAGGGCTCAGCAACAGGCGCAACAACAAGCTGAAACTGCTTCAGCTAATTTACCGAGCTTAATGCCTTCGATAGGAGAAGAAAGTGTCGAGATAAACATTAGGAGTACGTTCTCAAAACTTATGGATAAAATTGAGAAAGCAAACCAACCGAAACCGAAGAGTTACTACAAGTGGAAACTCATGAAATGCTTAGAAGTCAAAGTAACCATGGACAGGTTGAAACTCATGGCTCTGTTCGATAGAAATCTGACTTTCGCAGAAACGTTTATAACAATTTGGTTGGCGATAATGGTTGCCGTGCTTGGTTCCATGGTTTTAAACCTTGGTTTTTACAGGGATATTTACGCTTTCTGGTTCTGTTTTATTATGGCGGGAAGCCAGTACTCTTTGCTAAAAAGTGTCCAGCCAGATTCAGCGTCACCAGTTCACGGCTTTAACAAAATGGTTGTATTCTCTAGACCTGTTTATTTCTGCTTATGCACAGCAATATTATGCCTTGTGCATAGTTTTTTAGACCAAAACAATGGCACCGATGAGCATTCTAGAAGCAAAAGAAGCGTCGAAGATTTAAAGCCTTTAACGATTTATGGTATTCAAATGAACGAACGTGACTTTCTATACGTCATCCAGGAGATATTGACCAAGTTTCTACTGTTCTTCCCTCTGGCGTTCAGTTTGGGATTATTTCCTCAAGTGAATACATTTATGATGTATTTATTGGAGCAAATTGACATGCACGTGTTTGGTGGAAACGCAACCAGCAGTTTAAGCGCTGCTGTCTACTGCGTAGTAAGATCTTTAGCAGCCATTGGGACTTTATACGGTTTTGCCTACAGCGGCTTAGTTGAAGGCAAGAAATCTCAGCATCAGAAACACAATATACTGTTTTCAATATTCTGCGGTCTCTTAGTGCCTATCGCTTACCATTTAAGCCGCAGCGCTAGTGACTATACTCTAATTTTTAATTTAATAAAGAAACATCTACTTCCTCCTGAGTTATACGCGATGCACTCCCCTGAATGCGCACCTGACCCAGAGAAGGATCCAAACACTTTAACAGACGACAAGAAACAGTATTCTGAAAGTAATATTTCCAAGCAGAATTCCATAGGATCTTCCGCTTCGAAAATAAACTTCAGTTCTGAGACTAACATTGCAAGGTCGCAAAAACGATCGCAGACATCTAGCGTTAGCTCTTTGAAAATGGATCCAAGAGGGGGCGATACTATGAACTCGACGAATTCCCTGAAAACTGAAATAAATGAGAATGAAGACAAGAGTCAAACCAATACATCGAACAAGCAAGACACGACGGATATCCCAGACGATGACATGGAAGATCCTTTGCCGAGGAAGCTTCAGGAGACAGTGAATGCGCGGTTGAAGAATGACGTCATCGTCTGCACTTTCCTGGCGCTTTTTGTGTTCGGACTCCATTGTACTACTGTGTTTACCACTTTGAGACCTCAATTGAATACGGTGAGTTGAAATCTATTCGTATAAAATTCTGACTGACTGAATTATATACAAATGCACAACACCGTTGGTCCCTAGAGACATGACACTTGAGGGGTAACACACCCTCTAAATTGTGATGTCCACATGTAAATGCCTGGGCAGATCAGAATGCTTAGCACTAGATATTTCAATATTACAATAAATCATGGTCATGGAACATGGTAGAGTCTGCTTGGCCATACAACTTCAGTACGTTCACACGTAGCCACGTTTTGCCGTATTCGAATGTCAACTTCAGCAAGATTCGTTTTTTTTTGCCGTGTCTTAAAACCAAAGCATGTGTGAACTCATTCATTAAAATACTGTTGCCAATAAAGCGAATCCTTTAGTGGCAACAGTATTGAAACACTCGACGCCGTGTGGAACGTACCGTTAGGCCTCATCTAAGGGGATCGTAAAACCGCACTCCTCGAGTATTATGCAATATGAAACCTTCAACAACTTTTCATTAGGTGTGACAAATACCCATAAGACTGGTCCGTCCGTTGCAGGTGCTATGGCTGATAGCGGGCTGCCTGGGCTGGGCGCTGCACTATATCCTGCCGCAGCTGCGCAAGCAGCAGCCGTGGCTGTGCGTGGCGGGCCCGCTGCTGCGGCCGCACGAACACGCGCAGTTCGAAGTCACGGAGCCAGCTAAACTCATGTGTTTTGAGAAGGTATGTCTTTTACTCTGGCTATTTTTTACAGATCCCTGACGGTTTAACGGACCCCTATCTGCATGCCCAAAGTGGTCATAGTTGGAGACGCTAAAACATATTAAATAGGTTTTAGTGTTCGGGGCCCCGTGTGTCTATTATTTCAGTGGACCCCTTCTGCACATCCAAATGTTGGTTGGGGACGTTATAACATAAGCATAGTTAAGTCGTCTGGGGTCCAAGGTTATCCTAGCCAAGAACCGAACCTTGTCTTTTTGCAAAAAAATAAACCCCTGAAGGCCCGTTTAAATGGTTCACCCTGTATATGTAGATCAGTTGTTTTCAGGGTTGTGTGTTCATTCTTCAGGATTCCAGAATCCTCCAGATTCTTTCTCCAGGATTTATAGGTCTATATACTTGTTAAGGAGCGCTCACTTCCAAGCATACATATCGATGTATGCTGGGAAGTGAGCAGCCATTACAGCTCTGTTACCACACTGGAGATGTGGTGGTGGCTATTCTACCGGCCTCAGCGAGGTTGTCGTCAGCTCCTTTCTGAGGTGCGAGTGGTGAGCGACTTTATTGCTCCGGTACCTGTCTAGACAACAGGTAGTGTCATTTGGACACGAGGTAGCTCTCCGTTTTAGAAAACCGAACTCCACATAAGGTAGGGCTTTAGTCCCTCGGTCCTTAAACGACTATTATTATGATTGTTCCCAGATCTACGTATACCTATGTTTCCTGGAGCGCAACGTGCTGTACCCCGGCGTGGTGATCGCCGCCACGACGCAAGACGCGCCCGCCATCGCCGCCAAGTACGGGGACGCGGTCGGTGCGCTGATCATATGTGTCGCCGCCTTGAAGTGTGAGTTACGTGGTTGGACTAAATTTACGTGTAACGTAACAGACATATGTACTAACATACTGTACAACACACTAACATAACAGACAGACTAACATAATACACAACGTACTAACGTAACAGACAGACTGACATAATACACAACATGCTAACGTAACAGACAGACTAACATAATACACAACATACTAACATAACAGACAGACTAACATAATACACAACATGCTGACGTAACAGACAGACTAACATAATACACAACAGAAACGACACACTAACATAATGGAAATACGTTTCCGCGGACCCTTCCCGAACGTAACCTACCCGCCCGGGAACCGATAGGGTTTCCGACAGTTAGTTGATGACACTTTAACCGGGTTAGATCAATCGCTTAGCGTGGCTTTTTAAAGTATTCCGTAGCATGATCACAAAACAATCACGATTGTTGTATGGGAGCCCCAACTTAAATAATTATTTTATTCTCTTTTTAGTATTTGTTCTGATAGCGGCAACAAAAATACACTGTAAAAATGTCAACTGTCTAGCTATCACGGTTCTTGAGATACAGCCCATAAAGTCTGGTCACAGACAGAACGACAGTGAAGTCTCAGTAAAAGAGTCTTGATTTTACCCTTTGGATAGGTACGGAACCCTAAAAATAAGCTTGATTTCCCAATTCCCCAGGTCTCCGGCACGCGTACTCGGACCCTGACTCCCAATACCTGATCCTGGTGTTTGCCGTCCTGCTCTTCCAGCTGGATCTGAGCAGTCAGAAGATATCGGAGACTTTCCTCGTCGACTACTTCATTACAGCCATCATATTTAGTAAAGTCTACGAGTTCTTGTTGAAGGTAAGACATTCAATACAAAGAAGATATCGGAGACTTTCCTCGTCGAGTACTTCATTACAGCCATTCATTTAGTAAAGTTCCCGGATTATTCCCGATCCCGCGGGACTTTTCAAAAACCCTTTTGTGTCGGTTGCCTCCATCATATAAATAACATACTCTCCAAAGCTCTTCAGCTCTCCGAGCAGCTTCAATCAGTCAGTCACTCAGGACAAGGTATTTTATAGATTTCAGCCTCTAGAATACTGTAGATTATAGATAAAGTAGTGCTAGATACCACCAATTAAAAACGTCACCATCCTTTACCGAAGAAAATAGTCCTAAATGTTTTAGCTCCTCGGTCGTTTTGGCATGTGCTGTAACTTTAGGGGCTTATGAACATATACAGGTTACATAGGTAACCCTTGAGATATATAGATTATTGGTTACTTTAATAGCATTTTTCCAAAAATGAATATCCTACTGTGTTATTTGTCCACAGGTACAATTCGTAGTGACGTACATAGCTCCGTGGCAGATCACGTGGGGCTCCGCGTTCCACGCGTTCGCACAGCCCTTCTCCGTGCCACACTCGGGCATGTTGTTCCTGCAGGCTGCGCTCTCTGCGCTGCTGTCTAGCCCTCTCACTCCGGCATTAGGTAACTCTCTGCCCTTTGTCTAGCCCTCTCACTCAAGCATTAGGTAACATGTAGTGACGGATATACCTTCAACCAAAAAAACGTTCGAATGTCCAAAAGTCGTACTACAACAAAAAGTACGAAATCCTTGGTGCAATTCGATTCCAAGTTTGGAAGAACGAGATATTGTGTGAGGGTACACAAGGATCTGCCACTGGGCAGGTGGTTTTGCCCGGTAGACCTTGGCTCAATGATGTGTCATCGGCAGTTGAATATGAAGTTATCTCAGAAAAAAGTTGTATGTGCGATTCAGGACTTCATACCAGTAACGCCATCTAGTAGTTTCGATTTCAGTGTTACCATTGCTTGTTTTGATTCCAGGTAGTGCAATATTCATGACGTCATACGTCCGGCCAGTCAAGTTCTGGGAACGCGACTACAACACGAAGCGAGTGGACCAGAGTAACACGAGACTTTCTTCACAGTTGGAGAGGAATTTGGGGGCTGGTGAGATATTACTTTCTTACTTCCTACTTAGTTCTGGTTTTCCTGTAGCAGTGTGGCTCACCTAGTGTGTTTAGGTCGCCTCAAGGCTTTTAACTTGACCTAACAATAATGCAGAACGCCGTTGATTGTTATTGGAAAACTCATCCCATATATTTTTCCCTTTATCTCAGATGACAACAACCAATCGCCCTAAGACTTTAGACTAGTTCACAAGTTTAAAAACGTGTTAAATAGAAGTAAAGCTCCTAAAAATATGTGCGATAGCTCATTCGATTCGGAATGACGTCTAGAAAAATGTTTTTTTAAGCATATATTAGCACATAAAAAAATGCGATTGTTATGAACAAAATAAGATTTAAAAAAAAAAGGTATTTAGTTTTTCGTTAATAATTTCTAAAATAATGATATTTAAGGAATTTTGAAAAAGATCCTGAAAGAGGAGGATATTTCCATTAGTAATGTCCTAACTCCCGGAACTCTATCTCTATTATTTATATTAAAAAAAAACCGTTGAAAATAGGTCTCCGCGTGGTCGTTACGGCATTGGCAAAAATCGGTATATTATCTCAAATATTTTTTTTATAGTATTAAATAACAATTTAAAAATTTGAATAAATTATGGTATAATCTAGACACTTGAACGAAAAAAACCTTGGTGAAAAAAAATGTTTACGTCGATTTTTCAAAAAGTTAGACCATTGTTAATTAACAAATTTTTCTCCAATCTCTGTTTTTATAAATTACGGCATAAAAGTTTAAATAATTGGCCTATAAATTTTTCACTTCGTGGAGCTCTTCTCACTGAGATACTTTATAAAGTAATTAAAAAAAAATTTGTTACAGTTTATTATTTTGTTAAATATAATATTTTTAAATTAACAACAAATTAAATTTCTAAAAATTTTTTTTTTTTGTATTATCTTATTATTGCTGTTTTTGCAATTTTTGCAAATTTTTAAAACATTATTTAGAAATTTCATTTGTTGTTAATTTAAAAATATTATATTTTACAAAATAATAAACTTTAATAAAAAAAATTCATTACTTTATAAAGTACCTTAGTGAGAAGAGCTCCACGAAATTAAAAATTTATAGGCCAATTATTTAAACTTTTATGCCGTAATTTATAAAAACAGAGATTGGAGAAAAATTTGTTAATTAACAATGGTCTAACTTTTTGAAAAATCGACGTAAACATTTTTTTTCACCAAGCTTTTTTTCGTTCAAGTGTCTAGATTACACCATAATTTATTCAAATGTTTAAATTGTTATTTAATACTATAAAAAAAATATTTGACATAATATACCGATTTTTGCCTATGCCGTAACGACCTCGCGGAGACCTATTTTCAACGGTTTTTTTAAATATAAATAATAGAGATAGAGTTCGGAGAGTTAAGACATTACTAATGGAAATATTTTCTTCTTTCAGGATCTTTTTTCAAAATTCCTTAAATATCATTATTTTAGAAATTATTAACGAAAAACTAAATACCTTTTTTTAAAATCTTATTTTGTTAATAACAATCGCATTTTTTTATGTGCTAATATATGCTTAAAAAACATTTTTCTAGACGTCATTCCGAATCGAATGAGCTATCGCACATATGTTTAGGAGCTTTACTTCTATTTAACACGTTTTTAAACTTGTGAACTAGTCTACTTCTCTCGACCTAACAACAGTGATGCAGAAGGCCGCTGATTTTTGTTAGAAAACTTACTTATCCTATGTTTTTCTCTTTATCCCAGATGACAATAACCTGAACTCAATATTCTATGAGCACCTGACACGCTCCTTGCAGCACTATCTGTGTGGAGACCTGATGCTGGGCAGGTGGGGCGCTGTGCAACAAGGAGACTGTTTCGGTAAGCTATTTATTGGTTTATTTAAGGTTTCACCCGCGTAACTTCTGACCCCGTGGGAATATCGGGATCAAAAGTAGCCAATGTAACTTCCTGATAATGTAGCTTTCTATTGGTAAAAGAATTTTTGAAATCGGTCCAGTAGTTTCGGAGATTACCTCTTTATAATATTAGTATAGACATACAGAGCAGAAAGACAGCAGTGGTTGCTTGCTACCTCGACCTGAGTAAGGCATTCGATCGAGTCCACCACAATCTGCTGTGGCAGAAGATGTACGATCACGGTGTGCCTCGACAGATAGTACAGGTGATAAAGAGCTGGTACCTGAACCAACAGAATAGGATAAGGTGGAAAAATGCGCAATCTACTCCTTCGAAACTAGAATGCGGGGTGAGGCAGGGGGGGAGCATGTCCCCGGCCCTCTTCAACTTCTATATGGACGGCCTATCAACCAAACTCGTAAACACCGGAGTTGGTTGTTCGATCAATGGAGTCCTAACCAATCATATTGCATACGCCGACGATATGGTACTACTAGCTCCTTCTATAGCGGCGATGCGGAGGCTGTTATCAGTGTGCGAAGATTATGCCCTGGAGCACAATATGGAATACAACCCCGACAAATCAGTATACATGGTGTTCCCAAGCGCCGATGGCTATTACGACCTGCCGTCCTTAACACTCTCAGGCAAAAAACTGGAAAAGGTTGAAGAGGCTAAATATCTTGGTCATATGATCACCTCAAACATGTCCGACCTGACTGATATTGAGAGGCAGAGGCGTGCCATTGCGGTGCGAGCCAATATGCTAGCGCGGCGCTTTGCCCGCTGCAGCGACCCTGTGAAAGCTCAGCTGTTCACCAGCTACTGCACCAGCGTGTACACCGTGGAGCTGTGGTCGACCTACACGAAGGCAGCCATGCAGCGGATAAAGGTGCAGTACAACGACGCGTGGCGCGCGATGTACCGTCTGCCGCGGTGGTGCAGCGCCAGCGGCATGTTCGCCGCGGGACGCGTGCCCGCCTGGCCGGCGCTGCTGCGAAGCCGCTCGGCCGCCGCACGCACCGCGTTGCACCGCGCCGACAACGCTCTTGTGGCAGCCGCCAGAGAGTGGTACCCCAGTCCACTTCACCAGAAATGGAGGGCGTATCATACGCCTATTACCTAGGCTGCTTATCACTCAATTTCTAATTTTGCATGTAACTTTAATTTAATTTTTCTTTTGTTTTTAATTTAATTTTGATTTAATTTAATTTTAATTTTAATTTATTCTTTTGTTTTTTAAATACCTACTATACTATGGATGTAAAATCTGGAATAAACAAATTTCATTTCATTTCATTTCATTTCATTTCATTTCATTTCATTTCATACAGACATTAGTGTTTCCAGCAGTCAATGGGTAAACTTTACACTAAACAATCATAAATATTTGTTCCAGTACTAGCATCAGACTACCTAAACTGCCTTGTCCATATTGTGGAGATGGGTAACGGTCTGGTTTCCTTCCAACTCCGAGGGCTGGAGTTCCGGGGGACTTACTGCCAGCAACGGGAGGTGGAGGCCATCTCGGAGGGACCGGAGGAAAGTAGTGGTGAGTTGGCTTTTAGGCTACTATTTGATTTACCATGTTAGCCGTGGTCCCAGCCCTTAACAGGTACTCAGGTAGGCATATGGAGTTGTGCCGGGAAGTGAGCGTGCCATTAACAGCTCCGGTACCACACAGGATATGTGGTAGGTGGCTTCTCTGCCGGCCCCAGCGAGGTTGTCGATAGCTCCTTTTCCAAGAACAAGTGGTGAGCGGCTTTATTGCTCCGGTACCAGTCTGGCCAATCTGGTAGTGCCACTTTGGCACGAGGTAGCTCTCCTTATAGAGAACCAAACACTAGCATATGGGGACACGATCTGTCTATAACAGATCTCTGACGGTTGCTGCTGAGAGTGGCCTGACGGTACAGCGCACCCCTCTATTTATACCCAAAGTGGTCATAGTTGGGGACGCTATAAAATATATGCATAGTATTAGTCGTCCGAGGTTCCATGTCACAGCCCTTAAATATTTTTGGGGCCATAATAAGCACGCAGGTCAAAACCCTGCCGTTGCTGGGTGAGTAGCGGTCTTGTGCCCCTTGTTTCGCCCTTAAATTACTTCTCTGTCGATAAGAGCCATGAGGTGGGTTACATGTCCTAGCAATTTGTACCGCCAGAACCTGCTATCGTGTCTTCCAGCAGTACCAACCATCCCCATGGCCTCCACAAAGCTCGTATAACCCCTATTTTGTCGCCAGACGGCCTCTGCTTTGGCTGGGGCCGCTGCGGGCGCCGCCTGCTGGCCCCGGGCGCCATGTGGGCACTCCGCTGGCTGGCGTGGCAGCTGGCGGCCGCGCGCTATGTGTTGGAGGGCTACAGCGTCTCCGACAACAGCGCGCTGTCCATGCTGCAGGCCTTCGACTTCAGGAAGGTGCTGCTCACGTACTACGTCAAGGTATGTTGTACTAGCCCCGGGCGCTACGTGGGCACTACGCTGGCTGGCGTGGCAGCTGCCCTGGAGGGCTACAACTGTGCGCTGTCTTAAATATAACCTTTGATTATAGGCAGTTCTAATTCTGGAATAACCACTTTTTATTCCGGCATCGGGTCCGTAGGTCTGCTGATCTGTAAATCCCAATTAAATTGTATTATCCACAGAGTAATAATAATCAGCCCATTTGATTGTCCCACTGTAGAGCGAGGGCCTCCTCTTAGAGCGGTTAGGCAGTAACACGCCACGGGAGCCTACTCCGGATTGGCGAATGTCCCATGTCTTCGGACCATAGTTTTGGTCAGTCCTAGGATATTTAGATTTCCTCACGATATTTTCCTTCACCGTAAGAGCGATGTTATCAGAGAGTATAATAAATAAACTGTATCTTTTACAGAGTATAAACAAAAACTGTATTATCCACAGAGTATAATCTACTACACGATACAATCGACCAAGTTGGAAGAATGGCTGTCGTCTCCAGTCCTCGCGGAAGCCTTGAAGCCGATGAATGAGAGAAACTTTGTGGATTTGGATCCGATATTCAACGTGAATCTCGATGAGGATTACGATTTTAGAGCGAGCGGAATTACTAGGTGAGTTCAATCCCATTTCACGGGCATTTTTCACACCGGTACTTCTGAATATTTAATTCAGCACTGTATTTGCATTTGTCAACTTTTATCTACGTTTCTGTAAGTCTCTCACTCTTGGGTTCAGCAGAGGTAACCAACCAACCTGGGTTACCCTGGATGCAATTTAAGCCAACAGTGACAAACACGACTTAGGACCATGTGTCCTGGCGAAGAGTTAATCCTAGTTTTATCCCAATTTTTTTAGGATTATTTGACCCCAAATAATAGGATAATGTAGGAAAAGAAGAAGTTGAAATGCGTTTATTTGGCTGTGTTTCCATCTGTCTTAGTCCATCACTGGCTGTTTTCTTAATTTTATCTAATACATGTGCCATGCGGTATCACCCGCGTAAGCCCTGATCTCGTAGAAATATCGGGTTGGGATAACAGGTCTCTAGCTTTTTCAGTTTCATAGCAATAGATTGAGCAGTTTTTGCATGAAGAAGCAACACACGCACACAATATTTCACCTTTAAAAAGTTACTGGGATTTGTACAATTGTGGTTTTCTCCTCCTATAGGTCACGTTTCTGGGCAATATACGCGGAATGGGTGGGGCACTGCTGTTCCCGACGAGGCGGCGCGTGGCGTAGGCGAGGCGCGCGGGACTCTCCGCTGGCGACACTCTGCTTCGCGCTCAGTCTAGTCGGGAGACGGGCTCTAGCCGCTGCACAACATCTGTCAGCGTCTAGGTAAGGTCGTGTTGTGTTGAGGCGCGCGGGACTCTCCGCTGGCGACACTCTGCTTCGCGCTCAGTCTAGTCGGGAGACGGGCTCTAGCCGCTGCACAACATCTGTCAGCGTCTAGGTAAGGTCGTGTTGTGTTGAGGCGCGCGGGACTCTCCGCTGGCGACACTCTGCTTGGCGCTCAGTCTAGTCGGGAGACGGGCTCTAGCCGCTGCACAACATCTGTCAGCGTCTAGGTAAGGTCGTGTTGTGTTGAGGCGCGCGGGACTCTCCGCTGGCGACACTCTGCTTCGCGCTCAGTCTAGTCGGGAGACGGGCTCTAGCCGCTGCACAACATCTGTCAGCGTCTAGGTAAGGTCGTGTTGTGTTGAGGCGCGCGGGACTCTCCGCTGGCGACACTCTGCTTCGCGCTCAGTCTAGTCGGGAGACGGGCTCTAGCCGCTGCACAACATCTGTCAGCGTCTAGGTAAGGTCGTGTTGTGTTGAGGCGCGCGGGACTCTCCGCTGGCGACACTCTGCTTCGCGCTCAGTCTAGTCGGGAGACGGGCTCTAGCCGCTGCACAACATCTGTCAGCGTCTAGGTAAGGTCGTGTTGTGTTGAGGCGCGCGGGACTCTCCGCTGGCGACACTCTGCTTCGCGCTCAGTCTAGTCGGGAGACGGGCTCTAGCCGCTGCACAACATCTGTCAGCGTCTAGGTAAGGTCGTGTTGTGTTGAGGCGCGCGGGACTCTCCGCTGGCGACACTCTGCTTCGCGCTCAGTCTAGTCGGGAGACGGGCTCTAGCCGCTGCACAACATCTGTCTGCGTCTAGGTAAGGTCGTGTTGTGTTGAGGCGCGTGGGACTCTCCGCTGGCGACACTCTGCTTCGCGCTCAGTCTAGTCGGGAGCTTTATAATAAATCGTAATTAATTTCTTAATTTCAGTGTGGAATTCTTCCTCTACGGTCTCCACTCGCTGTTCAAGGGCGATTTCCGCATAACTTGCGCGCGCGACGAGTGGGTGTTCGCCGACATGTCCCTGTTGCACTCCGTCTTGGCGCCCGCTATTAGGATGGCGCTAAAATTACATCAGGTACAAAGATAATGAATCATTATCAAAATTCGATCCGGCTCGAAGGACTAGAATTCATTTGAAAGTTCTGGTCCTTCGAGCCGGATAATTTTAATAGATTATCGTGCGATTGTGTAAGTATCCATTAAAAAATACGCAATAATTCGAGAATCGGGTAATAAAGCGGGTTTTTGATAATTCCGATGGGATCGGGACTTACTTGGGACTCTGCTAGTCCAGTATAATGACGTATACAATAATAAGTATTCTCTTTCGCAGGACCATTTCATGTTCCCGGAAGAGTACGTGTCGCCTCACGCGCTGCACGCCGCCATCTGCAGCCACGCCGTGCGCCTGGTGATCGCGCACGAGGCGGCGCCCGCGTGGAGACATGCTGTACTCGCGGGCGCGCCGCATCTCTTGGCACTCAGGTATACTCCCACTACATCACGTATAGAGTACGTGTCGCCTCACGTCAGTTTGGGAAATTAAATATTTTGGGAAATTCAGCATTTTGGGAATTTAACTTTTTGGGAATGAAGCATTTTGGGTATTCAACATTTTGGGAATTCAACATTTTGGGAAATCTACATTTTGGGAAATTCTACATTTTAGGAAATTAAACATTTTGGGTATTCGATATTTTGGAAATTAAGCATTTCGGGTAATTCAACTCTTTATGAAGTCAACGTATTGGCACTAAATGGTCTTGTCTGGTATATACACCTCACTCATCCCCTTCCGTAAAATCTGGTCCATTCATTGGTTGCCAGAAAGATATCGCTCTTAAACGTGTGACCGACTGACCGTGTATAGTGGTTGTCACCACGGGAGGACTTTTGATGATGCATTTCCGTTCTTAATATTTTCACAATTGTCAACAGGCACGTCATGGATGAAGGCAACGACGACTACAAGATAATAATGCTGAACAAACGTCACCTCGGGTTCCGTGTCATCAAGCTGAACCGGGAGTGCGTGCGAGGGTTGTGGGCTGGACAGCAGCAGGAGCTGGTCTACTTGAGGAACAGGAACCCGGAGCGGGGCTCCATACAGAACGCTAAGCAGGTGGGTTGCGAGGGTTGTGGGCTGGACAGCAGCAGGAGCTGGTCTACTTGAGGAACAGGAACCCGGAGCGGGGCTCCATACAGAACGCTAAGCAGGTGGGTTGCGAGGGTTGTGGGCTGGGCAGCAGCAGGAGCTGGTCTACTTGAGGAACAGGAACCCGGAGCGGATGTCCATACAGAACGCTAAGCAGGTGGGTTGCGAGGGTTGTGGGCTGGACAGCAGCAGGAGCTGGTCTACTTGAGGAACAGGAACCCGGAGCGGGGCTCCATACAGAACGCTAAGCAGGTGGGTTGCGAGGGTTGTGGGCTGGGCAGCAGCAGGAGCTGGTCTACTTGAGGAACAGGAACCCGGAGCGGATCTCCATACAGAACGCTAAGCAGGTGGGTTGCGAGGGTTGTGGGCTGGACAGCAGCAGGAGCTGGTCTACTTGAGGAACAGGAACCCGGAGCGGGGCTCCACACAGAACGCTAAGCAGGTGGGTTGCGAGGGTTGTGGGCTGGGCAGCAGCAGGAGCTGGTCTACTTGAGGAACAGGAACCCGGAGCGGATCTCCATAAAGAACGCTAAGCAGGTGGGTTGCGAGGGTTGTGGGCTGGACAGCAGCAGGAGCTGGTCTACTTGAGGAACAGGAACCCGGAGCGGGGCTCCATACAGAACGCTAAGCAGGTGGGTTGGAAATGTGGTGGAATGGTCCTTCGGGTCGGAACATGTCCCTTAATCATAATCTCTTGATTACTTCATATTATAAGGAATCTGGAAAGGACTCCTTACAGAATTCTAAACAGTATGTTCATGAATGGTGATGGAATAGTCCTTCGGGTCGGATTATCTTTTTATTTTTCCGCATTTTATTTATATAATCGATGTGCCAATGTGGTCTGACATGTAACATAGTATATTCTCCTAAATTATAAGAAGACAAGTTTTAATGGTCCTTCGAGTCGGATAAATTTGTAACAAAACGTCAACCATCCCACTTCTCACACTGTAACTTGTCGCCAGGCTCTGCGCAACATAATAAACTCGTCGTGCGACCAGCCTATAGGCTACCCCATCTACGTGTCGCCGCTCACCACGTCGTACGCGGATACCTCGCCACCACTCACCTCTTTGGTCGGAGGAGCGCTCACTGTGTCGTTGATTAGGACCAAACTAGCCGCACTTTGGACACGGTAAGAAGACTTTATCTTTACTAATAATTTAAAGAGGTAACGTTGGTACAGTAGGCGGCAGATTAGTTAAAACAAAATGGCGGATGCGCAGAAGTCGATTTTTCATGGAAAGCGCATGTAAAATGTACTGCGCGAACTTTCACTGTAACGGTCAATGTAACATGTTTGTATTTTCCCGGTAATCTCTAAACCGATTCCAAAAAACACAGTCTGCAGTTTTTGTCCATCCGGCTGTTTTGGCTTCTACTTCAAGTTACCGACGTCATTTTTGATAGTGATTGTGGGTGGAGTGAATTGGTACAAATTGTCACGTAACGAATTGTAGTATGCTGTGTGATGGTGAGTTTATGATTGCCTAAGGATTTGGTTCACGTAAATTTCAAAGGGTCAAGAATATCACCATTAACACTAAAAAAACATGTCTGTTTTTCTAAATTTAGGCCTAAATGTCACCGTGTGATCTTCTATATTTTAATGGTCCTTCGGGCCGGATCATTTTTTAACAAAACTTCAATTACCCCAATTGTTACGCTATTATTTGGCTATTTCAGTATCCGGCGTCGTTGCGGCGAGGGTTGCTCTAGCGGGGGCGGGGGCGGCGCGGCGGGGGCGGGGGCGGGGGCGGCGGCCTGCGAGGCCGGGGTCGTCGACCTCACGCGCAACACGCCGCGCCACAACCTGCATCTCTCCAGGACTTCCCTTGGTATGTTGCAGTTCAGCGGTTATCTACTAGGTGGCGCCACTGTTATGAAGTTCTGAATCGCGCTAACGATTTTTCTCCGCAGAAAAGCTGTATGTTCAAAAGTTGCTTTAGCGCTCATACGATAATAATTTCTACATTACTAGTCTAAGTAAAATATTTGTCAGAAAATATCTTAATAAATTTGATTAAAATGTTCGAATGTTCAAAACTCGTAGATTAAAATGCACACAATTATTTTTATATGCACAGAAGCAGTCTATCATCCGTTGGAAAGACACACGTGTGTGTTTGCGATTTGTAATTTTTCGGTTTTATATTTGACTAGCAGTGCCCGCGACTTCGTCCGCCTATCTTTTTTGAAAATATAATATAGCCTCTGTCAAGAAATGAACTATCTAACACTGAAAGAATTTATCAAATCGGACCAGCAGTTCTTGAGATTAGCGCGTTCAAACAAACAAACAAACTCTTCAGCTTTATAATATTAGTATTGATTTTGCGGTTTGTAATTTCAACAACGTGAGCAGTTAAGAGGACGGTCTACCTACTCTTTCTACATACAAATGTAGTCGACTGTTTTCTCCCTCGATTAAGACATTAGAGCAAGTATGTTTATGCCATAAAACCCATATCTGCTATGACCATGCCCCTCCGTTTTATGTTTTTTCATTAGAAATAAAATTTAGAAAAAATATAAAATAAAAAAAACAAAACGTAGTGGCATGGTCATGGTCATGGCTGATATAGGACTTATGTCATAAACATATTGTTTCTAATATCTTTATCCAGGAAGGAAACAGTTGTCTACGTTTGTAAAGTTTGTATGGAGAAAAGAGTAGGTGGACTGTCCTTTGGAACCTTACAACTAGTCCATACCTCTGTATCATCTATATCTATAAAATGCTTTGTCTTGAGTGACTGATTTTCTATCAACGCACAGCCTAAACCGCTGGTAGTAGAGGGCTGAAATTTGGAGAGTGTGTTCTTTATGTGATGTAGGCATCCGATAAGAAAGGGTTTTAGAAAATTCCCACGGGATTGTGACTTATGCGGGTATAACTGCGGGACACAGCTAGTACTTAATAAAACGCAAGTGTAACTCACTGATGGACAACGTACAGGCTAAACGGCTGGGTGTAGAGACTTGAAATTTGGAACATAGCTTCTTTAAGGGTTGAAAGTCCATCATCATCATCCGAGCGTTGTTCCCGGTTGCATCCCTCTCGAGAGCCCGGGGTCCGCTTTCCTACTTTTACGTCTCCACTTCGCACGATCTTCGGCATCCCGTGTAGTGAGGCCATTTGCACGCATATCCGATCTTACAACGTCAAGCCAGCACTTCTTGGGTCTTCCCAATCTGCCGCGGCCGGGCGGAGGCGCCATGGCAAGACATTTGTTTCCCACGTAACTAGCCGGTTTTCGTAGAACGTGGCCGTACCACCGTAAGCGGCATTCTTGCAGTTTGTCTGCAATGTCTCGGACATGAAGGCTGCCCCTGATGCGGGAGTTTCTGACGCGGTCTTTTCGCGTCACTCCACACATCCAGCGCAGCATCTTCATCTCCGTGACACGCAGCTCCTGCTTATGTCGCTCAAGCAATGGCCACGCCTCACTACCATACAAAAGGACAGGTCTAATTTTACAGACCTGTCCCTTCAGTTTAACCGGCATTTTCGGGTCACAAATGACACCAGTTACCTCTCGCCACTTGGCCCAAGCTGCCGAAATGCGGGACTTGACGTCACAATCGATGTCGCCGGACTCGTGAAGCACAGATCCCAAGTACTTAAACTGGTCTGTCCGCTCGACCATGTGACCGTCAACGCAGACAGGTGTGGGATCTGTGGTATTGCTAGCCAAGTATTCGGTCTTCGCTACGTTGAGTTGCAAACCGCCGTTCTCAAGTGACTCTTTCCAAGCATTT